>JBBIGC010000104.1:28070773-28084189 GCA_037576955.1 Lepidarchus adonis | reverse complement strand
AACTCTCCCCAGCCTCAGACTCATGCTGTACAGGTGCTCCATTACCCCGCCCAGTTGGTCAGCACAGCACTTAATGAATTTAAAAATAAAGGAGGCTTCCATACACCGATCCTGCTAATTTGGTTAATAAAGATTAGAATTTGGTTAATAAAGAAGTAAATGTGTATGAACAGTATCAGTAGTATCTGTAGCAATATAACCTTAAGTCAGCTTGATGCTATACACATTTTGGTGTTGGATAATATGTCTCAGTGATACATTCTGCTATATCTGTGGTGAATATAAAACTTGCACCTAAGAGACACTTGATGACTGCTTTTGTGAAGAAAGCTTATCATCTGTATTTCAGCTGATCATAGACAAACCAGATGAAGAAACAATGCAGGGTACTGACAGTGATTTTGAACCATGCTCATCAAGCGATCCACATCGAACTGAATGATTTGGTCAGAGATTTGGGTTTGTCAAAAGCAAAAGCTGAGCTGCTCGGTTCAAGAGTGCAGGAATGGTGTTTGCTGTCACCATGTACAAAAATGTCTGTTTTGAGACATCATGATATAACCATTTTGTTTTATTTTTTTGCACTATTCGACAGTCTCTGTTTCTGTTGTGACTCGGGATTGGGTTGTGATCACAACCCGGAAGAGCAGCATCTCTTCACTGAATCGTCAATGTTAAGCCTGAAAGCTTATTATTATTATTATTATTATGCAGCACACATGAAAGAAACGTATGACGATATAGAGCTGTTACTAAAGTATGTCCAGTAAACCAGGTACAACTGGAATATTTGTGGAGATCTTAAAGTCGTTGCTCTGTTACTCAGATATACAAAGTACTGTTGTTTCATCTGCGAATGGAACAGCCATGCTAGAGTTGCACTATTCTCTAAAGAACTGACCACTCCATAAAAAGTTAGTTTCAGGTCAGAAAAATGATTGTCGACCCAGCAAAGATATTTTTGCCTCCTCTTCACATAAATCTCTTAAAAGTCGAAGGTTTTTGTTATTTTTGTTCCCAAGAATAACTGATGCCAAGATCAAAGAGGGCATTTTTGTTGGCCCCAACATCAGACCATGTTATGAGTGATAAGCAGTTTGAAGATCTGTTAGTTGGGCCAGAAAAAAATTGCCTGGAAATCCTTCAAAAACATTGTTGATAATTTTCTGGCCATTTACAGAGCCCCAAACTACATTCAGCTGGTAGACAAACTTCTCAAAGCATACAGGACAATGAAGTGCAACATGTCACTCAAGATTCATTTCCTCTAATCACACTTGGATTTCTTTCCCACAAATCTCAGTGCTGGTAGTGGCGAACACAGTGAAAGGTTTTACCAGTACATTGCTGTGATGTATACCAGGGCAACTGAAATCCATCAATGTTTGCTGGCTACTGTTCAAAGCTGCAATGTAATGAACCAGACACTAAAACCAGACAGCAAAACACTTTTAGTTTTGTTGAATTGAATAGCTTATGTAAAATGTAAATGTGACTAAATGGGTTATTGTCAGTTAGTATTGTCAGTTCCTATGTTATGTAGTAAAACCAAAACTATATTTTTGCATACCTGTCACAATTAGGAAAAAAAAAATCAGGAAGCAAGACTTTTAATTACGATTTAAGAGACTTAATAAGTAAGACTTAATAATTGTTGTGCAATGTATTTTTTGGGAAGGGCATGTTCCATTTGGAGTCATGCGTCATGTGCACATCGGTTGCATTAGCATTAACTTTTGTAATGTTGCGTGTGACATGCCTGCTTCGTCTGCTTTGTAAATGAGACTAAATGGCCTGAGGTAATGATCTGGATTGACGGGCCTCAAACATCAATGTAGAGAATCGAACTTGTTCCTCCACAACAAACAGGTGAGTGCTGTTAGTCAATACAGCTGGAGGGCCTATGCCTGTCAACTGAACTGAAGCCTCAGCATGCTATAGTGATCATACACCACTTAGGCCAGTGTGACTGTATAATGTAAATACAAATTTGTTGCAATATAAGCCATAATGCTCATTTATGAAACTAAAATTGTTTTGTGTCGTACCTGCAGTTTGTTAGCGGGTTACAAAGTAAAAAAACTAGGTGAGATGATTCATTCGTTTTGCCATGGGGTTAGAATTGGAGGCAGAAGTGAGAGGTAACAAGTTATATTTACGGATCTACATTTACTCAAGTACAGTTTGATCTTTTTCTAGAATTCTAAAATGATACTACTTTCACTTTGTGAGAAATCCAATCTGTTTTTCTTTAGCTCTGCTATTCATCATTCATTGAAGCACTTATTGTTTTTGTGGGGTTAGATTTTTACTTTGTGGCCATTTTATATAAAAACACCTACATCTACTTTCCCTCTGCTGGAGAGATTCTACATCCTTTAAGATGTTCCACTGAAGTTCCTCAGAGTTCCTCGATACCGATATATGTTTTGGCCTGGCATTTTTTTTACTTAAGTTGTTTTTGGCCCAGCTTTTATTTTCTGGCACTGTTATCTATGAAATTGTTAAATCCTTTCCTCCATTTTTAAAGATAGCACCAGGCGAGAGCCATGAGGAACAAAGCTCCCTCTTCTCTGCTCAGGAGTAATGCCATGGTCTCATCAGGAGTGTGAGACATGAGCAGAGCTTCTATGCATTTCCTCTCCAAATATACATAGTCAGGATATAGTGTGCACGTAGGAAGGCCCTGAAATAAATACAGTTTATACGAGGCTGGCTGGCTGCACACTTCACACAATGAAGCAGTTGTTCTGAGGTGGACATGGTGAAGTCCTCTTCATCCTGTAAAACTGCTTTCCCCAGACAGACTTGCACAGAACTTTTCTTAGGAAAAATGGAGGCCAAACTAGAAAGAAGCAAGGAGCAACATACTTTGTTCAGGCTGGTTTCAAGGTGGACAGTGGTTTCCTTCTGCAAGACTGCAGGGTTCTCCATGGTGCTGGTTATGTAATTCTGGATAGTGGTGGGTCAGATCAGTTTAAATGGCTGTTTATTCAGTAGTATTGCCCTCGGAACAATGCACTGTCCACACGTCTTTTAATGTAAACACTGTTAAAGTTTCTCCAGTCCACACATGGACAGTAAGCTGCAAAAATGACATGTTTTTTGATGTCATAAAAGGCATTCACAAAATCCTCCTGTATAGCCTACAGCAGTTTAGCCTCACCTTTTCACACTGAAGTTACTGGGTGTGTTTCAGTCTAAGCAACTTTATTTTAAGAAATGAAGAAAGGCTAGTAAATGAATGTAAAAATGAGTTTCAGTGGATCATGCAGTCTATTCATTATTATCTTGAAAGTCCAGTAAACAAATAAAGCACTAAAGACTTGCCTGGCCTCAATACCCCTAACATCAGGCCATTTTTCTGCTGCTATCCTACCCTTACCCTTACTGTGAAATATTCACACTCCAGTTTTTTTCTCCTTTCATGTGTTCTATATTGAATTTGTCTTGTGCATTCTAGGTTATGTAGGTCTATTTTGCTTATTGTTGTCATTTATATTTCTGCTTGAGTTTAACATATTTTTTAACTCAAGCAAATGATCCAGTATTTAACTCCGCCCCCTTGTCTCCTGCCATCCATTGGCTTTTCAAAAACGCCTTTTTGAAAAGTCTTTTGCAATAGCAATTTTGCATCTTCACTGTTAAATCTTTAGCCATTTTGAAAGTCCTAGACCCCCAGAACCAACTGTATTTCACACTCTAGTTTATATATATATATATATCTTTCTCAATAATAAAAGCACAGTGATCATTCTGTGCCCCATCCACTACTGTAAAAGCACTGAGAAGTTCACAAAGGTGAAAAATCAGCAGAAAGCTGTGGAATCACTCCCTTATTCAGAATAGAAACTACACATGCAATGTAATGAACAGCTTGAGGAAAACATGTCTTGAGTTCCTTTTTAAAAGCAGCAAGAGCTGGTGTCTAGTGAATATTTAAAGAAAGTGAGCTCCAAACCTTGAGTGCATTTAAACAGCAGCCTGCCAGTGCCTTCTCACTCATCTCCCACTTTGCTGTTAGACGATTCATTGAGGCTGCACTCAGCTCGTGTCAAATCAAGTCAGGTTTGGAGCATAATCTGTCATTAGATCCTGACAAGACTGGAAAGCTCCCTTCTTGGAGCTCCCTTCAGCTTTGACATTATGGTCACTGTCGTCCACCCACAGCCCCGTCCAAGGGTTAGTGAACTCAGTCCACACTAAATGCTTTTCCTGAGGACTGAACTGTGGAATACATACATGTAAACGCAGCCTCAGCGGCTCCGCGAGGCCTCACTATTTACAGACAGCGGGGCAGAATGGTAAATCAGAGGTCATTAACATTAACACATCTGCAGGCCAGCCCTGCCAGCACACCAAGCTTCCTCTCAGATGCATTCTAAAAAGCTCAGATTATATTTTTTACAACAATCCCTCACAAATGTATTTTCATGGGGGAAAAAGTTGTAGCCAAAGAGCAGCTTATTTACAAGCTGATGTAAATATTTCTCAGTTGTGTCCTGATCGTGTAAATTCTGCACAAGAGGGGTTTTCAGAGACGTCAACAGAGAAAACTCAGAGTTACTTTAAAACAGCAAAATTTTGGCACGAAATATCTACGTCACAAAGCACATATTCAACACACTGAAGCTACAAAGAAAAAAAATCCAGAGTTTTCAATGGCCAATTTAAATGTATTTTGTAAATATAAAGTATAATTACTTTTAATATTTATTTAAGTTCAGCAACTTGTAGTCATCATTATCTGATGCACCAATTTCTTTATCAAAGATTCAAGACTTTCATTGCTGTTTAAAAACTTATCCAGAACCAGAATCAACCTTAAAAAAATTATCAACAACAATATTTTGTTGAGTTTTCCAAATAACCAGAATCACCCAGTTCAGGTGGTCTCACTGGTTTTGTGTTTGTGCCAGTTTAACTAAGAAACTGCTTAGAGGCTGAACAGCAAGTTTACTTTCATACACACCAGCAACAGTGTAGCAGTAGCTCAGTGCATGATCAGTGTTCGCCAACATGGTAAAGCTGAACACCTCACCTTTATTAATATGCACCATCTTTAAAAATGTGGGCAGAATAAAGAATGCAAGTTAGAAATGCAAAGTAAAATTGAAAACTGTTGCAGGCAGACTGTGCAGACAAAGAATGCAAATTTTTAACCCCACCTGAGCCAGACATATATTTGCAAAACTATGCCGGAAGCCGCCAGTCTCTGTCAGGTTTAGACAAATATTTTAAAACTCCACTTGGGGAGGAGCTGGAATGGCGTTTGTGATCTCAAGTGTTCTCCAAAGCCTTTGTAGCAAAACGCAATCAAAACCTGACAGCACTGTTACAGCATCAAGTGCAGCCACAAGTGCACCACAATCAAGTCAAACTGATGAGGTCACACTGGCAGACAATGTAAACGCCTCATCAAGGCAACATCTTGAGCGTTTCCACCAATAAAGCTGCACAAGACGACAAGAATGAGACTTTATTGGATTTATGTGGAGTTTATAACACTAAGATAAAGGGCAGTTTACACATACAATTACAAACAAACGTGATTTGTATGAGCATCATAACCTGTACATAACCTGTACAATATTTCATACATCGTTGGTTGTGTATTCTCAGTGCATAGCATTACACACAGAGCAACTGTTGCACGTCACAAAATTATCCAAACAGGTGGAAATGGAATAAGGCTTTTTTTTCTTTCTAAATGACTGAAAATATACTGAGTTTACATTATGTTGAAGGACCTGAATCCAAAGGAAAAGGTGGGGGGCAAAGAAAAAAGAAAAAAAAATGCTGAGGGGCCAAAGCCCTGTGGGCCCTCTGCAGTTGGTAAAGCCCAAGATAATTTTAGTGCACAGTACCACCCCATCCATCCACATGCATGACAAATGTTCTAAAACAGTTTAAAACAAGCACTTTTTTCTTTTTGTTTTACAGTAAACAAGAGGCACTTTGTGGCAACCACAGGCATCATAGCATATTGCACAAATCAGCTAAAAACTAGTGACATGAAACTTACACACTGGCACCTTTAGAATTTTTTAAATCATTAAAGCTGAGACGTAAATGTTTTTGATGCTGCCTGTGAGCTCCACACAAGTTTTTAACCCGTGCCACATAAAGGATGCCTAAGGTTTCAGGAGGTCCCCATGTCCTCCATGTTCGCATTGTGTGTTAAGGTACTGTGGCTAAATTGTTTAAAGGGGAGGAGGGAGGGGGTTGGGGCTACATATATATATATATATATATATATATATAAGGATTGGCCTGTGATGTAAGCTCATCAACGGTGATGCCCTTGAACAGATTCATACCTTAAAACTGTGGAACATCTAGACATAGTACAGCATATTACTGAGAAGGGGACCATTATACCTGCAGAGGGACATGAATCAGAATGTGCATGAATACTGTCATAAATAATTAATTTATTCTATTTTTTTCCATTTTTGTGTTTCCTAAAAAAAAAAACAAAAAAACGCCCTCACGTTCAGTCAAAATTCCTACTTTGTACTGGGGATGCACTCATACCAGAATAAAAGTCACTTCATTCCACCTCTCCTCCTACAATTTTTCATTGCTTGCATGGCTTTCAATGAGGAACAACTGAAAGAAGTGGAGGGAAAAAGGAAAAATCCTGTGGACTGTTGACTGAAACCCTGCAAAAACCTGTAACAGTGCAAAAGTCTAGTACAATATGTTGCTCTATTATAATAGCTTTAAATAAAGTACTATTAAGTCAGTGCTTGGGCAGAATTATAGCATTCAAAGCAAGAGCAGAGTAAGCATTGTCAACTTCAAGTAAGGCAAAGAATACCTCCCGTAGGGCCCGTCTCCACTGAGGAAAACAGGAACAAAATCGAGCTTAATTTTGGCAGGTTTTCAGTGATGTGAAAATGTAAACAAAACAAAAAAAATCTTTAAAATGTTGAAGGTTTTCCTTTTTCCTTTCATGGGTTGGCTTGTGTTCAGTTAGCATATGTACTCTTTCTAGAAGGCGGCGAGAGGTGTACAGCATGTGCAGTGGGTCGGTAAAGATTGAAGCTGCAATGTCAACAGCAGAAGAAAGGCAGCTTACTCTCTACACTCTGTGAAGATTCTTGCCCAAGAGACTGAGAAAGATTTTTTTTTCCTTCTTTTTCTGCTCTGGCCTTACGAGTCACTGTAAGGTGTTTTTAAAAATGGCATGCTGATAAAGAAAATTATACATATTTAAATATTGTCATATATAGGGCTTTACCATGTGTGAAGCGAGCACAAGATGTTTTGTAAAATCTGTAGCTGCACTATCCTCATTCCAAAAGGAATGAAACCTGTTCGTGAAGAAAGGGGGGGTGGGGGGGTGGGGGGACTCTACCAATATAAAGAATCCCAGTCAGTCATGGACACCAAAGTACAGGACACTGCCAGATTGTATAAAATAGAAAGTGCGGCTACATGCACACTTACACTGCGCACAACAGTTCTAGACCCTTGACTCTGAAATGTTTCATTGCGCGATTTTAGTTTGGCAGTTTGTAAGCACCACTTGAATAAATGAATGGTCCAGGTTTCATTAGAGCACACAATAAGGCTACAAATAGGAGCTGAAAGATCTGAGGTCTGACTGACAAAAATAAAAACAAAGTCGGGGGGATGGGGTGGGGTAACAGAATTAAAACCTTGCACTTGGTTTCAGGAGGACACCGTTTAACCCTCTTCTTTTCTGCACTTACAGCCTTGCATAGCCAGGCCACATCCATCCGTCTTGCTCTTTACACAAGCTACAATCTAACTGCAGCATTTCTGTTTGAGAAGAAAGCGAAACAGTAATTCTGCCTCATTCTTCAGCTTCAGCAATCGTAGAAAACACCTCGTGTGTGCATTCAACTACCCGACACCATAAGCTTAAAACATGAACTGTTACGAGCCCCTATAAGTGCTGGTCCTTGGCGACTGCAGATTTAAACACATTAACAGGTTTTATGGGGGGTTCATGAGAAATAAAATGTAATGCCACCAATGGCCTCTAGCAAATCGATACCTCATTGGGAGAAACAATGACCACATGGGAGGTCATTAGGAATAAAACTGTCTAACATTAACAAATACTTATCCCAATAGCATGCAAACCATTGTCAACATGTGTGGTAACATTATTGCAATGCTTGATTCCCTGCTGCGTTATTAACTTTCGTTACTTCACAAACAGTGGGAAAAATAAAACATAAAAGATGATGTATTGTGTTTTTTCTTGCATTTTCAGTCAATGGACTGGTTAACAGGGAACATAGTTAAAATGTCAACCAAGAGGAATCTCTACTGAGCGCAGTAGTTACTATAAAGCCATCTGAATAAATGAAAGTTTGCTTCTTTTTTTTAAAGGGGGGGGAGGGGGGGGGCTGCAACAGCACAAGGAGCTTTTCACAGTACGTAAGAATAGAGGCATGATGCACTAGAGGAGGAGGACATGCACAGGGGATGGACGTATGACTCAAGCACTGGCCTTATCATCATCAACTGGAGCAGTACACCTTCACCAAAGTTCTTCCCAGACTTCTCCCATAACTGACCTTCCATCCCCTGACTGGAACATGAAACAAAAATAGGTCTTTTTCACAGAGCTGAACATGTTCACTGAACCTTTCTCCTCATAATCATTGGTGTCATTATTTAGAAAATAAAAGGGGGCCAAAACAAACAAAAACCTAAAACGGAAGCATCATACATGACCAATTGTCCCACTTCTGTACTACAGTTTCGTTCTAAAAAGGAAAAAAATGGATTTGGGTGGGGGACTTGCTTTTAGTTCATATTCAAGTTTTATCCTTTTTACAACTCTGATTTACAGGTTTTCTTTCCAGGGGAAAAAAAAATCAAACTTTTGTTATCTGTGTGTGTTGATCATCATCAAGCTGTTCATTTTCTGGGTCTGAGTCCGTTGTGTCAGAATATCTATAATGGTCCGGTTCATTGTCACTAACGTCCGGGGTTACAGATGTCGAAGTGCTGGCCTCTGAGTTGGATGCCTCCTCCACCGTTTTTGTGAAGTACAGCTTCACCTGAGGGGAAAAATTAATTTTTACCTTAAAATCTTTAACCTATTTTACTTGCAGAAAGGAATACCAACAGAAATGTTTCAAAACCTTCAAGAAAGAACACCACTGCTTTTGATATGTTACAACATAACTGTGTGTAGGTGATCACACATTATTAAAACATTATTTAAATGAGCCTAATTAGCCTAGACTAATAACCTAAGCTAGTACAATAATTATAAATACCTCTGGAGTTAGAAAGCTTCCAGGGAGAACTTACCTTGAAGTTTGGGGAAAATAATCTGTTGGCTTTATCTTTGTTGGCCTTGTCCAGGTCGTTCTTGGTTAAAGTCAGGATTAGGTAATCCTTGTCATTCTCCCCTCTCTCTGTGTTCTGGATTCCATCCAGGTCCTTCAGTAAACTCCCGTTTTCTACCTTCTCCGAGTTCTCCTCTGGTCCAGGGATAAAGAAGGTGTTCACCCAAAAGTGGAACATTTTATCCTGTTAAAAAGATGAAACATGAAAAACATGAACATTTTAAACATACTACTAAATTCACATAGAAAACAATATTCACAGGCTTTAAATATTTACCACCAATACAATTGTATTACCATATCATTGTACGTATATTTGTACATTTTAAATTCATTTTCTTAAAACAAAATATTCCATTTTCAGTTGGTATGTGTCATTCATTCTGGTATCCTTTTTATGACCGCTGTCCCAAAGATGCCAAAGACCAATATGATGTAACATTATAGAATGCAACATTATATATAACAGACAATATCACAGAAGAGAGACAGATATGAGAGGTGGAGAAATAGATAAGAGATTGGTGAGAGATAAATAGAGATAGATGGATAAATAATGATAGGAGACCACAAAAAGTACTGAAAATAAAGACCACAAAAATTAGGATTACATCTACGACAATTGTCTCCATTAGTAGCCGGTCTGTAGTAAACGCCGATCAGTAATGACCCACCGCGCTTTCCGTACACTAATCCTCTTTTCGTACCCGCCCTCCTGCAGTGCATCATACTGTAAGTACCTTTTCATATCACAAATGTTTTGTTGTCGGATGCTATCGAGAAGTGTACATTTAGCCCTTTTGTCTTCACGTTGTTACCTTTTATCTTGTCATTTTTTACTGTGACCATCTCCAACTTAGTGTGGATGCACGTCTTCTCAACCAGCCGCTCAAAGATCTCACATAAAACCCAGGTCCCAACAACATTGCGTTTCATTAATTCCATTCAGCACAAAATGCCAGTCTCAGCTCTTTCCTGACTCTCTCTGTAACGTTTGTGCTCTTTTACTGCTTAAACGAGATGCCCCTAACACAATTGCTAACTCCATCTCTTAGCTGCTAAAAATGTATTGGCATTGGTGAAAGTTATGGTTAGGATTCAGATTTCATTGCACATCGTTTAAGACATGTCATTTTGACTGAGCTCTGACTAGCTTAAACAATACATACCTTTTTCAACATTTTGTTTTGTTTATGGAAGAACTCTACTTTGATGTCCCCGCACACTGGCAACGGCTGTGGAAACTCAAAGAGCATGTACTTGTCCTCACGTCGCGTGTGTGCTGGGTTTGACGTGTGGATTTTAACCTTCAGCTGGTAAACCAGAAACTGAGGATCTGTAAGACAGAATGTTTTCAGTTACTTCATCACTTTCATCATACAGCATTTCACACATCCTAGCCATTAAACAGGCACAGCTGTCCTTTGAGGGAAAACAATACAGCAAAGCACTCGTCAGAAACACGGATACAAAAGATTATAGCAGCCTGGTTATAAACAAGTGACCCAAAAAACAAAAAAGCCCAAACATCTGTGCGAAAGAATCATCGAAACAATATCAAAATCATTGATGCATGGAACAAACATCAACAGCAGACTCTACACACGACTACTTGAATAATGTAACTGAAATTTATATATTTTTTTATTTACTCCACTGTCAATTTTACTGTACTGCTTTTGGAATTGATCCAGTTTTGTTTTTAATGCTGTTTGGACAATCTTTGAGCACTAGTCAAAGGGTACAAGTCAAGTTTACGCAGTTCATGAATGTAGACCTCAAAAATATGCTTTACTGTGTCTGAGGTATTGTACAACAGTATCAACTAGAGGTGTACATCAAAAGTGTCCTAGGTCAGTATGAAATTAGGTGAAATTCAACATAGTTGGCTACATTTCCATCAACTCACATGGAAAAATAATTATTTAAAATTTAAATATAATTTGTACATTTTCCACAATGTAGTCATAAGAAAAAGCAGTTTCTCAGTACAAAATATTGCACACAGTAAAACTAAGTCAATTTCATTGTGGAATAAACACATTGATACACTGGATCATGCACCATTTTGGACAATGCATTGATACAAATTGATTAATTTATCTTTAACAATAACACAGGTAAGTGGATTTCATGTAATCAACTATTGTGTTGCTCCTCCTTGGGCAGGGCAAATTCATTTTATATTTAAAAACAAATTGGCTTGAAAAGCTAAAAAAAAAATTTAATGCAACACAAAACACACAGGGTCCTCTGGTAACAACGGTATTCCATTCCACAGCATGAATTGTAACTAATTTCATTTAATTCCCTACGTGACTCAAATGGAGCACATACACAGTACAGTAATGAAGTTCACAATTACTAATCTTTATACCTGTGGTAAATATGTAAATAACAGCTGAAATTTAATGTTCTTCTGTTATCAATTAAAAAATCAAATGTACAGCTCCTGAAAAACAACCCCACACCATAATCCCCCCTCCACCAAACTTTACACTTGGCACAATACAGTCAGACAAGTACCGTTCTCCAGATTCATCCATCAGATTGCCAGACAGAGAAGCGTGATTCATTACTCCAGAGAACACGTCTCCACTGCTCTAGAGTGCAGTTTACACCACTGCATCCGACGCTTTGAATTGCACTTGGTAATGTATGTTGGATGCGACTGCTCGGCCAGGGAAACCCATTCAACGAAGCTCTCTACGCACTGTTCTTGAACTTATCTGAAGGCCACATGAGGTTTGTAGGTCTGTATCAATTGACTTAGAAAAAGTTGGCTACTTCTGCGCACTATGTGCCTCAGCATCCTCCAACACCACTCATTTTATGTAGCAGAACACTTCGTGGCTGATGTTCCCAATCACTTCCACTTTGTTATAATACCACGGACATTTAGTAGCGAGGAAATTTCATGACTGAACTAGCACAGGTGGCATCCTATCTTGGTACCATGCTGGAATTCACTGAGCTCTTGAGAGCGACCCATTCTTGAAATTACACACCTGTGACAATGAGAGTGTAACATCTGAATTTAATTTTTTTTTTTTATGAGAGAATACTTTTGGCAATATAGTGTATGTACAGTGGGTAAAAAGTATTGATCATGTCACCAATTTTCTAATATATTTGTAAAAGTTTTACCAGATGTCTGTAACAAACCCATCCAGTCCACACATGCATGACACAGGGAAAAGGCTTGAAGATGCCTACTGAAATGTGTTTATTACTTCGTACAAAAGTCTTTGTTGGTGATGACAGCTTCAAGGTACCTACTGTTTGGAGAAACTAGTCACATGCATTGCTCAGTTATGATTTTGGCCCAATCTTCCAAACAAAACAATCTTTAAAGTCCTGTGGGCCCCTTCTATGAACTCTAAACTAGTTCTTTCCATAGATTATTTTATAAGATTCAGGTGATTGGCTGGACCATTCTAGCAGCTTTATTTTCTGTCTCTTTATTTTCTGAACTAATTGACAGGTTCCTTGGCTGTGTGTTTGGGATAACTGTCTTGCTGAACCATCTACCCTTGTTTCCTCTGTAAATTTTCAATTCGTCCTTCCTTCAATTATATGAACCATGCCGGTGTCACATGCTGAAAAACAGCCCCACTCCATTATGTTCCCACCTCCAAACTTCACTGTTGGTATGGTGTTTTTGTGGCGATATGCAATGCCTTTTAACCATCCAACATGGTGTGTATTTCAAAGGCTTGTCTAAACGCAAACTTTAAATGCACTTCAACATGCTTTTCCTTCAGCAATGGAGTCTTGTGTGGCGAATGTGCACAGACCATGATGGTTCAGTGCATTACTTATTGTTTATCGGATCGGATTCAGGCCTCATTCATATGTGGAAATAAATCCGATATATATCCGATATGTGCCGATGCGACTGTAAACAGGCAGTTCGGATTTTCCAAGGCATTTGCGTTCTGTACGTCATTAACGGTGACAATTTAGTACTTCATCGCAGTTTGATAACGTCGTGTGGCAGCGCGCAAACCCAATGAACTTGGAGGAGGAAAGCGGCTGAAGTTACGTGCCTTCTTAGCCTGTGGGGAGAAGAGTC
>JBBIGC010000104.1:28057362-28070673 GCA_037576955.1 Lepidarchus adonis | reverse complement strand
TTGCGACATCGCAGAGCTAGCATCAAGTATATTTCCCGTTCGTACAGCTTGGCTACTGTGTGGTGTAACAACGCCCCTTTGCTATAGCAACTGTAAACAGGCGATTCGGACATGGGTCACAATTTAAAACACGTGTAAACAGAAGGATATAGGCAGCAAATCGGAACTGAGCATCAAGACCTGCAGTGTAAATGAGGCCTAAAGCTCCACCACAAGTGGTCTTTGGCTATTGGACAACTTTTTTTTGAGAGGAGCACCTGGTTGTGGCCGGTTTATGGTGAAATTATGTTTTTTCTACTTCTAGATTACAGCTGCAACAGTGCTCACTGAAACCTTAAGTTGTTTAGAAATTCTTCTGTAACCAATGCCATCAGTATGTTTTGTAACAATAAGGTTGCAAAGGCCTTGAGACAGCTTGTTGGTTTTATCCATCATGAGAGGTGTGTGTGACACCTTGGTAACGAGAAGACCTTTAACAGGCCATCAGTTGCGACTGAACCAGCTGATCTTAAATTTGCCCTGAGTGACAGTATTGCTTTCTAATTACTGATAGGTTACAGCTGGTGTCATGACTTTCCATGCCTTTTTCCACCTTCTTTCATCATGTGTCCAATACTTTTTCCCTGTATCACAACTCAAATGTATGGACATCCATGGTTGGTTTTCTTTATGTGTGGATTGGATGGTTTGTTACAGACATCTGCTGAAAATTTCATTTCAATAGCACCTTTAGAAATACATTAACTTACAAAACTCAATACTTACTTTTTACCAGCTGTATATAAAACACACATTTCCTTCCTCTTTTGTCCAGTTCTAATGCCCATTTTGTCTACAGACATGTCAGCATGGGTACTCTGACCCATTTATGCAGGCCTATATTCAGCATTTTGCAATGCACCATGTTCTGACACCTTTCCATCAAAGCCAACAGTTTGTGATACAGTAACTTTTCTGACCAAGACCTCACTCTGCCAGTTTACCAGTTATCACTCCTTGGACCATTCTTGTTAGGTACTAACCACCGTATACCAGGAACAGCAGATCTGATGTTTTAGATATGCTCTCCACAGTAGTCAAGTCACAATTTTTCCCCTTTGTGAAGATAACACGGATACTGTTCACTTGCTGACCTGTTCCATGACGTATGTTAATGTAACAAGGTAATCAATGTCAACTCAGCAAGTTATGGTAATAGCAATGAAGAGCCAATATGAAGAAAAATCAACACCAAAACTAGTGTAGATATTACTAGTGGGTGATGTGGCTGGGGGCTTGGGCAATCACAATGTAATCAAATTTATTTTTTTAATCTGATAGCTGAAACATGCGATAAAAACACAATACTATCAAAAATTAAGTACAAATTATTTAAACTGTGCTTCAATAAACCAAATTAAAGAAGACTATGCTCTTTATAATGAACAACAGTTCTATAGTGTTCAAGTACTTAGCAATCCAACAATATGCAATGAAAAGCATACAAAGACATACTATGAAGTAATTTATCACAAAAACAAACAGCTAACAAATACAGGAAACACTTTGCCAAGTCCTAGCTTTAATTCTAGACTACAAGCTGCGCAAAAATCCACAAAAAAAGACACAAAAATCCAACCCATCTACCAAGGAAAAGAAACACTTACTGCAGGTCCCGCTGCTGAACATGGGCACCGTCTCAAACACCATCTTGTGAAACAGAAGTGCCACTGGTTTGTACTCTAGATGGTTCTTCAGAAGGTAGCTGTAGTAGTAGACGTATCGCCTTTGACTGGGAATTGTTACTCCCTAGATCCACCCACCCAGAAAAAACATTTAAAAAATTGTTAATGTTTCAGACTTTACAGCAGAGACCATGAGCCTCTTCAAAATGTCCCAGAATCATTTTAACAGTAAAGGACTACATTTCTTACCTTTCTCAGAAAACAATTCAATAAATTAGTCTTAAACTATTGTTTAAAATAATTTTATTAATAATTTAATAATTATTTTAATTTAACACTTTAGAATCAGGCACCTTATTATTGATTTATTACAAGGTAATGTCCTTTCCCACTTTTCTAATTGATTCTAATGCATTAGCAAAACCCTATGTATACTAGAACTTAATACCTCTAAACTTCAGTAAAGCGTTAACTAAGCCTATTCGGAGGCTTAAAAAATACAACAAATACAACATGTAATTTTCAATTAAGATAAAAACCAAAAGATAAATAACCTTTTTGTCTCTGGTCCTGACTTCTCCATAGAAATCTAGAGCCTCTTGTGCTTTTCCAAACTTGCCTCGGTGTAACAAGTACGCGCAAATCATGACACCTGTCCGGCCCTTTCCAGCTTTACAATGAATTGCAGCCACATGATTGTCATTTTCACTGAGCCACTTATCCAAGTCTTCACAGAAAGGTTTGATAAGCTCCAGCTGGGGAGGATTATGATCTTCAAATGGGTATTGTGCAACTGCAAGAGATAAACAAAAAATGTTAGTGACCATCTCTGTGTTAAAGCTATTTAATGAACACAATACTTTGGAAGTACTCGTTTTGTATGTCTTACCTCTGCAATTAAATTTGGCAGCATCATAATGTCTCTCTGCACATCTAAAAATTGAAAAAAAGGACTGTGACAAAAACGAACTAGAGCAGTGGAAAAATAAAACAAAAAGTAGACTAGTTTGATTAATGTTCTGATGTTTACACAATGTACTGTAAGCTGGTCTAGGTGGCATGTACAGAGCTTAAAAATATTAATTGCATTAAAATGGACTGAATTTGGAATTTTTAGAAATCAGCTATACACAGTAGTCGTCAGGGGTAAAAATGAGAAGAAAAGTTATTTTATTCTAGTACAGCACCCAACTAAAAAAAATAGCAGCCCACAGTGAATGAGAAAAGTGGAAGTCATAGATATAGCATATACTTACAGATTATATATCTTGTAATGATTTTTATGCTTTGAATCCAGAAACCTACAGACAGAACACAATTACTTTTCCAGAAACATGCAATGTTGACTTTGGTTAAGTTTTATCGGTCTCTATGCCCCACTAATCGTACCCCAAACCACTGTCTGTTATCAGTGTAGCCATCAGCACTCAGCAGACCATTACCACACTCCCAGTACTCGAACAGAAAACACACTATTTGAGATCATTTTGGTCAAATGCCTGGTTCATGTCAATCATACACAAGAGAACTTCAAATGATGTGTGGAAAAAATACATTATTACCATTAATAACAGCATATTTTGGCTACATGCTTTATATGGTAATTTCCCTATTGTAGGGAGAAAAGTATTATTCCTAAAACTGCAGTTGGGGGTGGGGTGTTTGGGGGATTTTCACCAGCCAAATGATGAGTTCTGGTTATCTCCAATTTCAAAGAAACTTGGCCTACTTGCAATAAACCAATGCAACTACACAACTGACAGAATTACACAGAGGAGACAATTACAAGGAGAATCAAGTGTGTATAATACATGTTTTAGCATATTTGAAACTGCACTCCTGCTTAAGCTAGACCTTCTGCTCAGCCATAGGTGAATTTCGGCTCAAAGCAAATGATTATCTGCACACATTATCTTTTCTCTTCCCAAACCCTTTGTTTTTGTGTTTCATCACAGACTACTGAAAGTTCAAAACCGTATGAGCCTCTCTTTCAAAGAAGAGTTAGCAAGAAAACACTCACCGTACAACATCGTCTATGTTGTTTCTGTAGACCCCCTCCAGTCTTTCAGCAGGAAAGCCCATAGCAATTATGTTAGGATAAATATCTGTGCTGTAGAATTAAGGAAACCAAGTGATGTCGTTTTTGGACAACTGACAATGGCACAGCCAAGAAAAACTGTCATCATTCGATTTTGTAACGTAACTGCACATTTTCAGCCCAGTGGTTATTTTCAAGAGCTAAAAAGCCTCAAGAATGTTATGGCTTATTGACGTACTTTGACTCCATAGAACTGAAAAGGGGGTTAGCCAAGGGTTATGTTAAAGTGTAGGACAGTGTGCTTGTGTAAGGAAAAACACAAGGCAATATAAATGAAGGTAGGACTTGCATATGTGCTTATGTTCGATTTAGGAATGTAACTGCACATTTTCAACCTGGCAGGTACTTTCTAGAACTGAAAATGTAATTTTATGGTTTAACACATTTAACTCCATTTAACTGTAAAAGAATTGTTTTACAGAAGGACAAAACTGACCAAAGTTATTAATTATACAGAACACTGATTTTTAGACACAAGAGAAGCAAAACACAGCAAAGCCAAGGTATCTCACTATCACCTCAGTTGCTTATCTAAAGTGGAATTCAATTTTGTTACGTAATATTTTCAAGCTATGAATTCAATTCTACAGCCAGCAAAGTACAGAAAAAAACAGGTAGAGTCAAGGTTTGTGTTAGGGATTGGTACACTAACATTTAGGCACAGAAGTCAAACACGCAGGACAATTCAAGTTGGAAGATCAGTTGCCCATCTACTTTGGAGCTGTGCAGCAAGAGGCTGGACACCAGGCTCCGAGGTAATATAGAACAGATGGGCCTCGCAGTAAGAGACCGATGCACGGACCTCTAACCCAGAAGGCCACACAGGGGCACTAAATAAATCACACTGTGCCTCAGTCCAACCTGGAATCGCTTTCCTTCCTCACCTTTCCATAACAAGTGCCATGAGAGCTCATCAGTCCTCTCTGCCTGACAATTGCACAGAGAGCAGCATGAATGCGCTCACACACATCTAAAGAACTACTTCATAGAACAGGAAAAACCTCAATTCAGGACCAAGTCTAAAAAAAATCAAAAAGCACTAATGTGAAGAGAACAAAGAGCATCACTATACTTCAGTCTACCGACCATTGGCAAAATGTTGGTCAGGAATAGTTATTTCAAATATGGAATGCACAATATATTATTTATTTACAAATTAAATAAAAAAACTGATACATAGCGAAGGCTGCAAATGAGCAATCCCATTTTTCTTTGCATGGAGCTCAAACTTCTAGAGGCGTGTTAGCCTGTATTGCAAAATGCACTGCAATCTCCAAATGTTCCACATGCAACATGGTGTTTTGTCTGGATCGTTAAGTCCTCTTGACTGCATTTAACAGATTCATTATTAATTCAAAATACAGACATACCCCACCATCAAAGCACACCCTATCCAGCCATCCTCACAGAACTCAACAGCTGGAAGCCAGACTGGCAAATATTGTTAACTTTTGTAAAGAAACATTTCATAAAAACTGGAAAAAAAAGGCCTGGCTCTCACAAAAGAAGCTGATTTTCCATGGATTTCTGCCACAACCCTAAAATGGTTTAATGTTTGTATAATTGTGTTTTGTTTGCCCAGCTCATATTATTAGCTTTGAGATGGGCCCTTGCTAAGAACAATTAGAAAGCCCCTCTGTACCTAAATAGAAAAAATTGACCAAATTTACGACAAAGGACAAATCGGAAATGAATAATTTGCCATCATAAAATCCAAAAATAAAACAATAATTAGGGCATGGCAAGTGACAAGTAAAAATGTGTGCGCATTTATGCTTAATTCCATAAAAATTACTAACCTATTCAACTGCAATCAGGGTTAAAACAGACTACAAATATTACATCATGACCTCTGTGCCTGCTGAACATTGATAACTGGAGTGTTACACAATGTGGGGTAAGGTGGGGCAAGCCTATATTTGAATTACCATGTAATAAAGAAAAAAGGATTTAACAATATGAACACGTAAAAAATAAAGCTGAGTTTACAATAGCAGCACAAACATGTAAATAATTTATTATACTCCAATGTTTTAAAAAGTCACACTTCCAGAGATCATTTTCCACAAATAATAAAACCAAGTATTTGTCAGATGACTATCAATTACCATTCCAAATCTCTCTACAAACGACCAAGCTCAACAATGAGCTTTCACAAGATGAGCAAGATCATGCTCAAACTCAAAAGTATACTAGAACCACACAGTATGAAATACATGCCATTGTGGCCAAATGTGTTACTATTCAATCATTTCCTGTGCAAGATGTAATCCACAGTGTTTCCCCCCCAATATGAGCTCAAGCACCCAAATTACAGGATCAGAGTTGATTAGTTATTGATGAAAAAGTCCATCTTACCAAGACCACATAAGAACAACACTTTAAAAAACCACAGAGGTCTCAAAACTAACTTTCTCCAAGTATTCAAGTTGACTCTCTTTAATAGATTTTCATGCCTAAAAAGAAACCCATTCAATCCATCAATCCATTCCTCCATTATCACAACCGCTTAATCCATTTTGGGTCGAGGCGAAGCTGGAGCCGGACCCAGCAGACAACGAGCCAAGGCAGAAATTATAAAATTATAAAATCAAGAACAAGCATTCACAAAGTACCTCACCTGTAAGCTGAACAACTACAACACTACCATTAATGTATTTCTGTTGTTTGTTTTCATCAAAAACATCAAACCTGCAGCGAGTTAATGACTTAACCTGAAACGGGTAGTTGCTCGCCTAAAGGGGAACAAAAGAAAATCTGAAGGAAAAGTACGTTTTGAGGGTTTTTTTGTTTTTACCAGTTGCCCTTCACAGCGCATCAAAGATCATAATGAATGTACCAACAGAAAAATAGAATTGAATCGTATGTTAACCTGAAAGTAAAGAGTTTATCCTTCTTGATTTACTTTACTTTTTTTATGAGGTATCCACAGCAGCCCTGAAAAAGTTAACATCCTCATGTAGATTCTGCAACAGAATGGAAATGAAGAAAATTTGCTTTCTCTTCATTCCAGGTCTTAGTTTGTGAGAATGACAGATACTCTGAGGACACCGTTCACACTGTAAGGGCTTCCAAAGAATGAACTAACATCACCCATACAAACACTAGAGCTGACCATGTTACATTACAAGTTGGATCAGTTCTGTTTATTCAGTTTGACATTAACATTTAGGTTAGTCTGCTGGAGAATGACTATGTCTAATGTTTTAATTCCTAACATTCAAACAAAGTCAACATTTTAACTATTTTAGCTACTTTTTCACTTACACTAGCTCAAAATTCAGGACAGGTTTAAAATAGATGCATGAACAGTGATGCATGCATTTTACAATGTTGGGTCTTTTAGTGTCTTGTGAACAGTACTTTAGAGGTTTAATTTGACTTAAAGTTAATAAGCCAAAATAACTTACTTTACATATTTTCTACATTAACAACAGCTAACAAGAGCCAAAGCAAGACTACAGCATCAAAACACTACAACCATATAAAGTACAGTACACCTTTACCATGCGTTATCCAGCAGTGCAATATTACTGTTCCTCCACTCCTACACTGCACACTAATAAAGACCAAAAACACATACATCTCATACAGGGGAAAAAATCTGAAATACATTCCATTAAATAAGCTGATTGGTTCCTTTTACATCAATACTATAAGGCCATTGCAATATAGTATAAATCCTGTTTCAGGCAATAAATGCTTTGCACTGCAAAATGTTTGATGCATTTGTCCACTTCACAAGATCCTGCCATGAGTGTTCACTCCTGAAAAAGAAACGAATGCCCTTCTGACATTTTTAACACCACAACAGGCGGATGCTTAAAATTGCTATTGGCCAAAATGACACGTTTGTCACTGTCAGAAGTAACACAACAAGCAAGAATAGTGAGATGTTCCAAAATGAGTCGTGTATAAGCAAATCCTCAGAAACATTCTACAGAGGCCTCATCACAAACAAAAAATAACAACAATTATTAATAATCAAAATAATTCTCAAATATAATACAAAGCTGAGAATTACACAATTATTTTGTATCAATTCACTATTTGTAGTGAACGATCTAATTTGTCCACCACTGTCAGTTTTTTTGCAAAACAAGACTGTATGCAATAGAATCTTAAAATGCATAATTAACATAGTACCAAAATTAACAATCTGTACTCAGATTTTAGACTGAGATTTAGATAGAGAATTAACCAATATTAAATTGCTTAATGTTCTTTGTAATCGTCATTAATAAAAACTGCTTTAAACAAATAAGATTTTCAATTCGTTACAGATTTCTTCCTGCAAAAAGTGCCAAACACAGGTCACTCAGAAAGTGCAGGTTTCTCCGGACATACTTATTAGCACATATGCAGCGCGGTCTTTCTGAGATTTAAACTGGTTAAAATCGCTTGTGCAGTTACAGTTCCACTTCGTGAAGGCCTTTGAATGGTAGTTTAATTAAATAGGTCGACTGAAACTCATTTTTATTTTCAGTCAACAAGTATTGAGTATTCTGAATTTAAATTCTCCTTCAAATAAACATGTACTATTAAAGTTTCTTTAAATACCAAGTGGGAAAAAAGGTTCATTGCATTAACATGTGCAATCACTGCCTTACATAGTGTATAATGTGGAGAATTCTTTTTTTTGTTTTTAATCCGAAATGTGTTTTCTATTAATTAAGCTTCAAATGGGCAATGTATCATTCTTTTAAAATATTACCTCAATGTCTCAAAATGTCTCGAACATTTACAAACTGCATGTTTAATTGCTAAGAGAGAATAATCTTATCTGATTTACTGCTCTGAACAAAAAGACTTTTAAAATATTTGGTTTTAATAGACTGTGGCAAATGTCTGGTGTTTCTGACTTCTCACATTAGAAAACTATAACCGGACATACCACGAAAACTTACTCAAGTATCATGGTGTTATATTTGACCATTTTAAGCTTAAGTACTAAATTCAACATAGGAGATTCCAGATCATTTGATCTGAATTATAATGGTATATTTCCCCCACTCTAAACACTGACCCCTCAAGCTGTGATTTAGTTATGAAATTATTAAATTCCCAACATTACCCAGAAAACCCCCAAAAAGCACTGCAATACAAATATAACCGCAAGCAGCATTACTCTTCCTATCGTTGACAAACAGCTGACAGAAACAGCGCTGGTAAACCTCATCATTGTACTGTTCTGACAATTCACAGGTGCTATTACAGCAACACAAGCTTCACAGACCAAAAATACTCATAATGACTTAAAGCCAGTAGCCACCATTACGACAATGTGAACAGTTCAGGCAAACTGGTGACTACTGGTTGGACAAAATCAGTCATATAATCCTCCAGTTTTTACAATAAATATCCTAAAATACAAAAATGCTTTTTTCCTGAGGACATAAAACTGAAGATAACCATCAGCCTGCCAGAACACACAACCTCAAACAAGAACATTGCTTATGATGCTAGTATGAAGGGCAGCCAAATTTTAAGTCAAACTATACATGTATAGTTAGAAAAAAGAATTGACTAACAATATAGCTTGTTACAGCCTTTAACTTCACTAAAATCCAATGTCAGAGTGATCAGATACATGTACGTACGTGTCAGAATGTATTATTTCTGGTGGGGATTCTGAAATATTTGGAACATTTCAACATGTAGTTTCCCATTTCATAAGCATAGCAGTTTCAAGAAGCTTTGCTACAATCATGAGTGAACAATGAAAAGAAAAGGAACTGACTGCATGATGAGCTGAGACCTCATGCAGGACACACAGATACAGTGGATCCATTCAGCAGCCGGTGGGCAGGGACAAATGCATGTCAGTAAGGTTCATTAATTCACTAGCCACTGTGAGACAAGGTTTCAAAGCGAATCCTCAACAACTTAAAGTAGGCAACTGTTTGACAGTAACAACTATTATCATGTTTCATCTCCTGCAGTATATTTGCATGAACACGGAAAAAGACCTGCGACTCTTCAACGACTTTCACCCACTAGCGTTTATTCGGCCGCAACACATCGCTCATCTCGTGGATGGTTACCAAGGCACTAGACAACAAATCAAAGGATGAAGAATCAAGTTCAAGTTTGACTAAAATGATTACACCAAGTGTAAGCCTTCCCCTGTGACAACACAATTGAAACAGAAATCTAACAAGCTTTTTAGGGGTGGGCAAAATGGCAAAATCACACAACATTTTGTTTCGTTTTTATGATGAAAGTTTGAAATTTGTAAAAATACATTGATAAAAAATTTTTACCAAACAACAAAACTTTGATTATTGTTATTCAACATCACATTGCACTAAACAATCAAAATAGATCTAGTTATGGTCTAATGAAACACGGTCTGTGTTCTCTGAGTACTGTCGCCATGTCCAGAAGAGCACACTTGAAGTAACGTGATGCAATCACGATAACCATAAATATCAGCGTATTGCCCGTCCCAATGAAAATAATGGAGCTCTGCCTTATTCCACCTGAGTCTTCGCCTTAAACTAGCCAAACCTAACGAATTCTAAACTATAACCAAACATACACACACCTTCACACAGCTTCACCTCAGACCCTGAAGTAAAAAGGCTGTTCAACTGCTCACTCTCAGTAGGACCCAAGTAAAGAACCTCTTAAATCCCAAAGAAGAAAAAGCTATACTACCTCTGCTGGAAACGGATAAAAGTGGATCTATTGAGACCACAGGTGCATTTTAATGCAAGCACTGCAAGGCTATACATTCTTGATCATGTAAAACGGCGAACATCAGCCATGTTCTGCAAGCAGCTGATGCAATGCTCCTTTGTGTAGCAGTGATTGTGAATTTAATCTTGCATTATGTAGGCCAATGGATCATCTGAGCGTCAAACACCACACATCTTTTGTTTCAAAGCAAAAGAAATCCCAGCTAGCTCTGGTCTGATTCTGCACAAGGGTGATAGTAAAACAGCCATGTCAATGACCACACAACAGCAGATCGACTGGGCAAACAATGACAGGATATCTAGCAGCTACCTTGCAACCTTCCAGCAGAGAGCTCCCTGACACTGGAGTCCTGCTGAGAGCAGGGATGATGAAGCCAACATTGGCCTCAATAAAAACGCAAAGTGTACATTAAAAAAGCGAGTAAGACCTACATGTGCAATGCTATTTTACCAAAGGTTTCAATTTAGGCATTTAATTCTAGACACGAAGGCAAGCGACAGGGAACTAAATCTTGGTTTTGGTTGACAGCTTGACAATGTCAATGCCAATACTAATACGGATGAACGCAAATGGGCTTCTCAGCCTCTTCCACAGCCACGGAGACTGACCCTGATCTGGACCGGGGGCAAGAAGCGAGTCGGCAAGCTCAGCTTAGCTAACCTACATCCATTCTGCCCACAAAAACAACAAAGAAAGAAGGATACAGGTCAAGTCCAAATCGAACCCATCTTCCTGGTATCTCCTTTTGTTTCGGCTGACCATCTTCTGTATGATCGTGGCCATCGCTGTGAAAGGAGTCTTTATGGTTTTTAGGGTAAGTGAGAGTATCGTTGCCTCCGGGCGCGATGCTGCCGTCGCCTCGTCCGTAAAGTTATTTTCTCGCCTCGGCTTTCTAGAAGTCCTCCGGACGAGTCTGGCCAGCGCTTTACCTGCTAGCTTGCGGCCGTGAGCCGTCTGCCGCTCGCTTGTAAAGGAGAAGGCCACAGCAGGCCCTGCTCCGGCTCCCCAAAGCCCACCGAGAGGCTACAATCCCTCCAGGCGGACAGGTAGACGGTCCTTTTCCGCGTCTTGGGATCTCTAAAGCTCGCCAAGTCTCTGGGTCCGCCGCAGTCGCCGTGATTGGAGCCGAAAAAGGCGGAGAGGGTCCTCTCCGACGCCTCCAACCCAAAATATACAACCAGTGACAGACACACTCACTCACTCAATCTCTCACACACACGCATTTACCCTCACACACACGCTCAGTCGCTCGCTCTCCGTCTGCAAAGCCCTAACGCACGGCTAGCTGGAGCGCTAGCGAGCTAGCGAGCACGGACATCTTTCTAAAAGGAAGATAAAACGAAAGGACAGCCAAGATTCAAACATCCCATAGTCGCCGGTATTCCAAAGAAGCATGAAGAAAAACCTGACAGCCTCCACCACAGCATTAAAATGACAGGAAAGCCAGGTTGGTTAAATTAAAGGAGGCGATTGTGTGTAGCGCTCCACTCCGCTCTCTCCTCTAACTCTCCACCGATAAACTCTCCTTCTCAACTTCCATCATGGCTTCCAGTGAAAAAAAGAGAAAAAAAAAAACGTTCCGGCAGAAATAGCACTCCGCTACACGAAATAGTTCCTCAGCGACAGCGCTTTTCAAGCACATCGAGGTCAACATTACGTTGGCCTTCAGTATGTCATGAACATCTCAGAAAGAGGGATAAACCAGAGTTTTGCTGCGTTTGATGGGGGATTGTAAATTATTTTTTTGTTCCACCGGGGGCGGAGGAACACACACGCGAACTAATTTTTGTTCCAGAGTCACGTGTCTTTTGAAACGAGGGAAGTGTCCAATATTTCACATCAGATTACGTTTAAATGTTGGGTTTTTATGATTAAACAGGATATTATGGGCCTCGGTGTGCCATCCCAGCGTTTTCATGTACAAAGGCTGAACTGCGCACATAAAAGACACGAACACGGGTGTTTTCTTTAGGAGGGGGTAAAAAAATCTCAGAAAGTCTGTAGATACCCCCTTTACTCGCCCAGCCTGCAACAGAGGGCAGGAAATTACTGAAATGCTTACGCAAGCAGAAAAGTAAGGCCGAGCCCAAGCTTCCCTGAAGGTGTCTCCAGGAGAAGCAAAGACCCCCAGAGACCATTCTGCCTAAGGCCTGGTCTGTTTCAGTGTGAGAGTTCAGCGTGTGTCCGCTCTTTGAACGGACATGGACGTTGAGGGTCCCGTGTTGCAGCCTTTTAAAAAGTCAAACATTTATTCTTTAGCGCCATCTGTCAATAATACGTTGCTACTTTCCGAGGCGATCAGTTTGGATTAGTTGACTGTTTAAGCAAAAATAATTACCCTTAAATGTCTTATCCTGCAGCCTGGTCTTTACAGTTTCAATAATTCAGTATTGTCGTCATTAAACCCATTTACATTTCGTTATCAGTTCAAAGGTTCATATTCAAACTATATATAAAAACGAACACTGCATATAACAGATTTTTATGATGTTTTACACTAGTACAAAGGTTATGAAGCAGAAAAAAAGCACAAAAAGAGAAATCCAGACTAAAAGTCAGTGCTGAACAAAATAAAATCAGATACAATAAAGGTTTATAATGGAAATAAGTAAACAGGAGACCTGTGTTCTGTTGAGTTGTGTTGTCTTGTATTGCATATACTTAGACTAGCTCTAACCATAACCATAGACCTAAAAATAACCCTAATCCTAACACTAACCCCAAACCTAACCCTTAACCATAGCCATAGCTCGATTCCCAACCCTAACCCTAACCATAACACCAAACATAACACTTAACCATAGCCCTAACTCTAACCCTAATCCTAACTCTAACCACAAACCTAAC
>JBBIGC010000104.1:28034087-28055550 GCA_037576955.1 Lepidarchus adonis | reverse complement strand
GAAATGGGTATATATTTGTTTTTTGTTAAGTTGCCTAATAATTATGCACAGTAATAGTCACCTGCACACACAGATATATAATAGCTAAAACTAAACTACTTCCAAAAATATTCAGCTTTGAGTTTTTTGGGTTCATTGAGAACATGGTTGTTCAATTATAAAATTATTCCTCAAAAATACAACTTGCCTAATAATTCTGCACTCCCTGTATATTTGAAGCAATAACCAGAATGTGAACAATAATCATTTCCCCACCTATGAATAGAGAATGTTTTGAGCAGTTTAGTTGATCAGTCATGTGGAAATAAAACGTCCCATGGAAATTGCTTGTCCGATTATGCTGAAAAAAAATCAAACATTTTGCACTCTTAAAACAGGGCTTTTATATGACCCACTTAAACAAAAACAAAATATTTTTCAATTATTTATTCAACAAATATATCAATATATTTTTATTTTACCCTTTTCTCATAAGCTTGTATTGCCCACTTGAGCAGAAATAACTTTTTGGTGGCATTTTGTCCACCAGTTTCTGATTTAGGCTTGCAGAAATACTTGATGACTTTTTCTAACAGAATTCCATCAGCTCACATCAATATGTGTGAGGGTTTTTTTTTTTATACACTGCTCTTAAAAAGTTAAAGTCTTTGCTTCTGTTTAGCAATTCATTGGTGGATGTGTTAGTGTGCTTAGATTCATTATTCTGTTGAAATGTCCACTTCTAAATCTACTTCAGACAGGTGGCCTTCTATTACATTAAGTGTTTTTATATATATTTCTTTTAGAAGTTTTAAAATATTTTGCTCTATTTATTGTTAAGTGTTTACATCTTAAAATTGTCTTTAAGATTGCTTTTAAATTGTGTTTTAGATCTCGAGGTCACGGGTGGTCGTCAAAGCATTTCACTACATATTGTACTGTGTATGAATATGTATGTGACAAATAAAATTTGAATTTGATCACTCGTTCATATTACTTGCAACAATATAATTACATATGGTACTTGCGTCTTTCCTTATCACAGGAGAAGAAGCACTTAAAAAACTTCAGCTGATGCTGAAGTATTTATGACAAAGAAGAATGATAGTATAGAATGTGTTTTCTATTACAGATAGCATTGTTGTATGTCTTCTATGGCTAAGAGGAATGTGTTGAACTCCCTGTAACTCTCACATCAGTGTTGTCATGTTTGAATTTATGCTTGATCTGCTCCCCGGGTGCTGTTGATAGCTGCCCGCTGCTCCACATATGCATGTGTGATGGGTTAAAGGCAGAGGACAAATTTATTGTGGTGCACTGTGTGCAGTGGTGTATTCACAATGATCAGAAATCATGAATCACTGAATCACTGAATTGATTGTTCCTGTACCTGGAAGTTGCTTTGGACAAAAGCGTCAGCCAAATGAATAAATGTAAATGTAAATGCAAATGTATCCAGGCCCTCCTAATAGTGCACACCGCTGCTTTAAGCCACACACTTTGCTGACAGGGGCATTTGTTTGCATGCTTACAGTCATAATCCCACAGAAAAGCCTTGGCATCTTCATACATGAGTTTTAGGCCAGTGTTGGCTAGATGGTGATGAAGCACCCCAGCTCTGGACTATGCAGCAGTAACTTTTGGGAGGAGGTTAGAGTGGTGCTTGTGATGCAGTCCTACTAAAACCTTTGCTTACAGAAGCGATGAGGCGGTTCTATACTCCAGACCGCAAAGGGGCGCTCACTGTTTGAAGTTCTCACTGTTTTCCTCACACTCACAGAAAGAAGCGAATAGGAGCTGTGGAGGTGAGTGTGTCATGCGGTGTAGCAGACCTATATATGTCGGCGTTAATCTTAAGATACTTTTTTATTGAAGAATCATACACGTGCTACCAGACACGACAATTCTAGTGAGTGCCTTGTGTTTAGAAAGTGAACGGTAACCGTTGATGTATGTGGAGCTCATAAGAAGGTCAAGGCTTAGACTTAAACACGACGCTTTCGGTTTTGTAGCGGACTAGCTCATTCCCCCCTCTCCTTTCCGTGAACAGACAAGCAGCAGCTCAGGAATAAACCTGAAACTAGAGTTATCATAACGATGCTCCCGTGAACGCCCAGAAGTCCAGAACAAAAACTAAAAAGCCTTTTACCGGGTAGGCTAAATCTAAACCTCAAAGTATTATTTTTTACTAGCATGTTCTGATTCAGTCTTATCGTAAAGGTCGACATCACAAAGCACAACCGGAAGCAGCTCTATACCTTTTTATTCGTATTTCCTGTAAACAAACTAACGGAGCGGGGCCCCAGTGTCATTGTTGTAATGCAGATGCAAACATGACTTCCTACACGAGAACATGTTTGCCTCCTGAGAGACTTTGTTCTTCAGATGCTACTTCTCAATGTCAGTGACACATGTGACATTGACGAAACCAGTGGTCACGGAGAAGTGACGTTTTTCTCAGAAATATGATATTATTTGTCCTTTTGTGTTTTTACAAAGTCTTAATTTGGATGATAGTAATTGTGCTGGATCGTAGCGATGAGCTATACAGTGTTACCAAAGTATTCCAGTTTTCAGCTCAGTTCTGTCAGAGGTCTGATGCAAATCTCATCAGAGTCACAATGGTTCACAGTACTGGTAAATGGAATCAGACATCCGAAAGGGTTATTTCCTCTAAAGGGTCCCTCCCAGAAAGCTGCTATCATCAGGAATATTAAGTCTAATGTCTGCGACGTGGTGCCTGATAGTTTAGGAATAAACCTAGTTCATGACAGATGTGTAGATGCTTCATATTATGAAGAAAAAATAATGAAATTCAATGAGTTTCTCTGGCCTGAAGCATCTGAAAACCTTTCTGAAATACTTTCTGCAGCCCAACTTTTGAATTGTGCAGAACGTATCCTGCTGATATTTCGGTTTAATCCAGGCATGTATCGTGTGTGTATACAGGCATGATTATGGATTGCTCTGGTTGGTCAGTTTTTATTTACCAATGTGTAATTGTCATTATAGACCTTATCAGATGTACATTTTAGCTCATTTAATGCCAACAGTCAACACTTTCTGCTTCAAAAACCCTTCATGTTGCACCTACATGGGAGTATTTGAACCTGGTTTGTGTGCCTGTGTTTGTTGGATATTTATAAATGTCCACCTGTCAAAGTTTTGCATATGTTGTTTAGAAAATATGAAATATATTTGAGAAAAAATGAGCAATTGAGGAACAATGGGTGTTGGCACTACTGTCTGTATGGTGAATGCACTCTTGTCCACCTCTAGTCCAGAGATGTGTATATAATGCTTTTGTGTTCATTTCAACAGCAGGAATTAAGTCTGAATTGTGTTGTGATTGCCATTTTTTTTTATTATTACTCCACAGCTGATGATGGTGCTGAAAGAGATTCCAGCAGATAATATCACCCGTCCTTTGGGTCGTAATGAGGTCATTGGTTTACTCTTTCGCCTCACGATATTTGGTGCTGTCACCTATTTTACTATAAAGTGGATGGTGGATGCTATTGACCCCACACGAAAACAAAAAGTAGAAGCACAGAAACAGGTGAGCTGAATGTCCTTTATCTATGATCTGCATATTCCCCATAAAAGCCCTCAATATTTTTTTTTATTGTATAACTCATTAGTCTGATTATACATGATCATTGTGCTTGGTTTTCATCTGGGACAAGTAGATCAAGTTCTGGGTCAAATGTTACTTCATTAGCATGTTCAGATGGATGAGTGGGTGTAATGTCAATACACACAGAATCATTGTTAACTAAATGCAAAGATAGTAGGTCAGGGTTGTGTAGTTTTGGCCAAAGGTTGCATTTGATGTTTCTGGTTCTTTTCAGGCAGAGAAGCTGATGCGGCAGATCGGGGTGCAAAATGTCAAACTCTCTGAATATGAGATGAGTATCGCAGCCCATCTGGTGGACCCATTAACTATGCATGTGAGGAAGCGGTTTAGCTTCACAGTAATTAGAATAGGTGGTGTTATGGTTAAAATTCAGGCATGTTTAATCATCTTTCCAGGATTAACATTAAATACATATTTAAAATGAGCAGGATACTTCTATTACAATATGGAGGTGCATCTTGTGACAGTCACATGCCTTTCATAAAATTAAAAATGACAGAAATAATGTGACACAGTTCAAAATAATTCTGTAACGTTTTAGGCATAATAATTAAGCTTGACCATCTTAATATCTTCACTAAACAAATCCACAGTCTCATAGCCCACTCATATACCTACTCATAGGGCACAGGTAAGAGCATTGTAATTGTTTGGAGTTTGTAGGTTTTTATGCAGTTGTGTGTTTAATTAGAGTTTAATTAGAGAAGTTTGATTTGTAACACTTTGGCTTGTTCTCCCAGATAAGTTGGAGAGATATAGCTGGCCTAGATGAAGTCATTACAGAGCTGAAAGACACAGTCATTCTTCCTGTACAGAAAAGGCATCTGTTTGAAGGGTCAAAACTGCTTCAACCTCCCAAAGGTAGGGACCTAGATAAAACTGCTTTTCAAGGTGCAGTTTTTCATATTTTTGCCAGGCAGTGCTTAGAGCTGATGTACTGAAGATAGTATTGTGTAGGTGGCTCATCTATTTGTGTTCCATTTCATTGCTCAGGCGTGCTCCTCTACGGGCCGCCCGGCTGTGGGAAAACTCTGATAGCTAAAGCCACAGCCAAAGAGGCCGGTTTCCGCTTCATCAACCTGCAGCCCTCTACTTTGACCGATAAATGGTATGGGGAGTCTCAGAAATTGGCTGCTGCCGTCTTTACCCTGGCCATCAAGCTACAGCCCTCTATAATCTTCATCGATGAGATTGGTAAGTAAACTCACAACCTTTGGTTCTTGATCTGGGTTTGGTGTCAGAGAAGGTGTTCCATGGATCAGCAAATAATGTAATGCTAGGACTAGGGTTTCTCAATAAGAAAATCTCAATTAAGTTCATCCCTGTGTATTTTCGGTGCAATGACTGAACAGAGATTCTGTGTGAAAGTTTAGATCTCAGATTTGGTAGGGGCTTGATGAAAATAATTGTCCTAAATGTGGCCTTTAAACATGGAAAACTAAGTCATTGCAATTTTCTGTTAAACCCCATAAATAAATATTGTAAATGTAATTAAAATGTAACATTGATTGAAATGTAATTGACTTAAATGTCTTGTTACCAGAAGTACTGATCGGAAACAGTTAGCAACATGGATTGCTTTGCTTAGTTTCATGTGTCTGTCTTATACTAATATTATTAATATTCAGAGTAATATAATTGTTAATAAGTAAGAATTTATTTTTGAAAAATATTGAATAAAACACAGAATATTGTCATTTATTACATATGTCTTTCAGTGTTCAAATGTAATTGTTTTTGAAAAGCTGTTTATAAATAAATAAATAAATAAATAGTATTAAATCCAGCACTGATAATTTACCTCAGTCAACTTGGTTTGAAAGAATCTTAAGTTTGAAAAAAATCTGCTTTTTATGATGTGTAAAGTGAATTGTATTGGGTAAAATTTAATGCGGACTGAACATTAAATGACATGTAAGAATGAATAAAATGTTGCCTGGCATAGTGTGACTGTCAGGGGCATTCACGTATAGCAGCATACGTCCCACTATTAATATACTGTCTCAAAGAATCACTCCAGTAACACAATGCTTAATAAACTGAGATTTACCTCAAAGTTTTCCACTCTGTTCCTTCTCTAGACTCTTTTTTAAGAAGTCGGTCCAGCTCAGACCATGAGGCCACTGCCATGATGAAGGCTCAGTTCATGAGTTTATGGGATGGACTAGACACAGACTTCAACTGCCAGGTACATTGAACCTGTTATTGCATTTTTATGGTGTAAATACCCTGTTATTGTTAATGTGTCACAGTTGGTGAGCGAACAGGTTCCACAACGAAATCTTAAATGAGTCATGAGTTTATCACGGCCTTTTTTCATCACAGTATGACAGCATTATTTTTCTGTGAACAGGTCATAATTATGGGTGCCACCAACCGCCCTCAAGACCTAGATTCCGCAATTCTCCGCAGGATGCCCACAAGGTTTCACATTAATCAGCCTGTAAGTGATTAATCTGTTCTCCAGTATATTTGTGCATGTGCCACAGTTATGTTTATTGCTTAGTAATTGCTGCTGAACTCGTAATGAAGTTATGATGAGTCAAAGAGGTTAAATCTGTTGAAACTGTGAACTGATACATTAGATTGTCATTCATAACTATCCTTTTCTCTGTCCAGAATATCAAGCAAAGGGAAGCCATTTTAAAGCTTATCTTGGAAAATGAGAATGTAAGTGTTAAAATGAATCCACAAATCTAACATGAGTCTGACTAATTATGCTAAAAGCTCATACAGCAGTAACTTCTGTTCTGAAGGTGGAGGTTGGAGTAAACCTGTGTGAAATAGCAAAAGAGACAGATGGGTTCTCAGGAAGTGACCTCAGAGAGATGTGTCGAGATGCAGCTTTACTCTGTGTACGGGATTTCATACACAAAACAGATGCTGAGGGCATGTAAGTATTTGAACATTACAAGCATTTTTTTGTTTATGTTTAGAGCCTTTGTCTTTGTCTTCTATAATTCCTCACACTTCACCTTGAAAGATTCAAGCAACATACAGGGGGTCCTTTATTATGTTGTACTTGACTTCAGTGTGTATATTAACTGTAATATACGTTAGAAGAATGCAACTGAGCACCTACTATTCTTTACGGTAATATGCGAGTGTCACAAGGTGAGCACGTGCAGTGTGTGAGAGCCAGCGTGTTTGCAGAGATGGGGAGAGGGGGGCGGGGGGTTGTGCTGTTTTCTGTCAATGCATATTGCCGGCTGTTACTAAAGCACAGTGCTGTTCAATAAAGCCTCTGCAGGATCGTTACATACATGAGTTCCATCAAAATTTGAGTTACGTCACACTCAGAAGAACCTAACCCTGCCAAATGAGGTCTAGCATTGTCTTGCACCTAGGGCCAACCACACCAGCTGTGCCCCCACCCCACCCATTTACTTTTTAGAAGTAAATTTATTGTTAGCCGCTAACTAGGTGACTTTAGAGTTTAGCAGTAGCTTACGCTGTTGATCGAGCATGCACAGTGACGTTGGTTACAAAAGACGAGGTCATATTGGCTGCACTGTATGTCAGTCAACTACCAAATTACACAGGTAAGATGGATGATTGGCTAACGCCCTTTTTTAATGACATGATCTACCCACTCTATCTGTACAGCAGTGTTTTCTGTGGCTTGTGGTTCACTTGTTTACGCTGTGTGGTCTCTCGTGCGCGATAGTTTATTTTGAAAGCCAGGGCTCTGTGATCGACTTGCAATGCCTTTGCAATCGACCAGTAGACATATTGAGCACCCCTGATCTAGATCATTCAAATGGCACTGTTTGTGCTTGACACATCCTACTATGATCAGCTAGCATGTTTTCCCGGCACTTCTAGTTTAGGCTGAAGAATGCAGGAAGTAATAAAAACCTGTTTTATTTGGCACTTAAACATAAACATGCAAAGCTATATTCTGAGTTTTCTAAATCAATTGGTGAATAATATTGAGTAATCCAAATTGGAAGTGAGTTTAGTACCCTGTACATTACATTTTACATACACAATAAATACATACACAATAAATACACTAATTCTCATTTAAAGACTTAAATCTTAATAGACAAACACAATAGACAGTTGTTCATATTTATTTGTAAATCTTGGTTTAAAATAACTCCCCTCTCTAGTACAAATGGAAACTATCCTGGTTGTTGAGAATGTTGCTGTAAAATATGTGCTTTTTAATAACAAATATTGAAACCACAATTTATCCCTTTAATACATTTTAAATTTTCAAAAAAATCATCCAGCCCTACTAGCCAGTTTCACCTGTTTGCACTAATGTGTGTGTGTGTTTGTGTGTTAAACAGTCCAGAGGAAGACTACATTCGGCCCATTCAACAGGGTGATCTCCAAAAAGCCATTGATAAAATGAGAAAGTCAAAATTGGCAGGAGTGCCAAATGCATTGCTGCATCCAGCTCTGGACTAAATCTGATTCTACTGGTGAGAGTGATTTTTCCCTAGAGATTACTGTCATTTTTTCCTTTTTTTATTTAACTTGCATGACATATGATGCAACATTGTTTGCAGAAGGTGGTGTTCTATTTCTGTATATATTGATATAAGCTGTTTATTCCCCTCTATTGTTTTGTTTATTTTAAAACCATATTCCCTTCTACCATTTGCCATTTAAGCACTGTTTGCTAAGTAGCTGTGCTTCAGCAGAGGTTTTTGTCGAGGCCTCTTGGTAGGACTGCACAGCATGTTCAAAATAGTCATGAAATCATACTGAGATTGTTCTCTGAATCAGTAATGTGCTATTGTTAGTACAAACTGGGAAAACCTGATGTTCAGTATATTGAGGGTGTGAACAACTTTGAACAGAAACTAAAAGAAGTTTACACAGCTACCCCCAGAAGTCCACATGGGAGCAGTGGTGGTGTTTCAGAAGTTCCTCCCACTTCCAAGAAACATCATCAGAAGAGTTTTTCTGATCTGGCTGGAGTGTTGCATGAAAGACTGGCCTACATTATTGTAACCTAAATAAATGACCTTTTTTGATTATTTGAACACTCTTTTCGAAGCGTTATTGGCTTAGATGATCCCAGCACAACAGTGTGATTGGTTACGTCACCATCATTACAGTAAATAATTAACAAACTGTATATTGTGCAGCACTAACTGAGCCAATCCACATTTCTCTTTCAGCTCCAAACACACCCGATCCTGGTAATCACCAACATTTAGCTGGCTCAGATGTGCAAGGAATGGAGCACATTTAACATGGACATTCTGGAGGTATCTAGGACTAGTCTAGAAGCCTGCTCTCCCAGGGATAAAGCCCTTTTTGAACACAGTTTTGAACCATTGTAAAATGTTCTACAAGTATCCAGAAATGTGCCACTTTAAAATGTAAATAGCACCTTCTGATTTCTGAAGCCATTTTAATTTCAGTTTGTAAATAAAACAGGTCAGGAACAAGTCCCTTTGAATTATCTCGGCACTATTGCTGCTCTGGTTTGTTTTTGCTTTTGAAAGTAAAAGCTAGACTCTGAATAAATATGGCGTATGTTTACATTCAAGGCCTTTTAGAAATAGTAAGCATGTGTTTGAGTATGGAGAGGATTCTGTTGTGCTATTTAATGTGGGTTCTGTATATTTATTTATAATCGCAATAAATATATAGGGATGTACAAAATATCATTTATTAACATGCTATCAAATTGTTTCTTGCCTTTATTATTTTTTTATGTGGAGCTATGTCCACAGGAACTACCGCCCTACTGTAAACTGCTTTACGTGCTGATTGTCTCCCCCCACCCCCAAAGTGTGAGGATGGAAATTTATGAAGTTATAGTTTTTTCTTATAATGTGAAAAATAAATTATGATGAATCTACAGAGTAAAGTGGAGGTTGACAGAAATTTCCTATGGGAGATTAAACTGTTGAAAAATGTATTGTCCTATGTACAGATTCATGTACACTGAACACATACAACAAGTCTTACTTTAATGCCATTTTCCAATCAACATAGTTAAACAGAACAATTAATACAAACTATGAAGTATATTCACACAACCGAATATTACAGAAAAGTCAGCAAGGTGTCTAATTTAAAAATTGTAGTTTTCATGCTCTGTGCTTTAACACACTTGAACTAAGAAAGTGAAAGTTTGTTGGTAACAGGGTGATCATGCAGAGAAGCTGTATGTGTCAAAAAGGCAGTAGATGTGTCACAGCAAAGTGACCATGCAAAATTGTTCTTATTACTTGGCGGAACAAACTGTCCTGAAATCTTGTTGTGCATTATCTGTTGGCCTGGACTCATTTACCAGAGGGCAAGGAAGAGAAAGAGAAGTTCCTTTATTATGAGGCAGTACATTGCATTAGCAAGCTGTTTCCTCAAGTCTTTGTAGACCTTTCCTGGTCCGTGCTGGACATCGGTCATACCAGAAATATATCAGTAAAACTGGTGTGCAACTGAATCCTGTTCTGAATGGATGTCCTCACTGTTTTTCATTAAAAAAGCAAACCAAGCCAAAACACTCCTTCTGTACAATGGTAATGTGAGTGCTTGGGTTTTAACAACATGCCTAAAGTGGGCTGGTTTTCCAGATTAGTGTTCGTATACGGACTGCCGGAACTGTGGAGTTTAAACTTTAACAGGATTTAAACGGCAGATTGAATTCTCATTTCAAAAGTAAAAGAAAATTATTTTCTACATTTTGGGGGAGGTGGGGATGTATGACATGACTTTGAACACTATAAACAATGCAGTTACATTAAATATATCAGATTTTTAAAAATATAGTATCATTTATATTTCATTGCATTGCATACTTGTAACTGTTTGGTGACACAGAAACACCTGAGAATTTGACGGTTTTGTGCACTACTGGGTTTTATTTCAAATATTGCCCCCTGCACAATGTACAAGGTTTATTCTTTCCTGTAAAGAATGATACAAATCAGTAAAAGGAGAAACATCACAAGTATGTAGAAAAGGCACATTTAAAAACTACATTCATTTTCTGTAAGGTAATAAATATGTTTATGTTGTTACTTTAAAAGGGAAAGCCAATAAATATGCATTTTCTCCTTCACGCATGGATCTTGCAGCACTTAATATTAATGCACCATACACATACTTTATAAAATATGCTCAGACATCACATTTACTTGCATAGTTTCCTTTACATTAAAAGACATGTTCATGACTGTGAATCACTGACATGAATCAGTGAACAGGTGGAAACAAAAGTTACTGATATACAAAATATTGTTACTGGTACAAAAAGCATTTTAGATGTATTTTAACATAAATTGTGACATTATTACACTGTAAGACAAAACAAAGCTTGTGGCTTTTGCTATGGTCAGGAAATTCTAGATAATGCCTCCAGGAGGTCTCCAGGTTAAAACCTGATTCCAAAAATAAAAATGTAACAATGCGCCTTAGTCTTGATCATTAATATTTAATATTGAAACTTGGTTTACCATCACTCAACATTTGATTGGGATGAATAATTCTGATCAGAATATCATGCCCTGATTTGGTTTTTAAAAGGATTAAATAAGAAAAATATCTAGCCTAAGTGATCAAGAATGACTGTTGAAATGTTAATCACTCTGACAACCATATTGTACTAAAATCCTACAATAATACCTTGATTTTTAACCAAGAAATCTACATTTGATTGTTGCCTTTTTAAATCAGGTCTCGTGTAATATATACTGGCCTACACTTAATGCAAGCTGGCCTGCACATCAATCTTTCTGCAGGGAGCTATAGTACTCTGTGAGAACCTTCCATGCTTTTGGTGCCATGAATCCATCTGGAGGATTTTCTCCACTACGGGCCAGCTTCCGCATTTTGGTCCCAGAGATGAACTCAAACTCGTTGTGCCTGAAAAAGAGTGATTATTACAATTCTTAATCTTTAGATTTGCTGCCAGTAACAATAAAAATGCCACATTTATGTTTTGACATTCTGAAGCATTATTGCTGTAAGTATTGTAGTTTTGTATGAGCCCAAGTGCTCAAAATGTAATTTTGTAACATTTTTCAGCCTGATGCACACCAACAACTCTTTTTCTGAGGTTCTTAGATATCCCTCTAGCATGCCATGATACACTTCTCCAAAGATGCATTTTGAAGATTAGACTTTGATAGGTACATTTTTTGTGCCGGACAATAAAATACCAACCCGTAGTCCCAGTGGTTCACAAACGTTTGTCCACCTGATACGCAAGAGTGGATTATTTCCCCTCAATAAACAAATAAAGTATCATTTTTTATTACAATCTATTATCTTTAATTGGGCTCTCTTGATCTTTAAGACTTTAGTCATATTTTAGCAGAAATACAGAAAATTCTATATTTTAACCACTGCTGTATTTTAAATGGAACATAGGAAATAAGAACTAAGAACTAATTAATGGCAGAGAAGTCTTACCGCTCTACGTCATAAAAGTCCATTGCCCTCTTTACCCTATTGTAAGCAGCGACTCTGAAAGGAATGATCTCTACAGAAGTAAGGCCTGGGGCCATGGTCAGCACTTTTCCTCCATGTGTCGGCTCATACAGGTCTTCTTTGGTCTCTGGATGTGGCATACCTGCAGGATCACGGCCCACAATGTAAAAGTTGGCACCAGCTATCATTCTGGCCCTGCAGTGCCACTGTACCTGCGGAGACAGGTTATACACTCGGTTGAAATGTTTTCTCCTAGTATCAGAGGGTAACGGGCTCTTTCACTGCTTTCAGTGCAAAGTCTTTTAAGGTCAGGTCTTTATCTTCTGACTGAATTCAGATTGCAGTAATTAGATTAGAATTGTAATCAGTGGTAGATGAATTGTCACTGTAACTGACTGGCTCTCACACCTACCAGTAATGTTAAAATCTGAAAGCAGAAACTGGGTTCAAGGACAGAAGATCTCTGCTTTACAGAATTAAACATCATTATACAGTTGGGACAGTGTGAGATTTTACAGCAGCTTCATATATTTTGTGTTAACAGGTAGCTGTAGAAATCTCACCTCAGTAGGGCCAGCGTACATCATGGGTGAGGGGAAAATGGCCACGATGGTTGTGGCTGGATCCAGCACACCCTCCTCCAGCACGGCGGCATGCTGCTTCATGCGCCAGTCCAGAGGCACATCGTCCTCTTTGGTCCATCCGCCCAGTGGGTGCAGCAGAAGTACTGGGTTTTTGTAGCCACGCTCCAGCAGGCGTCGCTTGGTGTCCTGCATCAGAAGGGCATGGCCGTTGTGCACCGGGTTGCGCAGCTGAAAGGCAAATATTGCATCTGGGAAAGGGAGATATGATTTAAGTTGGATAAGATAAAGGAATTCCATCTTTATCCAAGCTAAACTGGAATCTATGTAAACCTTTAAATTAGTTTAAAGTCAGAGCACTGATGGGAACTATACAGAATAAGTATACATTACATTAAGCAATCCCTATGACATGTTACTAAAGCTTTACAAATACTTTATTTCTTATAAAAAGGAAATAAAGGCTTTTATTTTAATTACACTAACGTATAAACACTGAATAGCACCACATGTACTCTCAGAACAACTTTATTATCAGAAATGTGCCTTTCATTACTTTGTCCTGTAGTAGCAGATATTTAAAACAGAACTTTCCCCTTCCCACATCCACAGCTAAAGCGCCCTTGAGAAAAGCACTTAACCCCCTATGCTACAGGTGTGCAGCGCACTGCTCATGCTCTTGGCATGAATGTTCGTGGGTGTCATGGATGGTTTTTTTTTACTTTGTATGCTGGAGTTTTACTGTAAGTAAAGATTTTTGAATATTAAAGATAGTGATTAGGCTAACATTATCTACTCAACAGGCCATCCTACCGTAATGGCATTTTTATTCATCATTGTTTTAGTTGTGGAACGTATGTGGAACGTGAGATAAAGCACAATCAATCTGTTTACTATTTATAATGGTTAAGGAACAGGAAACAACTAAATCTAAGGTCTGTGTCTGTGAACCTGTGCACATTGATAGTTACGCAGAACTAAAGCTGATACAGTATATACCTACTTATCAAGTTACAGTTACTATGATGTATACAAGTGAACATCAGCCTTTTTCCACAGACTTCATTAGGTCACAAATCAACAAACTGACATATCTGCCTATTCAGTTTACAGTAGAGTTGCCCTGTCCACCCATTATGAATGTATGAAAGACCATAGAACATAGGACACAGACACATATCAATCCTAAAGAAACATCACTCAAAACAGCCTGTTTAATTCTGAGAAAAGTTGAAAACTCATCACGCAGAAATAAAATACAATTGTTGTTCAGGTATAAAACCACAAAAGGTTGTCATAAATGAACCTCAACAGGAAAACAAAATGCTAGAAATTTTTTAAAGCTAAATAAGTAAATAAAAATGAAAAAATCCATGTACTTAAACATAAACTTTACCTGCTCCCATTTCCTTGAACCTTTGTTGGAGCTCCTTTGGGGTGAGGCGGTATTGGTCTAAGCCATCATCCCATCTTATTCGCTCTAGAACCTCCAAATCTCCACCAGCCAGCCAATCACCTCCTTCCAGAACCATCTGAGAAGGAGCCCATCATCATTCACTTATAAAACTCACAAACATTAATTACTATGATAAAAATTTGCAGAAATGAAATATATTATAATTTTGTGTGACGATGCAATCTCAATATGTTTGTAGATTTTCTCCCACCTTGATGTAAGGGTGCTGAGGACATGTGGTGCCCCACTGCCTTGCACAACGTTCCTCTTTACGATGCTCATAAAACTCAGGGTTCCGCAAGATGGCCACTCTGCGACCCTTATATTCCAGTGCAAAAGCAGCACAACTGTCCAGCCTCTCTTTGTCCTCCTTAGACACTGGCAGCACAATAGGCACAGACAGGTTGATCGTTCCACCTAAAAATTAACCACAATTAGGTATTGATTAGTTAATTATTTGTATAAAACATTGATTAGGGGGGAAAACATCATTAACATAAATACAGAAGTTTACTTTAAAGCTGTATAATATTTTTCTGCAGAGGATTACAATAGTCTACAAAAATTATGAAGCTGATCTGGAACTGTTTTTTTTTTTATATCTTCATAAAAGAAAAAAATCACTATTATACAGATGTAACTTTAGTGAGAGCAAAAAACAGATGCCACATTAAGATTTGAATAATAGCAGTTAATATATAGAAATATATATTTTTAAAAAATGTATTATTGCAAGACTATCCAAAATGTTGCACTGATGTTAATTCAAGAGATTCAGTTAAAAATAATAATTTGTACAGTATATAACAAAGTCTGTAGAAGCAGAACAGCAAGATCCAGTTAAAATACAACAGATGAGGTTATGGTTATCCAGTCTAATAATTTACACGTTAATGGAAAAACTACATTGTGTAACAATCCTGAACATCAATACCATCAAGTAGGGTGCCGAAGTGAAGAACCTGCAGTAACTCCCTCTCCCTCATGAAGCCTTTCAGAGGAGAGACCCATCCTTCAGCCAACACCTGGACCCACTGAAGATCCAGCTAAAAAGACCAATAAACCAGCGGGAGCATTTAGGTTGAGGCATTTTGTTGCTAAATTGCTGCTGTCATTCAATTACTGTAAAATGTATCTGAACTGAGAACTGAGATGGTAAAGAAAAGCAGCAGAGTAAATAATGACAGTTTGTGGGTTGAAGGAAGACCTGCTAATATGGCAATATGAAGAGCCTGTTAATTTCAACAGTTCAGCACATTATGAACTGCTTATTGTTGCATTACCTTGGTGATGGATACAGCAGGGAGAACGTTGGCATCACTCAGTACCAGGTTCAGCTTGTTTTCACAGACAAACAGCTCATTCACTCCCTCGGTTACTCCACTTGGGACAATTCCCTGCAAGTGGGAAACACAATCATTATTATATAAATCCACAGCAGCTGGTGCCTCACCAACATTCGTAAACAATGTAATATTGTGTAATATATCGTATTATTGAGAACAGATCTTTGGTAAAACTCAAATACATTATAGAAAAGTCTGAATGGGAAGAACATTCCAGAGCATTGTGAATGAGTGAAGAACATTCTGGACTTGCATGAATGACAACCACTTTCTAAGAGTGTTAATGCTTTAGATCAGTATAAATGGGGAGAAAATGTTAAAAAATATAGTGAATGAGTCAGGGGGAACTCCTGAAGACTCACAACAGCTACAAACAGACATTGCACATTTGTTGAATGTGTGCTGTGGTATCTGGCACCAAGACGTTAGCAATACATTCTCCATGTCCTGTAAATTAGGTAGAACTTCCAGGGATAAAACTAGTCCATCACATCCCTTGACTGGACTGAGATATGGGGAATTTGGAGGCCAATATAACAAGATTTCAACATTTTGTCTTGCTCTTTAAATAATTCCTGAACACATAACAGTGTATGCCCACCTGGTCCTTCAGAAGTTCCACCACTTGCTGTATGCATTCATTCACTGTAAGCTCTCCAGTCTTCAGCACAAGCTCTGGTGAATCTGGCTTTTCATACTCAGAGTCAATCCCCGTAAAGCCTAATAAGTCAGGGTTAAATTAGTGAAAAGCACACAAAGAAATTATATATATTTTGAAGCCACTCTATGTAGGTTGTTGGGACATGGACCTGAACTTAGACACTTCTGTTGGAAATATGCAATTGCAAGCAATTTGCAGAGGAATAGTTTTGTCAGTTTTGCTGTAAACCCCTTAGTTAATTAACAATTGCTGCTATTTGAAAGCATCCTCCATGTTCAACAAGCGGCATACAATGGAATGCAAATATAGCATTAGGAAATTAGCCCCAAGCACATAACTGACGTATCCCAGCCCAAGCACTCTCTGTGGGCATTGATGTTATCCACAGTACTATCACTATACTTTCATTCAATCCTGTTGTGTTTGTGAAAATCCCACTACAGCAGGACCTTCCTCTGAGTCTAAGATTGAAATTTCAGGCCATAAAAGACAGTGACAGTGTGTCCAATCTTATTCACAAAAGCCCAGTGAGGCTCACAAATGAACAATAGTTTGAAGATCTACTGATTAAACAAACAGAATCAGATTTCCTCTTGCTTTCTTGATACCTGCAGCCACACTGGCCTGTTGCAGATAAGTTTAAACAATCCTGTTAACAGTAAGATCTGATCAAGTTGTACCTTTAATCTCGCCAGCACGGGCCTTTTTGTAGAGCCCCTTGACATCCCTGCTCTCACACACTTCCAGTGGAGCGTTCACAAACACCTCGAAGAATGGCAGACTTGAACTTTCATGGACCTTCCTTGCTTCATTTCGGTCCTTAGTGGGTCATTGCAAAATACATAGCGAATCAAACTGTTCGTGACATTTACATCTCAGTTCTGAAATATTCCCAATATGATGCATTTTTGGGATAATGATAGACTTCACCTCACCTTGGCAAAAGGAGAGATGAAGCTGGTGATGCACACTAAGCCTGCATCAGCAAACAGCTTGGCCACTTCAGCAATGCGGCGGATGTTCTCTTCTCTGTCCAATGCGGTGAACCCCAGGTTTTTGTTCAGACCGTGACGAATATTGTCCCCATCCAGGGAGTAGCATGGAATGGCATGAGAAACTAGGTACTCCTCCAAAGCAAAACCCACAGTTGTCTTCCCTGCTCCGGACAACCCTGCATAGAGATACTAACTTTACACCCAGACCATCCAATTCAGTCCTGAGCAGCATTATATCCATCCCTACCATGATAAATTACCTAACATTATATCACAATGTGTTTTGGGGAACATACCATACAGTACACTGACCAACATCATGTATCATAACAAAGAGAACATAATTAGTCTGGAATAAAATGCAGTGCAGTGTGCACAATGCTAAAGATCAATCACCTGAATTTTTAAATGATTCATTTTAACTAGTGCCAGAAAAAATAAACATTGAATAACATGAACATTTCTTAAATCACTGTGATAAACATTAAGCATCTGCAGTAATTACAGAGTTTGTTAAAATTATATCTTCTTCTAAACTTCTTCTAAATTTTTTTACTTATCTAATTTTTTTTCTAATTTTTACTTTTTATTTATTTTTATTTTTATTTATTTTATTTTTTTTCCCTCTCCCCTTTCTATCTTCCTCTCTTCTGTTGTTTTTCTTTACTCTTTTTTACTTTTTACATTACTGTAGAGCTTTGGTCAGGGAATGTTTTTGTAATGTTCAAAATCTAAAATAAAGTTTATTAAAAATAAATAAATAAATAAATAATATCTTCTTTCATGACACATCAAAAATGGGTTAATGGGTTAAGTATCATTACAGGGGGAAAAATGTGGTATCATGCCATATCTAATGGCCTTTAGTACAGAAAGGTTTAATACTGGGACAGACCTGTCAGCCAGACAGTGCAACCTCGAAAGCCTGCTCTTGTTCCAACGACTTGTCCTCGTTTGCTTCTGCTCACATGGTGGGCCTGATACACAATGTTGGTTGCCCTCTGTAGATCCTAAAAAAAACATACCCCAGAACTAGAGATCAACAATGGATGTAGGATTAATTGGTACTTATTTGGTTTAGGCAGTAAGTAACAACTACAATAAATTCCAAGCCTGCTCTTCCAGACATTTTAGTAAAAAAAAAAAGAAGAAAAAAAGAGAGAGCATGAAACAGGAAATTCCAGTGTTGGAAACACTTTACTTAAGCCAAGTTATTTTGTTGCATAATAATAATGTTATTTAAATATTACATTTTAAACAAAATAAGAAAATGTTCTTTCAGTTCTTGGCACCACTTCTATCACTGACAAGCATCTGTGCACCAGCACTGCATTCTGCATGACTCTGACCTATGACCATAAAGAACAGCAAACAATGCAGCAAGCCCTTTTGCAAATTGTGTTATGTAATAACTGAAGTTTGGGAAACTACACCCTCTTGGCTAATACCCTTGGGTGACTTTACAGTTGTCTACATAAGCACTGGAACAGTTGGCTGATCAGAAATCTTGAACATTAGATGTTTCTTGCATGAATTAGATGAACTGCACTGACCAGCACACAAAGCTGCATGTGTGTTTTATTGGTTCATTCTGGTATCAGTTTTTGAAGTAGGGTTCAATATTACCAATTAATTAATTTGTCTAATAATTTCAGAAGTAATTAGAGATTTTAAAAAGCCAAAATAAAAACAAAGCTAACAGTAACGTATGGCCTTTGAAGGACTCTAAAATGTATTATAAAAAAATAAACATAAAGAAACTTTTCATCAAGAAAGGCCTATTTAGCTAATGCCTCTAGTGATATTAAGCATGATTTACTATACTAATAAATAAATTTTTTGAGATGACATAACCTTGCAATAGCTGTCAGACAAAAACAATATCAACCAATAATCTCATGTTTCACCTCCCCCTCACATCACCCCTCCTAAAATGCCCAGCTAGTTTAGAGACCATCCATTATTCAATGTTTCACTCAGAAAAATATCTTGCATTACGGAGGAATCTAAAGTTCTGATCTCTGATTCAAACTTGCTTTAAGCAGACGTCATTAAAAAAAATGTATAAAAAACAAAAGCGTGTCCAACACACTGTTTCTTCTTGAAACCAACAGAAGAATTGAACAAGTGCTTTTTCATCATACCTGATTCATCATTAAGGTAAAATTTGATCACTGATTGTTTTAATTCAAGTAGCTGTTAGAAGTTAATTGGCATAAACATGCTGAGTTAATTGTGCTAAAAACACTAAGTCAGCACAAACACTGGTCTCAGTTAAATGCAACACAGGAGAACTGCAATTTAATGAACTGTGGAATAACCAAAGTTTGGGCAGAAGACCCATTACTGAGAGTTCTCACACATATTCCCATCTTTCGACTACATTTCTGATAATTTGATTATTTCTCACCTTCTTGTCTCCTCTCTATTCTCCTACACTCCACTTTCAAATCTTCAACAAGGAGGTCTGACCTTGAAGCCCCAAAAAAGCAGAAGCCCAGAAACTTCGATCAATTTTCTCTGACTTTTTATCCCTTCCAAATTTTTGCATTCACTTGCCAAGTCAGAGTTTGGTGTGCTCTGCTCTGAATTTTAAACCATGCACACTGACTGGCTTTTGACCACTGATGTCTCTAAAACCTCCAGTGAATGTGTCACAGTCAGCAAAGCTACTGAGGGCTAAAAAAACACACAAAAAAACTATGAGACATGAGGGAGGGGCCTCTGGGTGGATGGGTGAAACAAACAAGACTATTCATGCTGACCAGGGGAGAGGTGGCCAGGCTGGAGCTGCTTTCTGGAGCACAGCCATATTTTCTCAGCCTTTCACTCTCCCTCCATCTCGTGTCTCCATAAGTCCGGCGTCCATCAGTGGATCTTTTGAATCAGCCTGATCCTGCTTCACTGCCAACAGCAAAATGCTTGTATTATCAAGGCAAAATTAGCATTGCAACCAGCTTAGACTAGTACACTGGAAAACTGGCAAAGTTGGCAGATCTAAGTGCAGAACACTCAGCTCTACAGCATACAGTGGTGGTAGTATTAGATAAATGCTTAGATGTTACTGCAGGGAGCGCGAGAGAGTGAGAATCACAGTGTTTCCATTATAAGTTTACACCTTTAAGGATTATACAGAGAAAGTGATTAAACTGTTCTATGAAAGTGCTTGAAATGAGATGTTCCTGAGTGGTAAGGTGAGGGGAAAATATGTCCTTCTAACCCCTATTTCCAGCACCTGCACTACATAGCAATTACTTATAATAGGGGTGAACAATGACAACATCAGAATCCTACTACTATTGACTTAGTCAGCTTTGAAAGGGGGCATAGGCATTGATAGGTAGTATAGAGCTTAATAAAACATGGAGACAGTTCAGTTTAATGGTGGATGAGAGTTTTTCAGTGTCAATACATACCATTATCACTGGGATAGATTAGAATTTAAGCTTTCCTTAAAAAAATCAGTATCAACATCGAATAGACGTTTAGATTACGACCCACATTTTAAACTGATATGTAATATGTGAAAGAGTTTAGCTGATGCAGCTGAAATGCTTTTTATTTGTACCTCGTTTTTAAGCTTTTAGAAAGTGATATACACGTTCTATTTTCTAGTCCTGGTAGACTGGAATGGCAGATATTAAAAATATCAGATATCGGCGTAAAAACCGCACATCGTTTCCTCCCTGACCCATACACTGTGACCGTTGGTGTGCAGCAATAACAAATCCGACTGTAGACATTACACAAGCGCCGTCTCGCGTAAAACGGAACTTTAACACAAACTTTGTTGCCTAAGCGATAAGGGGGATCGTTTTTATTGTTGCTCCACTTCGGTCAAACTGAAAAATCTCAGCGGAGAAAAGTGAAGAGACGGACATTCACGTTCAACGGCGAAACTGAGTTCAGTGTGTGTTGAGGAAAATAGAACAAGCAGTTCCGCAGTTTTGCGAAAGTCCTAAACTTTAAAAAGTTAGAAACTTCGTGACGCGGACGAACAGAAAAGATCTTTATCTCTTCGCTTTGAGCGCATCTCTACACGGCAAAAAGACTGAATGACAAGAAATACGAGAAAACACCCGACGTTTCTGTGAGTGTTCTTACCGTCTTCTGCTTTTTGGTTCCAGACATATTGGCCTCTGCGCAGCTGCTGCGTTCAGGTCGACTTTCAGCACCTTTAGGCTGGAGGAGGCTGGAAGTGAACGGCAGTGAATGGAGGAGGAGGAGGGGAGCTTGGACACGTAGCACAGAAACTTTTCTTCCTGCCGTCCTCAGAAAGGCCCTCCTTACACGTCAGACGACCTCCCACTGTAACTGGTGACAAAACACACAAAATCTCTCTCTCTCTCTCTCTCTCTCTCTCTCTCTCTCTCTCTCTCTCTCTCTCTCTCTCTCTCTCTCTCTC
>JBBIGC010000104.1:28016644-28033987 GCA_037576955.1 Lepidarchus adonis | reverse complement strand
ACAAATAAAAAACCTCACTGTATGTGAAAGATTTTAAAATAAGCTCCAATAAATGTATAATCACAGTATAGAATGTTTCTAACTTTATTAGAGCTGAACCTTCACGTCTTTATGTAAAAAATCCTCTTGATACAGTTCAAGTTCATTTTTTTATTGTCACATACATGTAGTTATACTAGTACAACATATAGTGAAATGATTTTCTCAGCAATAGCTCATTGGGATAAATGCATTTTTGACACCATCCAAAATGCCAAACATCAGATCCTGTGTGGATGAACTGATTCGCTCCAACATGCAGAAACGCTGTGGGTGTTTACTCAGTGAGTGCTCACCTGATGCTGTGAACGTCAGAAAAATGTTTGATTCAGACACTCGTGTGGACAAGGCCTAAGTGTCCAGTGGACTTTGGACCCAGAGCCCATCACACAGCGCCAGTCGCCGAATCAGAATCAGAATCGCAAGTACGTGAGCGAACACATACAAGGAATTTGATTCTGGTCGATGGTTTCTCTCAGACACAACAGTATAAAACAACAACAATATGTAAAGATACGTGTGTACATGTGCCTACACTACACCCATATGTCTCTTACAGAGCTTGCTTGCTGCTCCAATAGACCAATAGACACAAGTCTGATTCTGATTAAATTCTGTCATTTGACAGCCGTTCTAATTGTTAAGATGCTGTGTTTAAAATGTTGGAAAGTGAAGATCCTGGTGCTCGTAAAAAGCAGAACATGTCTAAAGTGGCCAATATACATTGTGTCATGTAGACAGCATAGTGCATCATAGAGCATCATCTCATTACCTGTAATTCTCCAAGTGGGCTCAGAGCCTCTACAAGGTAACATATTTTTATGATTGCATGCATGGCACATTCTCACACACACACACACACACACACACACACACACACTGGTCATTTACATTGCCTTCTCTATTTGATCGAATAAAAGTGAGTTTGATTAAAAATGTTTTTTGCAAAGAATAACAGCCAATTGCTTCCTCATTTTAAGAGACCTTTCATGTTGCATAACACACTATTGATGTAGTTAAAAAAACAAAATAAATATGATTTATCCCCATTACTCGATTACTCTATGAAAAAATCAACAGAATACTTGATTCCAAAAATATTCGACAGTTGCAGCCCTAAAAGGAGCAATCCTCAACCAAAACCAAAATTTGAGGTTCGGCAGTAAACATGGTGCATGTGATTTGATCCACAGATTTCTTTCAGCACATGTTGTGTTGGCTAAATAGATACATGGCCCCTTTCAAGCTGTGTATTCTGATCAAGCTATCAGATTCTGATTGCTGTTAAATATAGTCAAGTCACAGAATTTTATTTGCTGTTAAAACGTGATAGTTCCTATATATTATGATTGCTGTTAAATCTACACAAGCAATAGAGTTCTAGCGGATATTGAATGAGTGCAAGCCATTGGTTTTTGATCTTTGTTAAACGTGCTCAAGCCACAGGATTCCCACAAGACTGGTGTTAAATGTATTTTTTCCATAGGATACCAATTACTGTTAAAAGTACATAATCCATGGTATTTCAGTTACTGTCAAATGTAAGATGCAGACTGCATTTCTGAGCACATATGGTGTAAATGATGACCGGAACCTAAGATGAATCTGCACTAGGTAAGGCACTGTTTAAAAGATTGCTGGATGAGAGATTTGTTATAATAACACCACATTATATGACTGATACATAGAAAATAAGTAATTGTTAAAAAATGACAAACACAACTGAACAGTTAGCTGATAGTGAAAAGAGGCTAAATGGAACCAATAGTACAAGAAACATTGTTAATGCAGTGTCTCAGGAGCCTAAATCCAGAGCAAAAGGTAAAATGATAGTTTTACACCTGTAGTAGATAAAGCTTAGACTGGCCTCAAAATTGTATTCAGATATTATTCTTCAGGAAATGGTTCACTGTATAATAAGATCTCAAATTATAGGTTTGATTATTTTGCTGTGATTCATAACTAAATTTTATAATTAATAGGTATGTTTATATGAACACTTATAAACAGACTATATGTACAGAATACAGACAAAACAATGCAGCAAGGTTTTAAACAAATTGTTTGCATTTGAAACTACATTTTTAAAATGGTTCTTACGTCAAAAACTGAAGCAGTTCATTCACCACTTTGATGAATGCATCATAGAACATCTAGGCAGTTTAAGGTCACTAAAATATGGAGTAGTATATTGGTTCTGTCATTTCTGGTAAGAAATACACATCATTTGTGATAATTATTGGATGATTGATGCTGGTAATGCAGTGAGTCTCCTTAGGGGGATATATTATGTCAGAGATGAAATCTGATTCTACATTGTGCTGGATTTGACGGATGATAGCTGCCTGCAAGTAAATTGTTTGATTTGGAAGATTCTTCAAAGAGTTCTGTCTATATACACTGATTAAAGTCAGTTGTATTGGTTCTTGAGTCTTAACATTTGAGCTGTCTTCAGTTTAATTCATGTACAAGTGAAGAATGTTCATGAGGGAAGATAAATCTCTTTGGCCCAATTCTTGTTTGTGCAACAGCACCTGCATAAGATGCTTGCATGTTCAATTAACATGTGAAGCAGATGGAGAGGGAAAAGAGCTTAGCTATGTTAACAGAGCTTGATCCTCATATGGCTGTCTTTATCCTCTTAGCCCCCTGAAACTGTTTAGTTATCTAAAAAGAGAATTACCAAAGAAACACGGAGATTATCTGTCATGGCTGTACCCTGTAGCATCTTTTCTCAGTGTGTTCACACATACTGCTGTAATTGTGTTTCTTTTTTTTTCTGATTTAAGTTTGCTAGTATGAAGGCAACACTACACTAATGTGAAATCAATAGAGCTGGAGGTCATAATATAAAGTGGAGGAAATAATTATATGACCCCTTGATGATTTTGTAAGTTTGCCCACTGACAAAGAAATGAACAGTCTATAAATTTTAATGTTAGGTTTAATTTAACAGTGAGAGATACAAGAGTGAAATAAGTATTTGATGCCTTAACAACCATTAAGAGTTTTTTGTTTTATATTTGCTAGTGTCATAAGAGATGAGAGACATAACTTATGTATTTTCACAATACTTATTAGTAATTAATTATTAAATTATTATTATTAAATGATCTATGATATTATAGCTGGGCAATATGATGATATTTATTGTTATAGTGTTAAATTGTGACCACGATTATTTTCTGAGTATTGTTATTTAGTAATTTCTTAAACAACATGTTTCATATTTCATTTTATTCTTGCTAAGGTGACCTTATTGCACTGTGTTGTGAGCTAAATAAAAATCATTTGTACTCATAATGCTTTGATAATTAAAGTATATATATGGCACTGTCAACTCTTATCACTTGTTTCATATAACATATGGTGGCAAATATTAAAAATATTTAAAAATATATCACACCACGTCACAACGTGTACCATGAGCTGAACAATGGACCCCCAAACTGTGCAAAAGGTATCTGTTTAGGACTATTACATCAAATATTTATCACGTTTATCACATTTAATGAGCTACTTGTCCACCAGTGCTGGTCAGGAGAAACTGGACTTACACATTTATAGGCTCCAAACTGGAGAGCTAGTCTGGGATGAAAGCTCAGTTAATCTAAATGGTTGATCTATGTGATTAAAAGCACTTGGCAATGAACACCCTTTAAAAAACAGTATAGTTTTAGAATGTGTTTCCAATGTAGTAAAAGTACATGGTGCATACATCAAACACTATGCAGTTTTCCATATGTCTATAAGTAAACTTCACATTTAACTTGAATTGCAGTTTATTTCTATTTCTATTAAATATACAGATCACAGCTGTTAGTATTTTATGCACACCTAACTAGTTGTCACAAAGCCTAGAAACTCTTAATTCTATAGTGCAATTTAGTACATAAATATTTGACACAATAAATGTTTACTTTTAATACTTAAATATGATTTTAATAAAATGTTGCCAAAATGATATATATGATATGATATGATTATAACATTTTATGTACCTAAAGTTGGGTCAAAAATCCCTGAGAAAAATATACTGTAAATTCATTGTAACACATTTCCATCCAACACGTATGTGAGAACGGGAGGTTTGAAACTTTCAGGTTAAAAGCACAGACATTGCTCTAGGAGAGAATCACGCAGATCTGAGCCTGTGTTCTTCCATAACAGACACAGTTGAGCAGCTCCAGCTTCTCTCGTGTAAGGAGCAAATAGCTTCTAATTAAGATTGAATAAAGCATCTTAAACAGATAAAGGTGGTTAGATCAAATGAAAGCTGCCTGAGGCAACCATCATAGAAATTGCTTAACTTTGTTTCATTTAATGTCCACTTTCCCTCCAATTGATAGAAGGCTGAGTCAGAGAACAGCAGGAAATCCCTCATCACCTCAGATTCTAGTTCTTCCCTCCAGTTATGGTGTGCTTGAGGCTCTGTTGTATGTGTGTGTAAACAAGGCAAACACTTGTAGTTGAGTTACATTAGAGGCACTTCAACATGACAATTATTTTTTATTTTTTTAATATAACATTTGTTTTAAACAAGTACATGACTGAATTGTATTTGTGATATAGAAGAATATATTGAAAATTTATAACTTAGGAATTGCTGTTGAAGTCAAGGTGTCTGTATTGGAACCAATGGCTAATTAGAAGCTGTGATTATTATGTATATTATTAGTACACTTTATTTATGAAATAGTAACTTACATTATTAAATCTACACAATTGTCCACCCCAGACGTATTTGAAATAAAAAGGTTTGTACAAATTTGGCTTAATCATTTAATTATTAGAACTAAAAGGCAAACATTGTTAACAAACACTAGACGTCTGTCATCATCAAAGCCCTTTCCTTTATAATACAAAATTTCTCTCAACCCACTATAACTGTCACAATTATTTATTAATTTTAATAGTTCACTTTAGGTCAAACTGTATGAAACTACTTCTACAAACTAACACTGGCTAAACGCAAAGCTATACAGTTTGGGGTGGGTTGAGAGAAGTTTAAAATTTAAAATGGCAACTTCACTTTAAAACAGGAAAAAGGAGAAAAAAAGGAGATAGAAAATGAGTTTGAACTAATACAACAACATGAGTGACTATAAAGCAAAATTGGCCATATCTGTGATTCTGAGATGCAAAGCTGCTTAAGGGCTCATATGAAGAGTATTAACTGGTAGTAATTATCTTTAAGTCTATATTACATTGTGTCAGCAAGTAATAATTAAATGAAGGTAGAATATGGGTGTACATATGATACGTAATACAAAGATTTCTGCCTCATCTCATCATGAGGTGACCCTATGTACTTCCTTAGTTACAGTAATTCACTGGTTTATAGTTTCCTCTGAGCTCTTTCAGTTTGTTCATTTGTTCATATGGCTCATATGCAGTCAGTGTAGATATATAGGATTTTCAGTGTAACAACAGATTTTGTGAAAAAATATTTTTTGGGTTTGGTAGCTTTGGTAGCTATTTTTCCTTCTGAGTAAACAAAGGAGAAAGGGAATTACAAATGACAAATGTATGAATACTTTTATAAAAATATGACAAAGGGAGAACTAGAGTTTATATTATTTGGCTTATAAAATTGTTACTGATTTTCTCTTAAGGTAGTTTGTTGATAAACTAATAAAGTATTATTTACAGAGAAAAAAATTATTGACCTGACTCTTCAACCCCTTAAATTACACATTTCCCGTTTCCTGCCTTCCTGCACTGTCAACACTTTTACACTTTTTGTCTACAATGTTTCTCTATTGTGTGTTTCTCTTTTTTTTTTAACATTTGCTTTATTTATTGTGTGTAAATTTTGCTGCTGTAACATGTGAAATTTCCCACTTGTGGGACAATAAAGGATTATCTTATCTTATCATCTATTACATCCCAAAACTCTTTCTTCAAGTTATTCTAAAGATGATCAATGGAAGCCTGGACCTACTGGTGGCTCCAACACATTGAACCCATTAAAGTCCCAGTGTTTTAAGGCATGTTATTCAACAAATACATGAAATACAATGCAAACTTTAATTGTTGTGCTGTAGAATGTATAATCAGCATTTGGTCATTTACGGTGTTAACTTCACTGTTTTCCCTCCATTTTTTCAATAGTACCTGAAGATCTCTCCTTTGAAGAAAGAGATGAACTGTCCAACATTCGACGTAGGAAGAAAGAATTGCTTGATGACATTGAAGTATGTGTAATTCAACTTAGTTTGATTAATAAGAATAAAATTATTTATTCACTGGAGAAACGGACACAGATTCCCTAAAAGTGACACTTTTGTCTCTTGTAGCGTCTGAAGTTTGAGATCGCTGAAGTGATGACAGAGATTGAGCAGTTAACATGCCTGGGAGAGAGGTAAGTGTATATAAATATAAGCCATTAATTTACCTTCTATAATGAAGGTCTGAAAAGCTAAAATAAAGTTATTCATCATTAATATCTAGTTGCAAAATGTTTTCTGACAGCAAAACCACACAAAGGACTAAGCAGATTGCTATTGGGAGAAAGAAGTTTAATATGGATCCTAAAAAGGTATTTGTGTTTTGTCAGAGATGAGTTTGTTTTAGTGACATACTTTTATTAATTCAATTGATGCCATGATGTTCATATAAAGTGTAATTACAGTTTCAGCAGGTTCTTGCAACAACCAATGTAACTATGTAACCTCTTATTTTAGGGAATTCAGTTTCTTTTGGACAATGACCTTTTGCAACACACACCAGTGGACATTGCCCGATTTCTATACAAAGGAGAGGGCTTAAATAAAACGGTCATTGGAGAATATTTAGGTGAAAGGTAAGTCAGGAGCTTTTTTATCAGCTTCACAGTTTTCCGCAATACACTCTTGAACAAAATCTTTAAACCCTGTGAAAAATTTTCAGTATTCATGTTTTTCGCTGGTCCATCATAACAAGTTTGTAAGTAGGGCTTCAAAATGCAAATCAAAGAAACTGGAGCAAGAGACAAAAAATAGAGAGTAGGCAAGTTATTGAAAACTGCATTTAAACCCAAACCGGCTGTTCATTACCTGATCAAAGGTTTAAGACCATTTCCTTTAAAAATCTGTCTTTCATGTCATTGTTCTGTCAGGAATTCATACTGTCATGACCTCCTGATGGCAAAGACAAAAATGCTTCTGCTGTTGAGCCCAGCAGGATTGTTGAGCTGCACAAGCAAGGTTTTAAATGTTTTTTTAAAGATCATGAGGGTTATGGGACAAAAATGAAAACCCCCCAAAAATTTCCCCTGCATTGAGCTGGATGATCTGAGGAGCTGTTCATCTGTTTTCTACCCGAATTAAGGCCCTTACTAATGCTGACTGCAGCCCAATAACCAATACCGCCCCCCTTCACTGCTCCCCGGGCGCCTCTGTTGACGGCAGCCCACTGCTCCACGTGTGCACCTGTGATGGGTTAAATGCAGAGAATAAATTTCCCATTTGTGGGACTATAAGGGATAAAAAAAAAAAAAAATATCACAAACTTGCCCATTTGGATTTTGGAAGTTTTATTCAATGATGAGAAAAACTGAATCCTGATGGTTTCCAACATTACTGGCAGGACAAAGACATCCCACCAGAGATGTTTCCTACGCAGCACAGTGGAGGAGGCTCCATCATGATCTGGAGTGCAATTTCCTTCAATGGAGCAAAGGTGGTGCTGGGCCACCAAAAGGTGTCTGGCTGTGTAGAGATGTTGCAGAGGGCATCCCTCTTTACCGAGGACCCTCGTCTGTGTGGTAATGACTGGGCCTTTAAACAGGACAATGCTACAGTTCACAATGCCCATCTAAATTCAGTTGAGAATGTTTAGGGATGGATGGTAAGGGAAGTTTCCAAAACTTGTCAGTTTTAGGCCGTAGATGCCCTTCGTGAATCAATCTTCACCACACAGATCAACATTCCCACCAACCTTCTGGAGACACTCACAGCTTGCATGACTAAATTAAGTGATCACCAAGATGTAGCTACTCACTACTGAGGCTTTTTTTTACACTTTTGTTCTGTTTAAATGTTTAAATGCAGTTTTCAATTACTTTCAATTACTACTCTCTATTTTCTTCTTATGCTCCTTTTGCTTTTTTGCATTTTAAAGCTTTACTTACAACCTGGTTATGATCCACCAGCGCAAAATGCTTATACTTATACTTTGTTCAGGAGTGTGTTTCTGTCAAAGCCTTTATATTTATATTTATATTTATTCTGGAAATTAGCTCCCTTACTGAAACCAGTGTAAAGGTCCTGTGATTTCTTCAGCCCTGTCAAACCTCTCACCTTGACAACATGCTCCTATCTTATCTTCCCAGTGTGATTCTGGTACCACATCTCAGCCCCAGAACTAAAGGCAATATTATTGCTTTCTATTTCAAATGACCCATGTTGGCTGTTATTTTGTGAATTTACTGATTTCTGTAAAAATCTGTTCAATTATGCACCAATAATTATTGTTCTTTACTGTTCTTTACATGCGATGCCTCACACACTCTTAAAGTGATGGTAATGTCATACATATGTATTAGTGCTAGGAATTCAAGATGTTTCAATACCAATACCTTGACATTGCTGCTTATCCCTGGACAATATTTTTTATTACTTTTTATAAATAACAGGCCAAAAGGGAATGTAACTAATGGGTGTAATTACTGTTCTGAAGAGAACATATTTTAAAAACTGCTCAAGATTTTGTGAAGCAGCACAAAAGCCAGTATAAATTATAAAGTTTTACCAGTATCCCACATTTATGACTCAAAGTTGAACTGATGATTACTGTGAAACTTGGAAAATATTTTTAAATGTTTTAAACATTCTAGAGAAATTCTAGAGAAGTTTCATTCATAACAGCAAAAGTGACCTATTCATTGCTTTTATGCACTGTATATCTTCTTTTGAAAAAGGTCAGTAATTTATTTATTATGAATATTATTTTATTTTATTTTACTAATTACCTCTTTAAACCTTCAGTTTATCATTAAAACTGTGAAACTAGTAACAAACCCTAGTGAAGCTGTAGCCAAACATACAATTCTGTTCCTGCAGAGAGTCAGACTAATAAATGAACTAATAAATGATGCGGATAGATATGGGGAGGAAAGCAAATAAGACAGAGTGGGAAAATAATACAGATAAAGACACAGAAGCAAATACTGCTTAAGCACACAGTTCAGGCTGATAATAACCATATCACTATCCTGAATATACACCAGCATAGACGCCATCATTAAAAAAGTCGTTCTTTTCATTTATCTGGATGAGCTACAGATAGCAATTACTGTTTATTGTGTTTGCAAAAGTTGTTATTAGTGAGGATGTAATTTATAAGACGTGTGGAATGAAAATGTGTCTTGTGTACGTAGTCTAGTCCTTGTAATTATTTGGGGTTTTTTTCTCACCTTCTGGAGTTTTATTTCTGAACATTTATGAACATTAAGCTTTTTTATAAGAGATTGTGACTTACAACATGCTGCATTGTTATTCCTTTATTTTGTTCTTTTGACTGCTGCTTTTTTCAGAACTTTTAAAATGTAAAATAATAATTAAATGCGTTTTTTTTTTTTACTTTGATGCTGTGCTTTTGTCAGTGACAGGTTTAGCTATGAAAATTGTATTTTTATGAATGTTACCTATTGCAATTACCAAACATTTTTTAAACCTTTTCTCCCTGTTTCATATAATATGCAAACTTAGGCTTACAGTCTTTCACAATATTTTCTTTGACTGATGTAAACTGGTGAAATATGATATAAATATACACATTCCTAAAGTATTTACAAACACAAACAGCAAAAGGCTGCACAAAATGATTACAATTCATTTCTTTATGTCCTCAGGGACGATTTCAACATTAAAGTTCTGCAGGCATTTGTGGAACTTCATGAATTTGCAGACCTCAACTTGGTACAAGCTCTCAGGTGAGTAACATTTTATCCATCTTATAGCATGTCTGCACATTGCATTATGTGCATTGAAAATGTGAAATTAAAAGTATGTCTATAATTATATATTCAGGTAGCATCTCTTGCATTCTGTATGTTCAGTGCAAGGTATTTGCACAAAACAAAATTTTTACATATATTGACATATCAATCTTATGTTAATATTGTTTTTCAGAATTGTTCTCATTTTTCTGTCAGGCAGTTTCTGTGGAGTTTCCGGCTGCCGGGTGAGGCTCAGAAGATTGATCGAATGATGGAGGCTTTTGCATCTCGATATTGCCATTGCAATCCAGGTGTCTTCCAGTCCTCTGGTCAGCATCATACAACTCCTGTCTGAATAAACCTGTACAAACTGCTTATAACATTAGAATTTGATTGTTAACATAATGAAATATGTTTGTAAAATCTGCAATTAATTACATTTAAGTTCTATTTTAAATCTTTATCAACAGGTTCAGTCTGACTTTTGTTGCCATGTTTGTCATGAAAATAACAAACATGGCAACAATATAAAAAATTACAGCAAACATGTACAAATAATTAATATGAATTTGTAACATCCTGTTGTTATTTCTGCTGATAATGGTAAATTCTGGAGGTTAAATGAAAAATAAGAAATAGTTCCAATAAGGAATATCTGTTCATCTGCTCATAAATGAAAAGCATAATTCACAGTGCATCTCATGTGTGGCATGAATAATTTAGGACTGTGTGCATGCACTAGTTATTTCCCATGTTCTGAGAGAATGAGTCTAAAGAGAGATCTGTGGAGAGTGTCATCCTCAGAGAAAAGCTTTGCAGCTACAGGGACATGCCAGGAAAAATTCATTTTCTTCATAGAATTATATCCTGCTGTATTCCAAAACATGAGTCCACAACATGAGTGTGTTTAGAAAGTAGGCCTCCCCTTAAAAGAATAGCTTGGACAAATATCAGATTGACACAGATTTCTCGTTACCACAGGTTTCATCAGCAAAGGCCTGTTTGATGTCCAGACTTTGCTTCTTTAGCTTTGCTGTGTAGCTAAAATCTAATATAGCTCGCAAGTAGCAGAACACACTACTAAACAGCTTTGTGTTAACTAGGCAATGTACTGTAGGAGTGTTTATGCGGAATGGAATGATAGGGCTCAAGTGCACGTGGTGGGAAATGCCAAGGGCACTGCTCTGACCACTGGTAATGTGGGATGGTTCTAGAGTCGAATGAATTAGCCACAAAATCTTCATTGATTTTTTAGGTACATTATGTGAAATAGTGCAAAGTTGATTTTTTTTGTAGTATACCATTGAATGCAGAAATGCGTTTGACCTTCATGACACATTCTCTTTATTGATGAAAGAAGCATTGGTTTCATTTGAACGTATAGAAAAGTGTTGTCACGTTAATTCTCCAGATAGTTCCATAGATGTGGAGTTTTGAAGGAGTTTATTCACTGAAGGAGATCTGTTTGCTCTGCAGACACATGCTATGTCTTGTCATTTGCCATCATTATGCTCAACACCAGCATGCACAACCCCAATGTCAGGGACAAACCAAGTGCTGATAAGTTTATCTCCATGAACCGTGGCATTAATGAGGGCGGTGACCTGCCTGAAGAGCTGCTCAGGGTGAGCTTCAATGGATACACACTTATTACAATATGCACTTACTGTAGGTTCTCTTAATATTTTTATACATTTATGTGTAACTAGTATTTTTCATGTTACATTTTCCCTACAGAATTTATATGAAAGCATCAAAAATGAGCCTTTCAAAATCCCTGAGGATGATGGCAATGACCTAACACACACATTCTTCAATCCAGACAGGGAAGGGTGGCTGTTGAAACTAGGTTTGTGAACAAGTGATGATATACAGTCCCAATCAAAAGTTTAAGACCACTTGACAAATGACAAAAAAACACATGTTGCGTGGTTGGATCTTAACCTGGTTCCAAGTAGAGCTTCAACATCCTACAAGAAGAAATGGGAGTGAGACAAAACATTTTTGAGCAGCAATTTATTAATAACAGTGCTTAAACTGAAGCAGTTGTTTTACAGCTGATCAAAAGTTTAGGACCACACTTCCAAAAAACCTTGTAAACCCCCTTAAAAACAAATCAAAGTTTCAAAGCGTTATCATTGATCACTTCAAAGCTTTGGTGTGCTTGATGCCAACGTTTCACTGAGGTGAGTTGGGAACATTTCTCCAAGTGGTGAAGACGGCTGCATGAAGGGCATCTACTGTATGGAACTGTTGTCCATTTTTGTAAGCTTTCCTTGCCATCTATCTCCAAAGGTTCTCAACTGGATTTAGATCAGGGGAACACACAGGATGGTCCAAAAGAGTGATGTTCTTCTCTTGGAAGAGTCCCTTGTCCTGCAGACATTGTGTACTGTAGCGTTATTAAAAAAGCACACAGATGTGGGCCCTAAATGATGAGGGATACTCTCTGCAACATCTGGACATAGCCAGCGGCCGTTTGACGCTCCTGCACCTCCTGAAGATCCATTGTTCCACTGAAGGAAAAAGCACCCAGACCATTATCTCACCCCCTCCACTGTGGCGTATAGAAAACATCTCAGGTGGGATCTGCTTGTCATGCCAGTAATGTTAAAACACCAGGACCATCAAGGTTAAATTTTTCTCATCAGAGAATAAAACTTTCTTCCACCTTTCAATGTCCCATGTTTGATACTGTCTTACAAAGTCCAAACGGCCAGTTCTGTGGCGTTTAAGGAGAGGAGGCCTATGAAGATTTTATTTAAGCCCTTCAGTCTCAGATGACATCTCATGGTTATGGGGCTGCAGTCAGCAGCAGTAACGTCCTTAATTTTGGTCGAGGATCGTCCAGTGTTTTGACACTGGATCAGTGCTGCCGAAATTTTTGGGGTTTTCTACTTTACTTTTTTATTCCATAACTCTCAGGATCATTTAAGAAATTCCAAATGACTTATTACTGCGTCCCACTTAGACCTGTTTATGCAGTTCAACAACCCGACTACATTCACAAAGGGAAAGTTTTTTTGCCTTTACCATCAGAACATCATGACAGTGTGACCTGACAGAAAATGGAAATGAATCCACATTTTTGCATAGATTTGGCCTTTTAAAGGCATGTGGTCCTAAACTTTTGTGTAAGTTTTTGTCGATAAATTGCTGCTCAAAATTTTTTTGTCTCACTCCCATTTCTTCTTGTAGGATGTTGGAGCTCTACTTGGAACCTTGTTAAGATCCAACCATGCAACATGTGACTTTTTGTCATTTGTCAAGTGGTCTTAAACTTTTGATTGGGACTGTAATTTGAAAATATTCATCATTGCATCATGTCTATATATGTTTTTTCTCTTTTATCAAATATAATTTTCTTCTTTCTAAAGTTTCCTTTAGCATATTTAATGTATGCTCTGTGTATGTTTTGTTGTGCAGACAATGTGTGCGACTGTGTGTCTTTTAGAGTTTGATTGTCACTGTGAGATAACAGTGGGAAAAAAACAGCCTTTAACCTCTGACATTTTATGCTTACCTTTCTACACGTTATCTATTACATGCAAGCAGCCAAGAGGGTTGTGTCATATTCAGTGTAGCAGGGCAGTCTTTGAAAAGCTCACCCAGAATAACCAGTCTATTACACTTGGGAGAAGCAATTTCTGGCATGACAAAGCACACCTATTTAGGGTGTCCCAGATAATATGTGGAGTATGTCTCATCTTTTGGTCTACCTCAGCAATGAAGCATATGATCTGAGAAAAAAATTGTCATGATGGTCAGGTACTGTTGGTGTGGACCTCTCTGAAAATGTTCAGTATGAAATACAAGGTTGTTTGTCTATGAAATAGTCACAGCCATTAAGGGAATCAGGACTATAAATAAATACTGGTAGTGGAGATGACACTTACAAGCCAGGGAATTATTACTCATTTTTGCAGCGAATTCTTCTTCAACTTTTACCATTAAAGTCTTGTTAGCATGCAGGCTTGCTACCTATATTTTTAGTGAAGACACATGCTAAACTGTATTTATCTTTTTTTTCCTTAGTGTTAAGGTATAGGCTGGTAATCGGAGAAAACATGGTTGAATCAAGTTTTGTTACCTTATTATTGTTGGAACTAATAATTTTAATCTTTAAGCAGTGATGTCAGATGCCAGAAGCATTTATTGCCAGAATTAGTGATATATTATATTATATTATATGATTATGATTATGATTATGATATGATATATGATATGATATTATATTCAAAAATAACAATAATACATTAATTCAGCCATAACATTAACGCTACTAACAGGTAGATCACAGTGACTCTCTTGTTAGTGATCCATAGGAAGCACAGCTGGTGAATTAGTGACAGGATGCAGAATAATAGTTAGCATGTGGGGAGTGAAGGCTATCCCATCTGATCCAGTCCCATTGAAGAGCTGCTGTTGTTTAAAAGTTAATGTTGAATCAGAAAGGGGTCAGAGTTGTTTTGGCTGTGAGGGGGATCTACTCAGCATTAGGTAGGTGGAGTTAATATTATGGCTGATTGGTGTATTATTACGTATGTACATCACTGAAAGAGAGGAAACCACACCCACAAAGTAAAATCTCACATTACAAATAAAATTAAATGTTTGCTAGTAGGTGTAAATAATTACTAGATTATCACATTAAAAATGTAAATACTTGGTTGCTACATAATTGATAGTGATAGTATTACTTAAAATGTATGCTTTCTTTAATATTTATTATTAAATGAGCCTGATAAATGTATCATTCATTTCAGTGAAGATTTTGTCTACTTCCAGGAGGCAGAGTGAAGACATGGAAAAGAAGATGGTTTATTCTTACTGACAACTGTTTGTACTACTTCGAATATACAACTGTAAGTAAACATGGTGATGGTGATTATTTTAAATTGAATGAGGAGGAATGAAATATGCAGAAAAAAATTAAATAAATGTAACTGATAAACACAAAAATTGCTGGAAAGTTGGAATGTGTGTGCATATGTATAAAGAAGGATGGAGGAAATGTAACGTGGAGTGTGTGTGAGATATTTGGCCAGTTAGATGAAGTCCTTTCCTTGGTGCCTTCTGCAGATAATCCAGCAAAGCTGTAACATCTGGAGGGGGTCCAGTAAAGCATGTGGCCAGTTTAAAACAAGCCCATGGCCTTAGGAGAACTAAGCTGGGAATCCCAAGGCAATCACAACCCTGCTGTGTGCGCTTATCAGCAACTTAAGAAATTGTATTTTTCTTCTGCAATAGTGTCAGAATTAGAGACAAACAATAGTTGTTTAGTTTAATCAGTTTCTCCAGTTTTAATCCCTCTCCTTCATAAGCCCTCCCATCATCTCCAATCTCTGATGTTGGGGGAGGTGGCATGTTGCCTTCAGACTAATTGTTTAAATCACAAATGAACAGTTTAAACCAATGGTTTAGTTAAAAATATATAATTTACATTATTCCTAGTCTGTCAGTTAAAACTTGGTAGGTGACCAGCATTGGTCTGTGTAGTTCTAAAAAACTAATGAATCTTACAAGAAACAGAAGCAAAGTCACATCCTTCAAACATCACCTCAGAAAATGTGAAGTTGTACAGTAATGTCATAGACCTGCTCATGTGATTTATGATTACTTATCTGACTCCTGAATTTGCATAAAATATTAGTCTCATAACATCAGTGAAAAAAGTCAAGAAGAGCACGGCTGACTGTTTAGGGAATTAAGGGAAAGACTTTGCCAAACCATCACTTTAAATTAGAATGACTGAGATATTGTACACACACCCCAGGACAAGGAGCCACGAGGGATCATTCCACTGGAGAACCTCAGCATAAGAGAGGTGGAGGAGCCAAGAAAACCAGTAAGCTCTGCTTAAATTACACTGTTCGTCATTCTATCATGACACAAACAATAATTTGAAAATGCTTCATTAAAATAAGTCATACAAAGCTGTAATGATTTGACTCTTTAACCTTTTAGAATTGCTTTGAGCTCTACAACCCAAGCCACAAAGGGCAGGTGATCAAGGCATGTAAGACAGAGGCAGATGGCAGAGTGGTGGAAGGCAACCACGTGGTGTACAGAATATCAGCTCCTACACCTGAGGAGAAAGAGGAGTGGATCAAATCCATCAAGTGAGTCTCATATCACTGTGACCAGTGTCTGACATCAGTAGATCACATATAGAGAAACATACATACACAGGCTAGTAAAACATCGTTGTGGGGTTTTTACATTATCCATATATATCAGGTTTGTGTAGCTCTGTCCTGGAGAACCAGTGTCCAGTTAAGTTTTGTAGTTTCTCTATTCACACACTTCCACTAAATCTGGCAGTGAACGGTTTATCCAGGTGTGTTTGAAACCAAACTCCTCAACACCATTTACACCACTTAAAAAAAACCACTTGCATGTTGTAGTAACATTTATTAAAAGAACTGGAACATGAATAAAGTACAAATTCTAAATAGTAAGCAAATATAGAAAATTAAAGTATTAAAAACTTGTTAACTGGACACATTTTTAATGTCACCAGTTTTCTAAAACACCACTCAGACATTTTCCAAGTTTCAAACCACCTGTAGCGCAGCAGACTGAAGTCCAGTTGCTCGCGAGTTGTTGCTATGGATCTGTTAAATCAGCTCTCTTTAAAATTTAAATACAACTTTTACATAATTTTGTCAACAGACTATGTGGGAAGAGCTATGGATAAATAATACAATTAAACAACAGCAAAGTGGAACACTACAGTCTCTCTGGAGATCTTCAAGTTCAGTAAGATTACACAAGCTGTATGAATGAGAGACTGTAATCATTGTGGGACAGTTGGACAGTGTCAACCACAGTTTGTTTGAGGAGAGGATCTGCCGCACCTTGCTGGACACTGGCCCTCCACAACGAGAACTGGGTGCCCCTGATATACACCTATCAGCCTTAACATTAACACCACCGGCCAAATGTTGAGCAGGTCGCCCTCATGCTGCTGAAACAGCTCTGACTGTGGTGCACTGTGTTTTGATGCCTTTCTGTCACTTTTTAAACTGCAGTAGCTCATTTGTAAGATCAGACCAGATAGGCCAGTCTTCACTCCCCACGTGTATCATTGAGCCTTGGGTGCCCATGACCCTTCACTCTGTACCAGTTGATTTTCCTTGGATAACTTTTTTAGATCTACTACACACCTGTAACTCTCTTTACTATCACTGTTGTTCTCACTGGACATCAGTGATGAAAAGGAGAAACTACTAAATCTGTGGAAATCTCAGTTTAAATTCATACAATCAATCATTAATGATTAAAGACAAAAAGGCTTTAGGATCAGATTTCACACACACACACACACACACACACACACACACACACACACACACACACACACACACACACACACACAC
>JBBIGC010000104.1:27980902-28010237 GCA_037576955.1 Lepidarchus adonis | reverse complement strand
GGTAACCCATCAACAATGCCACATACACATTTACAGCCTAATAACATAAAAAACACTAATATTTTAGAGCTTGTCACATCTATTCTTAATCACATCTTCTCAATAAGAACCACCTTGGCTTCAACACTCTGCATCTTGTGATTAAAAGCTGGACAGGAGTCTCCAACAGTCAGCCAATTCAACCAACCACTGTCAGAAGACTGTCTGCATGTACTCTGTGAGCTTGGTGTGAACCTGAATGCCAAGACAAGAAATCACAACTGCCAAACTGCTTTGCACTTGGCTGTAATCCACAGATCCCTGTCAGCTGTGGGAATCCTGGGCAGTCGAGGTGCCCTAATAAATGTCACAGACAATTCTGGCATGACACCACTACACAGGGCCACAAACATGCTTCTTGCAGAGATCACTTCAAGCTTAATACAGTTCGGAGCTGATGTTAACCAGGCTGTACAGCTTTCAGGTGACACTGCCCTTCATCTGGCTGTACAAGCAGCTGCCAAAACCTCCTCCAAGACGGCTCAGGAACGAGGCCTCAGGTGCATCAAGGAACTACTTGAGAGAGGAGCATTTCCCAATGCTGTATATTTAGAAGGTCATACACTTCTCCACAACGCCTGCCATGGTGGCATGGAGGATATAGTTGACATACTCCTCAAGCATGGTGCAGATACCAACAAGCTCACTTCCTCAGGAGAGAACTGTATCTTTCTCTTTCTGTGTAAAGTGATTAATCTCCAAAAGACCACACTACTGGCCAAACTGCTGTACCTCACCAACCCACTGAGTGTGGTCAACTCACAGGGCCATCTTCCACATATGCTCACGCTTCCTTGTTATTCCAGGCAGAAGGACCGATTAATGTTCTTATCCTCACAACCCAGAGACCTACAGGACATCTGTAAGATCCACATTCTCCAACACTGCAAGGACAGCTACAAGCCCTTTTTAAAAGAAGTGCTGCCAAAGAGGTTATACAACTTCGTCTTTCATCACTGGGTCTGCCCAACAGACGTGGAATTTAAAAACTATGAGATATGTATCCTGAATCAAAACTGATCTTGCTTTACAAGCCAACTCCTGCAATGTGCTAAAATGGATTTGACCACAAACCACATTGTGTTCTACTTTGAAAATCAGCCTCAACACAAATGTGAAACCCAAAATAAATGTGTGCAAACAAACCTTAAGGTCTCTGTGCATAATTCCACGGGAGTGAATATACTCCACTCCTTCAAGTATTTTCTTCAAAATATTAGACGCTTGTCCACAGTCTAAAGACCGGTAAGGACCTGTAAATGAACAAAGATGTATAGTTAAAACATTAGGACAGAACATTTATCTGTGTGAAAGGAAAATAAATCGCTAAGATGACCAATATGCCAGACAGAAGTTTTCATCTATAAGAAGGAATACTTTGTCAAAAAAATGTCTTACTTAACCCTGATTTAATGGATCAGCTAAGACAAGCTTAATGTCCAATTTGTATTTATTTTTTTACATTGAAGCTAGGAGGAAGACAATTCTAACAGAACCTCTCTCAAACCACATCCAGTTCTACATTAAGATGCTATGGCAGATAACTCACTATGGTTTAAAACAAAATATTAGTAGTATAGACTTAGCGTGTAATCTTCAGTGTGGTCAAAATTTAGAAAATAAAAAATCAGAAAACAGGGTCTAATTTCACAAACAACTTTAGGAGCAGGATTGCTCATTTAGATGTTTGTGTAAATTACTGCCATGAAAACAGAGGAGTCCCCTTCAGCTCTGGTGTTGGTTATGTGTAGCATTTATTCTTTATTTTAAGCAAAACAGTGCCCGGCCTAAAACACATCCACAAGTCTACAAGAGCTTGTAGAACTGTATGCTATTTGAGTGGATTAAGATAAGTACTGACTGCCAGGGTTTATTAGCAACATTGGCCGTGTAACTCTAGTGCTAAACTACAAATTTGAGATAAGTGGGAAATTAAATGTTAACCAAATATTTCCTTTAATAATACTGTACTGAAATTACTTCTTGACATCATGAGTGCTCCCTCAGGAATGCAGTTCCTCTCCTGAATCCAGTCTTTCAAAGAATGCTCACACAGCTGCATTTGGATATAGAGCATCAAATGAAACTGGACCTGTAAAATGGACACCAATGTTAAAGAATATCCTAAACAATTTTTTTAATGACAGATTTGGAACAATTATAAACAACATGCCTCTTCTGGATGTTTTTCTGCCCACTGCTGACTGCCCATGCCAATGTAGGAGTTGTTGTTTAACTCAATTCTGTTCTGACTGGGCTCATCCTCTGACGGTGCTGAACTGCCCCAGCTGAGTGCAGGGCAGGCATCCACGGCAGTTTGAGGCTTACCCAGAAACACACATGGAACAAAGTTTTGTGGGTTGCGCATATTTTTTGGGCAAAGAGCTGGACTTCTGTTCCCCTTTTTCACTACAGATTTAACCGAGGTACTCTCTGAGCTTTGAGTAGGTTGGTCTTCTGTGTTTTTTGAACCATCAGAGCTTTGAAAAACAATAAATGATCCACTGGTGCTTTCCTCAAGACATCTGAAAGACACTTGTTTTCAGTATGTTACAGTATGAGTGTTCATATCCTATACTGTAAGTAAAGAAAGATGTTTTAAAAAGCAAAGTTTTCTTACCCCTCAGATTGTAAAGGTGTTTCTAAAGCAGGAAGCACTGATTTAACATCTAGAATAAAAGGATGGCATTTATTATATAAAATACATTTGCTATTTCTGTTACCTTAATCAAAAGTCTAAGAAAACAACCAAGTCAACAAAGTATGGCTTACATATTCCAACAATAAGACCTTTATTTTTTTACACTCAGTATGGATGACTTACTATTTACAGCAGGTTGCACGTGTTCCATCCAAGCCGTGTGATAGCCAACTATATTTGGATGCTGAAGACTAGATAGAACTTTGACCTCCCTAAGAACCTATTAAACAACAGAGTTGATTTTTACATGCAGATCTTGTGCATAAGGTTAACAAACTTCAATATCTGTCAGAGACCACACTATACCTTCATGCAGTCATTCCTTGTTACATTCTTAATGAGAATTTTTTTCACAGCATAATCCTGCCCATCCAGCTTGTTTTTTACCTACGGAACAAGAGGTAAAATACTTCATTATTTTTTTCTGTTAAAAACACATAATTCTTAGCTGATGATGGCTTTTCATTACAAAAAAATGAAGGGTAAAAAAACCTTAAAGACTTTGCCATATGCGCCTTTGCCCAATGCTGAAAGTTCATCAAAATCACTGAGGTAGCGAGATGTTTGTGCTTGGAAAAGACCATCTTTTGTTCTGGAAGAGAATGAAACAGAATATTAGCAATTCTACACTGACAGTCCATACTAAGTTATAGTATAAATATTCTGGGGTGGAAAAGTACGGAAAAACTGTACTTTAGTGAATGTATAGGTACCATGAGAAAATCTTACACAAATTAAAAACAGAGTATGCAGCCAAAACAATCTTCAAAATAAATTTACAAAACCAGTCGCATGCTACATGACTCAGTATATTTACAGTATCTCAGAAAAGTGAGCACACCCTTCACATTTTTGTAAATATTTTGTTATATCTCTTCATGGGACAACACTGAAGATATGACACTTTTATACAATGTAGTCAGTGTACAGCTTGTATAACAGTGTAAATTTGTTGTCCCCTCAAAATAACTCACACACAGCCATTAATGTTAAAACTGATGGCAACAAAAGTGAGTACACCCTTAAATGAAAATGTCCTAATTGTGCCCAAAATTTTTCTATTTTGTATAGCGACTATTATTTTACAGCACTGCCTTAACTCTCTTGATGTGGAGTTCACTAGAGCTTCACAGATTAATCACTGGAATCCTCTTCCACACCTTCATGACAACATAATGGAGTTGGTGGATGTTAGAGACTTTGTGTTCCCTCCACCTTCTGTTTGAGGATGACCCATAGATGCTCAATAGAGTTTAGCTTACCCTCAGTTTCTTTAGCAAGGCAGTGGTCATCTTGGAGGTGTGTTTGGGGTCATCGTCATTTTGAAATACTGGCCTGCAGCCTAGTTTCCGAAAAGAGGAGATCATGCTCTGCTTCAGGATGTCACAGTAAATGTTGGCATTCATGGTTCCCTCAATGAACTGTTGCTCCCAGTGCTGGCAGCACTCATGCAGCCCCAAACCATGACACTCCCACCACCATGGTTGACTGTAGGCAAGACACACTTGTCTTTGTACTCCTCACCTGGTTGCTGCCACACACGTGTGACACCATCTGAACCAAATAAGTTTATCTTGGTCTCATCAGGACATGGTTCCAGTAATCCATGTACTTAGTCTGTTTATCTTCAGCAAACTATTTGCAGAAATGCTGTCTGAACTCATACATCCATTTTCAAAAGACAACCTCTGGGTATGACACTGAGCATGTGCACTCAACTTCTTTGGTCAACCATGGCAAGGCCATGAGTGGAACCTGTCCTGTTAAACCACTGTATGGTCTTGGCCACCATGCTGCAGCTCAGTTTTAGGGTGTTAGAAATCTTCGTATAGCCTAAGCCATCTTTATGTAAAGCAACAATTCTTTTTTTCAGATCCTCAGAGTTCTTTTCCATGATTTTCACTTAGGGATGTATTCATTTTTGTTGCCAAATTTACACAGTTATACAAGCTGGACACTGATTACTTTACATTGTATCAAAGTGTCATGTCTTCAGGTGTTGTCCCATTAAAAAAGACACAATAAAATATTAACAATGATGTGAGAGGTGTACTCACTTTTGTGAGATACTGTATATGTGAGGCATCAAGCAATTGGTGGCACAAAGATAAATTAGAATTTTGTGGGCACATTTTACACAAACATAAATTTTAAAAAATAATAAAATGTGCAAAACCATTGCCATAACAAAATGTCCTTTTGTAATTTTAATGGTCTGAAGGAAAATTCAAGAAGCAATAATGTTTTCTTCTTGAAACGTAGTTTAAGACTGGAAATGTTTTTTTGTTCTGTATGAATTTAAATATAGGAGGCTGTACATCAACTGTGTCCAGATTTACCACCAATATGTCAGTGTGGTACATATGAACAAAATTTTGAAGCCCGAGAATAATGGAGTGCTCAATGGATTACAAGCAGAATCAGCTGTGCTACTGCTCATCTGGTAGATTACCTTAAGCCACGCTGGTTCTTTGCAGATTAGACTGGACATGTAAATAAACTGACAAAAGCACAGCATGCAAGCGTATTACCTATGTGCAGGGGCCTGGCTTTCTATATTCAAGTACCCATGATCCTGTTGAAAGAAAGCAGTTTGATTATTCTGATTTCAAACAGAAAGGCTAGAACTTATTGTGTAAGTAACTGTGTTCACCTGAGGGAAGAGTGATAAGCTTGCTGCATGCAGGAGCTCAGAGAAGGCCCGGCTATGCTGCAGCCGCACTGTGCTGAGCTCGTCGCTGATTGCCAGTGGAGAGAGGAGGTTCATTGCTGCCAGGCGCTGACCAATCACTAAAACAGGGTACAAATGATCTAAATCACACAAGAGCTAGAGGAAGACTTTGCAACAAAAAAACAAACATAGCTACTGAAAGCAGTGCACTTTCAAATAATAAAATTAAATCATTATGCCAATTTCTTTGTTTACTTATATACATGGTTATACATTGTCACAATTCTCTAAATGTTTTGTCCATGCTAAATTAAACTCATGGTTACCAGGTTGCAGTAAGAATACATCTTACCCTTAAATAGCATGCGAGAGCGTATAGGATCACTCTCATACACTAAGCACAGGTGTTCCAGCAGAGAGCCCAGCAGCAGGTGGTTAGGGATAGCAGAGGCAAACTCCTGAATGGATGGGAATGGTCTTCCTGCCATCAGCACCTCACAGTTATTGTCCGAGTCTGAAGCTGTTGTACCACATTAAAGAAACCCAGGTTAGAATTTTCCATATTTTAATACACACATACAGTTTCTCACAAAAGTGAGTACACCCCTCACATTTTTGTAAATATTTTATTACCAGTATATATTTTCATGGGACAACACTGACGATATGATACTTTGATGAAATGTAAAGTAGTCAGTATACAGCTTGTAAAACAGTGTAAATTTGTTGTCCCCATTAAATTAACTCACACACAACCATTCATGTCTAAACTGCTGGCAACAAAAGTGAATACCCCCTAAGTGAAAATGTCCAAACTGTGAACAGGCCTCGCCATGGTCGACCAAAGAAGCCGAGTTCATGTGCTAAGCATCATATCCAGAGGTCGTCTTTTGAAAATAGAGTGCTGCTAGTATTGCTGTAGAGGTTGTTGGGGTGGGGGTCAGCCTGTCAGTGCTCAGGCCATACGCCGCACACTGCATCAAATTGGTCTGCATGGCTGTCATCCCAGAAGGAAGCCTCTTCTTAAGATAATGCAAAAGAAAGGCCACAAACAGATTGCTGAAGACAAGCAGACTAAGGACATGGATTACTAATTACAGTCAAACCCTGTTCGCTGCCCCCCATTATCTCTTGCCATGAAAGGCTGCAGAACAGATTTCCAGATGTTATTTACCTTGTTAAACCGCCAACCTTGCCTCTCTCCCTCGCCACAACGTGCAATGTGTAAGGTGTATCCATTTCTCCATCTATAGCTCACCAAACTTGATCCATGTTAGAGCTGTAGCCTAGAACATTATCAATTGTGCTAACACAGTGCTGTACACTGACTACCTTACATTATATCGAAGTTGTCATGTCTTCAGTGTTGTCCCATTAATAGATAAAATAAAACATTTACAAAGATGTGAGGGGGTTTACTCACTTTTGTGAGATACTGTACGTGCAATTTAGACCAGGTAGAGCAAACAAATGTCAACAAAAAAGCAGATCTAGCTAAACATGCATTTCTTACCTTCAGCAATAACTTTGGCAATCAAAGAAACAATGTCTCTCTCCTCCATTCTGACTTGGAATTTACTCTGCTATATTTACTCCGTCTTTACAGGCGCATCATGAGTGTTGTTTGCACAGCTATGAGCAGACAAGGCTAGGCAACGCTTATCAGCATAAAACATATTAACTCCCACCTCAGGGGGGGGTTTAGCGAAAGATTATAAAGGAGGGAAAACATTTCAATATTGAACATAAAGTTGTTTCTAATTATTGTAATAATGATTGTCATCTTTATTAAAGAAGAGTGAAAATGTCAAGGTCTTTGTTTAATCTCCTCATTCTCACACTGAAAATATAAGGTTAAATAAACTTTACTTTAAAAAACTTTTTATCTTATCTTTAGTCACAATTTTTAAACAAATCATCTTTTAACAAAACTATGTCAAAATTATTGTCACCCCTGCATTTTCTACTTCATGCAAAATAGCAGTCTTTCTTAGAAAATATTTTAGATTAGAGAATATAAAGGAAATTCAGAATCCCACAGATCCTCTTGGGTCATAATTCACTTAGTTAGCTCGTCCAAGTTATTTACAATGGGGTTTAGGACAGGGGGACTTGGATAACCATGACAGAAGTGTTAATATATAGTCACTGAGCATTTTATGTGTAAAATTATGTCACAAAGCTCACATCATTTCAAATTGGTTTCTTTAACATGACATTATGTATTTATCTTCTGCAAAGCTTCTATTTAGTTTGTCAGTATTTAGATGTTGAAAATTTTGGAAAGTTGGTGAGTCGAAAATGCTCCTGCATATCTCCAGTTGTGACTCATATGCAAACTATTTCTTTCAGACCACCCTAATGACCATGCAGGGGGCTACATAACAATTTACTTACAGCAAATTGCTTGGTTCTAAAGTAATTTGGTTGGTAGTGAAAAATACTGAATTTCAATACCCTACTTTAGTGTGGAGAAAACACAAAAATGTGTAGCCCCCCAGAACTGTACTTAAAAAAATACAAAGTAAATTAATTAATTGTCTGACCAATTAATAAACAATAATTAAATTGAACACAATACAACCCTTAAAAAGAAACCCAAAAACAAAAAGCAGGAGCCATTCTTTGCCATACAATAGTCAAGAAACTTGTCAGTAGCTAAAGTGATAAGATTTTGAAGGATATTTTCTTCTTTTTTCGATTAATATATTACACTGCTGTTGCTAAAATATGACTGAAAATAGAATAAGACATATACCATCTTAATTCAGTCTTTTAATGTGTTTTATCTGTCAAATTCTCCTCTGATTAGAGGTCTCAAAGAAGGAGACAGGCGATTCTTTTGAAGGTTACAGGTATTTACTGAATAATTAACACATGTCCACTATGCTACACCCAACCTAGAGCTTAACGCCCAACCTACAGTTTAACAACCTTATTAATATGTCTTCTATTTTGCAAATGTTTACTTCTTCACATATATAAGATGCTTTATTCTGTTCTATAGATTAAAGCTGCGCAATATGATAATAATTTACATTTTTGTGATAAATTGTGGGCAAAATATGATTTTCTGAGTAGACTGTGATATCGTCAGTAAAACAAAACCTGTTGAACTTCATGTTTTATTTCAGAGAGCATCATTACTCTTGCGTAGGTGAAGTTATTGTACTGTGGTGTGAGAAACATGTAAAAAACATTCAACTCCTACTTAATACCTAAAAATAAGCATGTGGCTCATTTTTATCTTAATATATGGGGGAAAGATACATACAGTATTGTGATACAATATTTTTCTACATGCACACCCCTACTACAGATTCCTACGCTGGACTTCAAGGATCCTATGTAATGAGACAACCTTCCTTCACACATTTGTTGTTTATTTTTGTTGGTACAGTGGTGTGTAACGTTAGCAAGAAAACACTTTGATTCATGTTTGTTTTCATATATGACCTACAGTCAGGGCACAAATGCATGACTTTCCAACAAACAGTAATACATGACCTGACCTGACTACAGACAAGTGAGACCATATGTTATAACCACCCACACACACACACACACACACACACACACACACACACACACACACACACACACACACACAGAGGGGGCACATGTTAAAAGTAGGTTGCTAGTATGTGACATCTGACAAAACAACTCACTGTCAAACTGGACTTCATGGTCGTTATCTGAGAGGTCGAACATCGGCCTGCTGTATTCGTATTCGGGCCTCTCTCTGGTGGTCAGCTTCCTCTGGACGAGCTGTCTGTGACTTCGAGCACTCACTAAACTAGCTAAACTAGACAGACTAGAACTGGGGCTAACGTTCCTTCTCGAACTATCTTCTGCCATTACAGGAATGCCTCCGTACTTACTCCAAAAAACACACCTCACACCTATTCTCACATCACCGCTGGGCTCCGTTTTGACGACTCCAGTTCAGTTATATGATATAAAGAAACCAACGTTTGTTTACAACGACAGCCTATAAACGAACTAAAAACTCCGTCCAAGCAACTGACAGTGAACCGCCATGTTCAGAGTCAAGAGTAAGGGGATATCTCCAAAGTTACAGTCCTTCATGCATCTAACAAAACATAAAAACATTCATAAGACCTGGTTTCGACTATTTGACCATTCTGGTAGACTTTTAAAGCTTACATAAAATTTACATAAAATGTTAAATATTTACAAAAGAAATAAAGATTCCTCTTTTTTAACATGCTTTAATCTTACGCAAATAACGAATTTGCCCCCAGTCCCTTAACTTACAAGCGACTCACGGAATGATGAAACCTTTCAAAATTAAGCGATAGATAAAAATAAATAAATAAATGAACTACAAATAAAAAATAACACTTTCGTAGCAGGTTAGGGCACGTTATTGCCTGAATATGGAAAATCATCTTAGGTTGCGATTTCGCACATACTTGCACCATATTCACATTTCACTGACGTTGCATTAATAACATACAGTTTTCGTTAAGTAAATACAAAGGCACATGTACATGTAAATAAATACTGTAGTATTTAGGCTTGAAATGAAGATAACGTGAATATCTTACGCACTGCGCACAATTTGTGGCGACCTGACGTTCTTAAACAGTAATGATGCGCAGGTTCTGCGTCGACCGACCTACAGTGCATATCCATACACGAGTTTCACTATGCGATGAGATGAAGATCAGCGCATTTTTGCGTCTCGACCTGAAGTCTGTAGTGGCGGCCACATCACGTTTAGCGGGAAGTTACCAAAGTAGCAATTATGGGAGAAATGTCTTAAGCAAATAAGGCAGTTTGCAAAATGCTTCACGTATATTTTTTAAGGAATGAAATGTGTTTCTAATAAATAAGCAACTGAGATGCAGACGCATTTTTTTAGTTTGCTAATCTGGTAAGAGTAAGAGTTAGCAATGAATGGAGTTTCAGATTTAGCTTGAAGTGGATTCATTTGGCGGCTTGTTATTAATACAACTGGTTAGATCGGGAACGATGACTGATACCTGGTGAGTTTTGCATAGTTAATGTATGTCCAAAAGTAGTAAGACACTTTTTTAACGTCCCTTCTGAAACAAGGGGTGTTAATATGGTTGGTGTCGTCGTCCCTTTATTGTAGTAACAACCTCTTGTGTGGAAATTTAACACCTCTGTCAATTGCAATTGCAAGATGTTTTGGTAGTGAGGACATCCAAACTGCTGTACCCAACACCCTAGGACACAACCGAGGTGCACAACATGTAACACTGCTGCAAATTATTTGATTGCATTCAGCCCCAGCAGTGTTAATGAACGAAATCAGGTACTGATGTTAATCTCCCTTTAACATATTCCTTATAAGACATTGGGCATAGTGACCTTTAATATAGTATATGGATTTCACTTTCTGAAAGTAATGTCAAGAAATATTGAACTTTTTCACAATATTCTAATTTTTTTAGCTGTACCTGAATGACAACACGAAATATTTGTCATATCTGAAACGGTATATAATAAGTACATTTTGGTGTGATGTTTGTGATCAGCAAACCCAAAAATCTATAAGAAAGGGCCCAGGCCAATTGGGCCAAGCTAATGGTGTTTGTATATTACAAAAAGTGTATATGTTATGTTTACAATTTAGAAAAAATAAATAAATAAATAAATAAATAAAAAAGAATATTTAGAAAATTAGGAAAGAATCCACCTAACCTCTAACATCGTCTCCATTTAATGTAAAATTAAATCAGATTTGTACACATTTTTACACACATTTTGCCCCTCGCATGGAGAGCCTTTTCTAACTCACATTAAAGAAAAAACAAAAACAAATAAACTGTTTAACAATGTTTCCCCAATTCTGGATCTGAAGGTTTGATGTTCAGCACAGGTTGGTGATCTACCTCCTCAAACACACCAGTTTCAAGAAAGAATGGTTTAGGAGTGAAATTACCAAACTTCTGGACCCTGTTGTACAACTTTATATACAGCCCCCTCATTAGGTACAGTGGGGCAAAAAAGTATTTGGTAGCCACCGATTCTGCAAGTTGTCCAACTTAAAAAGTTGAGACATGTGTTCATCTTTATGTTCATCATGGGGATACTTCAACTCTAGGTCACTCCAGAACCACAAAATGCTTTTTACGTAGCCACTCCTTTGTTGCCCAGACGGTGTGTTTGGGATCATTGTCATGCGGAAGATCCAGTCACGTTTCATCTTCAATGCTCTCACTGGTGGAAGGAGGTTTTTGCCCAAAATCTTAAGATACATGGCCCCATTCATCTTTTCCTTAATACGGATCAGTCGTCCTGTCCCCTGTCCCCAGAAAAACAGCCCCAAAGTATAATGTTTCCACCCCATGCTTCACAGTGGTTATGGTGTTCTTGGGATGCAGCTCAGCATTCTTCACCCTCCAAACATGACGAGTGACGTTTATACCAAAGAGTTCCCTTTTTGGTCTCATCTGACCACATGACATTCTCAGTCTTCCTCTGGATCATCCAGATGGTCTCTGGCAAACTTTAGACGGGCCTGGACATGTTCTGGCTTAAGCAGGATTTTAATTTGTGACAATGTAGTGTGTTACTAATAGTAGCCTTTGTTATTGCGGTCCCAGCTCTCTTCAGGTCATTGACCAGTCCCCCCCCAATCCCACCCCCCCACCCCCCATGTAGTTCTGGCCTGTTTCTTCACTGTTCTCAAGTTCATTTGTACCCACGAGGTCAGATCTTGCCTGGAACCCCAGGATGAGGGAGATTGCCATTGAACTTGTATTTATTCCATTTTCTAATAATTGCTCCAACAGTTGATCTCTTCTCACCAAGCTGCTGCCTATTGTAGATTGGCTCATCCCAGTCTTTTGCAGGTGTACAATCTTGTCCCTGGTGTTTTTAGACAGTGCTCTGGCCTTTGCCATGGTGGAGTCTGACTGTTTGAAGGTGTGGACAGGTGTCTTTTTTTTTCTTTTCTTTTTTTTTTTTTTTTTACAGATAACTGGTTCAAACAGGTGCCATTAATGCAGGTAATGAGTGGAGGATAGAAGAGCTTCTTAAAGAAGAAGTAACAGGTCTGTGAGGGCCAGAATTATTGCCTCTTTTGTAGGTGCTAAAAAAACTTATTTTGCCCCAATGTACACCAAACTTGTATCTATACTGTGTTTTTTCACTTTCCTATAATTAAAAAGGTTTGAAGTATGTATTGCTAATACTTCCATAATGTATGTTCATGCCACAATCTGTATAGTTCATGTATGTCACACATTGACACATCTCATTAATACAGCAGGGTTAATTTAAACAGCAGTTTAGCCCCACCCTTTCAAATAGAAGTTATAACATGTGCTGAAATTTTTTGGAGGTTCATTTGCATATGGCAGTCTTCTGCAAGATCAGTATTGCAGAGACAGATATTGTGATGATAATGTACAGACTATACATTTGTCCATAATACTTGTGGTGTGTTACATGTTGGAGCCTCTGCAGCCATCTTGGCAGATTTGACTTCTTTTTCAATGTGTGATTTGAAATGAACAAAGTCTTGCTTCATTTTGTAGACCTATTAACAAAGAGTATACGTATGTAACAGTATTGTCAAAATATGTCAATACTACTTCATGACATACATCAATACATAATCTTTTTTTCTCCCAACCATGTAAGTAACATGCTGTTTAACATGGCAGATAAAAAGTTGTTGAGAGCACTTCATCTGATGCTGTGTAGTTTGGGTCCATTCCATGTTTTTTCAATGCATTCCAAGAGAAGTCTACAGTCTACAGTCTGTAATTGTAAACTACAAGGTGCTCCTGTATGGCCAGTGGAGCTAATTAAATGGATAATGAGTGTAAATACAAGGTAGATGTGCCTAATGAAGTGGCCCTCTGGTGTATGTAGATCATTGTAATCCATAGATGAAAAATGGTCTATTAACTTAAATTTAATTATCCATGTTAAACGTAGTTAGACAATAGCTTTTTTAAACAGACTAATATGTAGAAAGTATATTAATACATATAAATGTATAATGCCTATATAATACCTAAAATTGTCCTGTAATATACTATATCTGAATAATTTAATGAATATATATTTTTGTATAATCATATAGTCTATGTAACCAATGGAAACTTGTCTGACTTGTCTAACTTGATTTCTGGCTTTTGAAATTCCAGTGCAGAACCAGCTAGAGCCATAAAAGCCATCGACAGACACTCTGTGCATCAGATCTGCTCAGGACAGGTTGTTCTGAGTTTAGCCACAGCTGTCAAAGAACTGGTGGAAAACAGCATTGATGCAGGTGCTACACATGTTGGTGAGTGCACAGCATATCAGGGATTTACTGTGATAGAGGTCAAAATATGGTCTATCTTCAGCTTGATGTTGATGTAACTTTTGTAATTTTGTGGTCATCACCTTGGACTTCTAGACATTCGGCTTAAAGACCATGGGACAGAGCTGGTAGAGGTTTCAGACAATGGAAGAGGTGTAGAGGAGGAGAACTTTGAAGGCTTAAGTGAGTTATGTTAGAAATATACAAATGTTCTATCATTGTTGGCTGACTCACTTTTGTATAATCACATTGTGACATTTTTTGCATTATGTTCACAGCCTTAAAGCACCATACATCGAAACTGAGAGAGTTTTCTGACTTAATACATGTTGAGACATTTGGCTTCCGTGGTGAAGCGCTCAGCTCTCTGTGTGCTCTCAGGTATTAATTTACTGTCATTTATTTCCTTTTGCAGTTTTTGACTCTGGTACACCTTTAAAACCATTTCTTTTGCTGAAGACAGTGGTTTTATGCTGGGACATTGCATCACAAAGAATTAGCTTATTTTTTGCCCAGATAAATAATAATAAGGATTTTTTTTATCATAAACATCTTGTACCATATTTTCTAAACGATAGGTTTCAGCTTATACATTGATTTTGCAAACATGTTATTGGGTTTAAAAACATGAAAACACATTTTCTTAAAAAAATAATGGAAAAACTTTACACAGTGTAACTCCAAGTCAATCAGACTTCTGCAAAATCAAATTGTCCACTTAGGAAGCAGCACTGACTGACAATCAATTTCACATGCTGTTGTGCAAATGGAATAGACAACTGCTGGAAATTATAGGCAATCCCCAATACACATCCCCAATAAGGAGTGGTTCTGCAGGAGATGACCACAGACCACTTCTCAGTTTCTATGCTTTCTGGCTGATGTGTTGGTCACTTTTGAATGCTGGCGGTGCTTTCACTCTAGTGGTAGCATGAGACAGAGTCTACAACCCACACAAATGGCTCAGGTAGTGCAGCTCATCCAGGATGTCACATCAATGTGAGCTGTGGTAAGAAGGTTTGCTGTGTGTGTCAACGTAGTCCAGAGCATGGAAGCGCTAGCAGAAGACAGGCCAGTACATCAGGAGACGTGGAGGAGGCTGTGGGAGGGAAACAACCCAGCAGCCTGGGTTCCCCCTAATGCAAGACAATGCTAGATCTCGTGTGATACTATGGACTAGCCGCCTGTTCCCCAGACCAGAATCCAATTGAGCACATCTGGGACATCAGGTCTCACTCCATCCACCAAAGCTACACGGCACCATAGACTGTCCAGGAGTTGGCAGATGCTTTAGTCAGGAGACCATCCGCCACCTCATCAGGGGCATGTCCAGGCGTTGTAGGGAGGTCATACAGGCATCTGGAGGCCACACACCATTGAGTCTCATTCTGACTTTTTTTAAGGACATTACATCTAAGTTGGATCAGCCTGTGGTGTGTTTTTCCACTTTAATTTTGAGTGTGACTCCAAATCCAGACCTCAATGGGTTGATAAATCTGATTTCCATTGATAATTTATGTGTGACTTTGTTGACCGCACATTAACTATGTAAAAAAAACTAAGTATTTAATATGAATATTTCATTCATTCACATCTAGAATGTCTTATTTTTGTGTTCCCTTTATTTTTTTGAGCAGTATAGATTATACCTGTTTTTGGTGTAGATGTTAGAAAGGACTGAAGGGGACATAAAATTAGAATGTTCTTTTAATGAATGTTAGGACAAATAGATTATTAGAGTATTCTGAATCATTTTGAATCATTTCTATTGATCCAACAATTTGTACCTTCAGTTCCCAAATAAATAGAAAGGTGTAATTAAAAGCAAAGGTTATGTAAGAATAATAAACATGGTGTTTGAGTGTGTTGCAGACATCGAATTCTAAAGCTGATCACAGAAAATACAGGAAACCTTTTTTTTTCTTCTTTTGTAGAGTTAACATCACATTCTCGTTTTTATTGTATTTTACAAAATATCCCAATTTTTCCAGAAATGGGGCTTGTTAGAAACTGTAATGGTTATACCTAGTGATGTATCACACTAGTATACTGATATTATCATTTGATAACTTATTAACTTAACTTATCTTTTGCTCTAGTTGTAAAATACAGTTTGTGTGGTTAATGTTTACAGTAGTGTGAAAGGTTCACTTTGGTGTCATGAGAAGAAAACAGTTCAATAAAAAAAGCCATTTCAAGTGTGTAGAGCACCAGTATCCAGGAACCCAAAAGTTTTAAAGTACATTAATGTTTAAATCATTATATAAATATATATTATAAACATTACCTGCTATATGCTACAGTATGTTTAGTATATATAATCCTTTGTAACCGATTTTATTTTGTGTACCTCACACTAGATCATAATGTAATATACACTAGTCCATAATATGAATGATTTTTTCCTTTTGTTCTCGATTTTTTATTTTTTTTTTTATGTTCTTCAGTAATAACTGCTCCTGTAATCTGAGATCTTGTGTTTGCTCTTAGTGACCTCAGTGTGGTGACCTGTCACGAAAGCAATAATGTGGGAACTCGGCTTGTCTATAACCATGACGGTCATCTTGTTCAGCGTGTGCCATACCCCCGGCTGCAGGGCACCACTGTTAGCCTTCAACAGCTCTTCTCCACACTGCCTGTTCGCCACAAAGAGTTCCAGCGCAACATTAAAAAGGTTAGCTTATAAATAAGTGTGTAATGACAATAATGAATAAATGAACATAAAAATGAAAATGTATATAAATTAGAAATTACATGTAAACAGTATACTGTAATGTAGTATAAAAATATAATGAGCTCACAGCTCACTTAAAGTACTGTTTTTCTGCATTTTGACATTGGAAATGTCTGAGGGAATAAACAAGTACTTTTTAAATACAGGAATATGCAAAAATGATCCATGTCCTCCAGTCGTACTGCATCATCTCCACTGGTGTGCGCATCACATGCACTAACCAAATTGGCCAAGGTAAGCGTAGCACACTGCTATGCACCAATGGGAGCCACAACATGAGGGACAACATTGGAGCCCTGTTTGGGCCTAAACAGGTGAGCATATTTTCTCTTATTATTGGTATGTAATTTTCAAATTCATTTCATTTTCTGTAATTAGGTTTATACAGATATTCCTGGTGTTAGACTTTATAGTATAGTTACTATGTACTATCTGATACACTATGTTACATCTCGGAGGACATATAGATAAGGGACTATTGTTTTATTATATGGGTATGTATTAAAGGATGGAGTTATGATAAAAATGGCAAATTGTAAAATGAGAGGCAGTTATTGTAAGGTTGCAACTGCCCATAATGTTTATGTTCCGAATTTGAACTTGTGATAAAATCCTGATTAAATAAGATACGTTAACCACAAGTTTTAATTTTAGGCAGTTTTTGTCATTAATATATAGAATTTATTTTGTTCACAGCTCCAGAGTCTAATTCAGTTTCAGCAAATATCTCCCACAGACAATATTAAGGAGGACTATGGTTTAAGTGAGGCAGAACTTCCTAAAGACCTTTTCACGTAAGTGGGCCTGTCTTGTAACAGTGGATTGTCTGATATTTCCAAATTATGGCTGTTTTGATGTTGGTCATTTCCTTTAAATTTTTGACCGTTTTTTTTAATAGATGTCCCTTTAATTGCTTAATTGCTTCAATTCTGTGGATGTCTGCATTCCAGAATCTCTGGTTATATCTCACAAGCTGATCACGGTGTGGGAAGGAGTGCTACTGACCGGCAGTTCTTCTTTATTAATAAAAGACCCTGTGACCCACCCAAGGTATCCCATATTCCATTAACTGTCAAAATCTTTATTGGTAAGGACACTGATATGATGAAACTTCTTTCCTTGATAATTACAGGTTTCAAAGCTTATGAATGAGGTCTACCACATGTACAACCGTCACCAGTACCCGTTTGTTGCTCTGAACGTTTCAGTTGCTTCAGGTGAGAATGAGTGTCGAGGAAGCTTAAGCTAATCCCAAACCCCTATAAGCAGTATTATATGTTCAATACATTTTTCTCACTTTTTTTTTTGTTTTTCCTCCCTTTCCACTATAGAGTGTGTAGACGTAAATGTTACACCTGACAAACGTCAGATATTCCTGCAAGAGGAGAAGTTGTTGCTGGCGATTTTGAAGAGTTCCCTCATTGTTACATATGAAACTGGAGTCAACAAGATCAGTCTCAATCACACACACCAACTCTCAGGCAGTATGTTATGCCAATCTACACCATTCTTGCATGTGGAGCATTGTGTGTGGACCTATGATGAAATGAAATTGTTCTTGTAGCAAATTGTCACAGTAAGATCCTTTAGAGTCACATAAAACACCAACACTGTTTTCTGTACAGTTAAACACACTTTGAGGAGAATGCTGACAGGCAGTTCTGTTACATCAGCTTGCAGCTTACTGTTATACTGTTTAGCATAATGCTACGTTACTGCAAGAGAGAGCCATCATACTCACCCAGAAAGACTTGAACTTAAACTATAGCTATAAGAGAACATATTTTATGGTCCACTCCTGTTTTGCTTGCTGTTTTGTGAAAAGGACTCAAGGACTGTGGTATTGTTGATCCTATTTGGTATGTTCCCAAGCAAATCTACAGACAATGTCTTGTTTCAACTTTTGTTTTATTTCTCAGGTTTTTGTAGATCTACAGATTCCATGGCTGATCCAGAGAGTCATCAAATGACTTCACCCCCAGAAGATTTTGAGGTGTCTAAACAAAACTCAAAGCCATCCTTTAACTTAGCAGGACTGAAAGCAGCATTTTCAAAACAGCAATCCCCTGGAATTGGGACAAAGGCCTCAAACAATAAACCTGTTTGTAATGGTCCAACTCAGAAAAAGATGCAGTCTTTTTTCAATTGCTCAGAAAAAAATAGTTTCATGAGATCATCTTTAGACTCTCCTTCAGGAAGTACTTCTGAGAATATTGTTTCACCCACAAAAGCTTTTACATCATCCCTACACAGGTTTAAGCGCAATTCAGACATGGATCTTGAATCAGATATCCCTGAACAAAGCTCCACAATGGGAACACCAGAAACAATGTGCTCTTTAGTTTCTGTTCTTGATGAACCTAACATTAAAACAGAGTCCTATTACGAACCTGTAGATAAAGTGCCAGATGTTCCAGAACCTTTAGAGCAAAAGACTGAATTCATTAACAGCCCAGAGAGGATCTTCAGTCCAGAGGCAAAAAAGTTTAGACGAGAGGATGACCCACTAGAAGAAAGACAGATGCCATCCTCCAATGCAAGAGATCCATCTTCTGGACTGTTTGATAGACCTATCAGTTTGCAAAAGAAAACAGTACATTTGCAGTTCTCCGTGATGGAGCTTGTCAGAAAGATGGAGAAACTAAAAGCCCAGCGAAAAGAACAAAATGACCAAGGACCAAAATACAGGCGCTTCAGGGCAAGGATTAACCCTGGTGACAACCAGAGTGCTGAAGATGAACTGAAGAAAGAAATAAGGTGAGTCAATAGTGTAATGCTTTTAGACTTAGTGTGTCATCCATATCAGTATCTGAGAGCGTGTGTACATTGATATGCATGTTTATATCAACAAAACTTCTTATCTTGGTGATGTTTATGGGAGAAGGAACCTTTAAAAGCAAATACAATGGAAGCTTTTGTTATAAATCACAATGACACTTTCTTTAAAAAACTAAATAAAAAACCCTAGTGGTTAAGAACTTTCCTTTCTGACCAGAGGGTCACAAAGCCACATCATGGCCCAGGTACTGCCCCACTGCACTGCTCGCTGGTCTCAGTAGATAGCGGCCCACTGGTCCATGTGTTAAACTCACATTTAGTTGTTGTGTGCTGTGTGATGGAGTGTGTTCACAATGACAAATAGTCACCTTCATTAAATGGACTGCAGCGAAATGAAAAATAGATGTTACTTTAATGAATATTAGGACAAATATTGTATTCTTAAAAAAAATGCATAATTTCTATTGATTCATACATCATGAAATGTCAAAAAAAAATTGCTGGAATTTTCAAATAGTATAAAACATTCTTAAAATGTACAAAAAAAACCTTGACTTGACAGCCATATGTTGTGTTTTGAAGCAAAGATATGTTCAAAGAGATGGAGATTATTGGTCAGTTCAACCTGGGTTTCATCATCACCAAGATCAAATCTGACCTGTTTATGATTGACCAGCACGCCACAGATGAAAAGTACAACTTTGAGATGCTCCAACAGCATACTGTTCTTAAAGGGCAGAGACTTATAGCGTAAGCCTGGCCTTTCATTCACTTCCTATTACTTGTAATTAAAGAACAGTTTGAACAGTCAGCTAGAGGTAATCTTTTTTGATTTCTCTTTTCATGTTAGTCCACAGAATCTACATCTCACTGCTGTGAGTGAAACCATATTAATTGAAAACCTTGAAATCTTTAAGAAAAACGGCTTTGAGTTTCTAATTGATGAGGATGGTAAGTAAACAAGTATACTTGATATTCTTGTATTGGAATTTGCTCTCCAAATAAATGTAAGGATAACTTCATGTTTTATAGCCCCTGTCATGGAGAGAGTGAAGCTGGTGTCTTTACCCACAAGTAAGAACTGGACCTTTGGCCCTTGTGACATTGAGGAACTCATCTTCATGCTTAGTGACAGTCCTGGAGTCATGTGCAGGCCTTCTCGCGTTAGGCAGATGTTTGCCTCCAGAGCTTGCCGCAAATCTGTAAGTAAGGCTTCTGCTTTACAGTTAATTTGAGCTGTCATAATACAGAACTGAAATTTACCCCATATCATGGAAAACAAAAAAGTTCTGCTTTTTACATAGCTTTTTTTTAAAATGGCACAATTTATTGTGAAATTTTAGTTGTATCATTCACTCCCTAGCTAATACAATACATGTATGTAAAGTAACAACTGATTTTTATATATACACCTTTCCTCAATGAGACATTTAAATACTGTGGCTTCAGAAAGTGTTCAGACCCCCTTCACTTTTTAAAATTTTATGTTGTCATGTGTCGCAGCAAACTTCTTTCTATAAACCTTTCTATAAGTATTCAGCTCCTTTACTTAGTACTTAATTGAAGCACCTTTAGAAGCAATTACAGCTACCAGTCTTTTTGGGTATGATGCAAAAAAACAAGCTTTGCACACCTGGATTTGGGGAGTTTCTGCCATTCTTTGCAAATCCATTTAAACTCCGTCAGGTTGGATGGGGACCATCAGGGGACAGCCATTTTCCGGTCTCTCCAGAGATGTTCGATAGAGGTTCAGTCAGGGTTTTGGATGGGCCATTCTGGGACATTCACAGAGTTGTTCTTAAGCCGCTCCTGTGTTGTCTTTAGGTCATTGTCATGTTGAAAAGGGTCCTGAGCACTGTAGAAAAGGTTTCATTAAGGATGTATCTGTATTTTTGCTCCTTTTAGCTTTTCCTCTCCTCTCTTTTTTTTTTCAAACATCAAATAGGCTTTCGTGTGTTTTGTACTGAGCGGCTTCTGTCTCCTCACGGCATCTCTTGAGCTCAGTCAGAGCAACCATTGTGTTCTTGGTCGCCTATCTCACTAAGGCTCGTCTCTCTTAATTACTCTGTTTGGCTGCTTGACCAGCTCTTGGGAGGGTCCTGGTTGTGCCAAACTATATCCATTTGAGAATTATGGTGGTTCCTTTGCTCTTGGGAATCTTTAGTGCAGCAGAAATCTTTGTATCCTTCCACAGTTCTGTGCTTTTCAACAACCTGTTTCTGAGCTCTATGTCAGTTCCTATGACCATGTGGCTTGGGTTTTACTCTGATATGCATTGGCAGAGCCTTCTATAGAGAAGTGTCTGCCTTTCTAAGTCACATCCAATCATTATAATTTACCACAATTTGACTCCAGTTAATGAGTAGAAACATCTCAACAGTGATTTATTTCCAGTGATGCAAAAGGTATAAATACTTAAATGTGATATTTATTTTTTTATTTTGAATAAATGTACAATGAGTTACTGAATGTAAGTTAATGAGAATTTTTAAAAATCATTTTGGCATCAGGCTGCATCATAAAAATGAAAAAAGTGGGGTATGAATACTTTCTAAATCCACTGTATATCTTAAATTATTATTTGATTATGATTTTTGTGGCCTCAGGTGGCACAGTATGAAAAATAGGCATGACAAAATATGCTCATTAACACTGCCAATGGCATACACAAAATTGTTTTAAGTAAAGCTCTATCACATAGAGAAGAAGCCATATGTGAATATGATCCAGAAATGTTGCTGTCTAAGCTCATTTAAATGGACTGAGGCAAAGTGGGAAAATTGTTCTGTGGTCAGACTAATTTAATTCCTAAAAAATAATGACGTTGCGTCCTCCGAAATAAGGAGAAGGAACATTTGGCTCATTAGTACTATGTTCAAAAGCCTGCATCTCTGATGGTATGGGGTCAGTTTTTGCCTTTGGAATTGGCAGCTTGCACCATCAATTCTAAAAGGTACATTCCTCACATTTTTGTAAATTATTTATTTATCTTTTCATGGGACAATACTGAAGATGTGAAACTTTGTAAAGTGTTATAGTGTTCACCTTACCCTTAGTTTCTTTAGCAAGGCAGTGCTCGTATTGGAGGTTTGTTTAGGGTTGTTATCATGTTGGAATACAGCCTTGCAGCCCAGTTTCAAAAGGAGGGCATCATACTCTGCTTCAATATGTCACAGTACATGTTGGCATTCATGGTTCCTTCAATGAACTGAAGCTCCCTAGTGCTGACATCACTCATGCAGCCCCAAACCATGACGCACTCACCCCTATGCTTGACTGTAGGCAAAACACACTTGTCTTTGTACTCCTGATTTGGTTGCCACCACACACGCTTGACACCATCTGAAACAAATAAGTTTATCTTGGTCTCATCAGACCACAGGACATGGTTCCAGTAATCCATGTCCTTAGTCTGCTTGTCTTCAGCAAACTGTTTGCAGGCTTTCTTTTGCATCATCTTTAGAAGAGGCTTCCTTCTGGGACGACAGCCATGCAGACCAGTTTGATGCAGTGTGCGCCGTATGGTCTGAGCACTGACAGACTGATCCCCACCCCTACAACCTCTACAGCAATGCTGACAGCACTCATGCGTCTATTTTCAAAAGAGAACCTCTGGATATGACACTGAGCGTGTGTACTCAACTTCTTTGGTCAACCATGGTGACCCCTGTTCAGAGTGGAACCTCCGCTGCAGCTCAGTTTCAGTGTGTTGGCAAACTTTTTATAGCCTAGGCCATCTTTATGTAGAGCAACAATTCTTTTTTTTTCAGATCCTCAGAGAGATCTTTGCCATGAGGTGCTATGTTGAACTTCATGTGACCCTTATGAGTGTGTGTGAGTGATAAAAACAAATTTAACACACCTACCATTTTACACCTGAGACTGTAACACTAATGGGTCACATGACATTGGGGAGGAAAAATGGCTAATTGGGCACAATTTGGCCATTTTCACTTAGAGATTTGTGCACAAATATATTATACAAGCTGTACACTGACAACTTTACATTGTATCAAAATGTCATATCTTCAGTGTTGTCCCATGAAAATATATAATAAAATATGTACAAAAATACAAAAATGTGACTGTACACTATTGAGAGATACTGTATATACGGGTTATAGAGTAACATATGCTCTAAATGTCTTTTTCAGCGAAGGCCTTGCTTATTTGAGGTTATTTATTAAACCTTATACTTATTTGTTAAACCACATACTGCATCTATTGCAACAGTATGGCTCTGTCAAGAGTCCAGGTGCCAAACTGGCATGCCTGCAGTCAATAACTTTCACCATCTGAAGACATTTAGCACATCATGAAACAAAAAATACAACAAAGAACAAGAATAGGACAACATTCATGTCCCTAAATTCCAGTAACTGGTCTCCTAAAGTCCCTGTCCCAACTTTGAGATATGTTGCTCCCATCAAATTAAAAATTAGCTAATATTTTTCATGTAATAGCAATATGTATTTCGTTCAGTTAATGTTTTCTGTGTTATATTGTGAATAAAGTGTGGGATAATGAGCATATTGCGAATAAGCATTAGGGTTGTAATGACTGCTTATTTTATATTATATATATTTGTATTTACCAAAATCATCTTGATCCCCTACACTTTTGGAAAAATATTCTGTGGACTGAGGTGACTTTTTGGAAATTTTGCATACTCCAGTTACCTTTGTCTAATATAAAAATTTGTTGGAAGATCTGAATCTTGACAAATATGTAAAAACATAAATCATAAAACTTTTTGAGAGCGTGTGAGAAAGAAAGAGAGAAATCAGTTCCAGGGCTGAGAAGGAACATGAATAATATTAATAATGCTGTGCCACATTATTGAAATTAGCATGCATAAATGCTTCTGAAATGCTACCAGTAAGATATGAAGCCATCCAGAGAACAGTAGAAAAAAAGTGTCATACAAGTGGTCATAGACCTCTGCATGGTGGGATAACTTTTACGATCAAGTTGCGACTCCCAAATAGACCTGCATATAAGTAAACCTCAGAGGACATAATAAAACACATGGGCAATTTAAAAGGCTATGCACAGTGTTTATTTAAATTCATTTTTGTTTTCACACCAGATTACTCAGAGATCACTTGATAGATTTTCAGAATAATGGACCGATTACCTGATGACTAATGTACTCAATAGTACCAGATCACAAAGCCTTTTTTGTCTGAAGTTATTGAGAGTATGAGTTCATATTGTTGGCCTAGATTAGTTCATTGTTTATTCTTTTTATCTCAGGTAATGATTGGCACAGCTCTGAACACCAACGAAATGAAAAAGCTTGTTGTCCATATGGGGGAAATTGAACAGCCCTGGAATTGTCCTCATGGCAGACCCACCATGAGGCACCTGGCAAACCTGGACATCATTTCTCAGGACTGAAAGCATTTGTCTTCACAGATTTTTATTTAAATGAACACGTGTATGTGGTTTCTTTTACAACCTCATATATGACCGTTTTAATACATATACGTTGTGTTGCACACCTAACATTTCACTGTACATTCACTGTACTATTTTAATATGCATTTATTTTTGTAGGAAAGCCTATGTTTGTTTATTTTATTGTTTCTGAAATGCAAATAAAGAGGCTGACTTGAGAGATTATAAACACTTGCACTTTTTGTCTGAATCTCTTGGGTTTATACTTACATAAATGTGGGTAAGGACAGTGAGTTTCCTCATTGCTACTCTGCCATACACCATTCATTATTCTCCTGAGTCAAGACCTTTATAACTTCTAAGCAATTGAAGGTCTGGTGATTTGGTGAATGTTTATGTTCATTAGGTCACCATCAGGAGAATAATGAATGGTGTATGGCAGAGTAGCAATGAGGAAACTCACTGTCCTTACCCAAATTTATGTAAAATATTTTACATTTCATTTGTGCATGATCTATATGTTGACTGCTGGAGTCCAAACTCTTGAGATGGTTGTAGCAAAACTGGCACAAACCAGAACACTCCCACCACCATGTTTCATAGATGGCACAAAGTTTAAATGCTGGAATGCAGAGTTGTCTCCAAAAATAATGCTTCTATTTCAATTTCCATTTGTAATAGTCTTCCAGTATCCTATTGTTTTGTCTACATGATGTATTGCAAACTGTATGGGCAGATAAATTATTTTTGAATGGTAGATTTATTTTTCCTTTTAGCCCGATCATGCACACCCCCTTTGTTCAAGCCATGATACACATTCACAAATGTGTTTTGTGTCAGATCAAGCTTTGCTCCATCACTGTTTTTTATTATTATTATTATTATTATTATTAAACAGGGTGTCCCATTGGGATTGTCATCCCAACCAGACTCTGATTTCACTTTCAACTTATATGATATTCCTAAGGATTCACTTGCTTTTGCCACTCACAGATATGTTATTTGATTGTTTTTTTTATCTACAGACAAACTTTTTTTTTCATTTGTTTAACTAGGTTTTCTTTTAAGATTTGTTTAAAAATTGGGTCATGTTTTAAATTCCGTTCATATTAAAATATAGGAAACTTTCAAGCACCACTGCAAATAAATAATGCCTCTACAAACAGTTTTAGCCATCTTTATTAAGGGAGATTTGCCACATGGATTCAATATTCAGATTTTTTGCTAGAGTCGTGCTATGATCATGTGCTTCTTAAGTACTTCAGATCATGTGTTGCTTAATAGTGTAGATGCCCAGACCACATATTGTTCAGTTTTCCACCAGTGAAATTAGTTTAAAGTTGGATATTTGACGTTCACCATATACAAAATACCATCAGAACAGAATTCTGTTACTATACTGCACAAATCAGACACACACCTTCCCTATTTGAATCACACTATACTAATTAAAATCTTTTATTATTTTGCTTGTTTTTGTACACTATTTGAAGATTTTAAAAAACATTTTCTGGCATATATTATAGAGGAAATCTGGCAACCCTGGTTACTCTGAGCAACGGGGACTAACAGTGCTAACAAAGCGGTTGGTCGGCGTCGCGGAGCAGCTCCGGCGTGTAAAGTGCCTGTGATGGCAAAAGGAGACAAAAAGAAAAGCTCCGAGGGAGTCACGCCGGATGTATTGTCCACTGTGTTAACGGAAAATTGGTCTGCGTCGAGTTTTACTTCTGAGCCTAACGATGAGCCAGAGGCGCTGGTGGAGCATCCGGAGTGCGCGGCTGTGTCCTCAACATCACTGGACCCGAGAGGAGCGCGCGAGCCGGAGATTGTTCTTGCTAACATGATAGTCCAGAGGTCAGAACGCTGTAATAACTTATAATAAGGAGATAAGGGGAAACAAGAGTACTGACGTGAGTGTTTAACAGGTATGAAGGTGAGAGGTGTGGACAACTTTTCCATGGAGAAGGAGTGGCTGTGTTTCAGGGCGGCCATGTTTACAAGGTGAGGGACCAGAGACACACTGAACAGGAAGTGCTGCTATTAAGCTTCAGTACAAGAGTAGGTCAAAACTAAGGAACAAAATAAGCACCGTACATCCCAAATGTACCAACTTAGGAAGTGAAATTTAGTATTTTGTCTGTAATAAAATGGCGGAGCCCTAAAGTGAGAGGTTGGAAACTGCAGAGCAGCACAGGTGTTGTCACCAGCATGTAATAATGAAATTCAATGCCAAATGGAATTATTTGTAACAAAAATGTCAAATTTGATTTGCTTCCTTCAAAATGTAATTGAAAATATAGTAATTTCATAATACTCAGGAAAGGACATATCCATCCATCAACTAAAGTAAGTGAAACAGAAGACATCTCTTAGCAGACGCACATCCAAAATTGCTATTTTAATTCAACAGGGACAGTTTGTGGAAGGTCTGATGCATGGACATGGAGAATACACATGGGCAGATGGCGTAAAGTATGAGGTATGTGATTGGACATTTGGGTTCAACATCCTATAAAGTCAAGATCAATAAAGGTTTTCTGATTCTGAAGGTTGTAATGAACATTGTACAATTTTTTTAATGTAAGGTTCTATTTTGCCTCTGATATCAGCCCTTTTATGCATAACACTGTGGATAAAAAAAATACAAGTGTCTACTTGCTTGTCAGGTAGTACACAATAAATAATATAAATTTAATAGAAATAAATCTAATATCTAAATTGTTGCATGTGAAAGGGGGACTTTGTATCCAACATTCCAATGGGACATGGGTCCTACACATGGCTGGATGGTAGTACCTATGAAGGAGACATATGCTATAGCGTTCGTCATGGTGTTGGAACTTTTAAATGTTCCAAAACCTCTTCTGTGTACAAAGGCCAGTGGCACCAAGGCAAAAGGCATGGAGAGGTATGTAAATATGCAGTTTTAGTTTTTACTTCATTGTTTTACATTGCCTAATGCCTTATTTGGTTGTCGTAGGGTACATTACATTACAATAAAGAGGCTTCATCCTGGTATGAAGGACACTGGGAAAACAATCAAAGAGAAGGCTGGGGAGTGCGCTGGTATGTGCAAATATCCTTTTTCATTCTGTGTTTTAAAGATGAATCCTGAATTAAAATCGCACAAAATGTATTGATGTAATTCTTTTTGAAAAAAGTTATCCCTCTGGAAACACATATCAAGGGCAATGGAAGAACAATGTCCGACATGGGGAAGGGATGATGAGATGGATTCACCTAGGTCAACAATACAGTGGGCAGTGGGTAAATGGTGTGCAGGTCAGTCGGTCACTCGATAATTAACTGCATTCTTACATTATTAGAATACTTGAAGCTTCTTTCAAGACAGACACTCATTTTTTCTGCAGCACGGACAGGGGATACACACATGGTTCCTGAAGCGAGTTCCTGGTTCTCAGTACCCTCTCAGGAATGAGTATAAAGGAGAATTTGTTCAAGGCTTGCGTCATGGACAAGGGACGTTTTTTTATGCAAGTGGGGCAGAGTATTTGGGGGGTTGGATGCACAACAAAAAACACGGTCAGGTACATTACTTAAAACTTTACTTTTTTATTGATCAAAAATTGTATGAACAAGATTAGGGGGTAGGTGATATTACAGATGCAGTGCTGTGAAAATGTATATGTTATATAGTGTTTTATTATTTGCCAGTATTTAATCATGATGTCTTATTTCTTTACATATTGGTCACACTTTCCACAAAGTGAAGTAGGATAAAAAAACTCAAAAAGCAACACAAAATACCACAATCTAAAGAAACTCCAGAACAGTTATGTCATTGACATCTGTTTTTTAAATAGCTTTTTTTCCTTTATGAATGAAAACATTGTTATCTTTGCATAATAATAAAATTTGTTTGATGATCTGAAACTTGTAAGTGTGACAAATATGTAAAAACATAAGAAATCAGGACAGGGTAAATACTTTTTCACAGCACTGTATATAGAATCATGATGCTTAAAAAGAATATAGTATGTCATGTAGTACCACAATAAAGAAATACCACAATACAAATTTCCATTTTAGTATTTTACTAACAGTTTCCATGTACTTTTTTCAATTACATGACATTAATGTCAATGTTATTTTTCAGGGGAAGTTCATCTTTAAAAACGGTTGCATATTTGAAGGGGAGTTTATCAATGATCGTATGGTTGAATTTCCTGCATTCTCAATAGATGGAGCGAAAACTCCTGACTTGAGTGGAATTAGGACACACCCACTCCCTCCTGATGGAAGTAGGGCTCTAAAGTCTTTTGTGGATTACTCTTATTAAGATCACATATTAAGATAAACTTTAAAGTTGTTTATATTCATTAGGTGACTTGTGCAGGACGGCCAAAAAGTCTGGTGCTCCTGCCTCATCGTTTGGGCCAGACATTGCTTTGAACATAGATCCACTACTAAACCGAATTCCTGAAGCACAAAGAGGCCAAGAACTCCGACAGGTCTGTATGGCCTATCTATAGAGATTCATTTTGGACATTATTCAGGAACAATTTATAACTAATTTACAACCATTTTCAGAAATATATTTTGCAAAATTACCTACAGGCACTACATGAGAAACTGTTATGTTACTGTGATAAACACCACCACAAAGTTTGGGGGGCAGTGGTGGCCTAGTGGTTAGGACTTTGCCCCTGGGATCATAAGGTTGCAGGTTCAAGTCCCAAC
>JBBIGC010000104.1:27970534-27980802 GCA_037576955.1 Lepidarchus adonis | reverse complement strand
TCTAATGTTTATCAGTACATTGCAGAAAATAATGAACTTTATCACAATATGCTAATTTTTTGAGAAGGACCTGTATTCTGATTCATCTCAGACAGACAGACAGTCTGGTGTAATAGAGTAATGCAGAACAAATTAAACCACATGGCAATGGAAGAAGGTGGACTTGTTTGATGAATCATACCATATTTTTAAATCATATTTTCCTGTGCACACATTCAGCAAGTTCAAGAATACAGTTAATTCATACTAACCCTGATATCCTCCGGTTAACGTTGTACTGTTCACAGATGTCTGAGGCTAGCAGGGTTAGTTGGGGGCCAACCAGAGCATCCAGCTGCTCACAGAAGTCCCGAGTCAATTCAACAGATGCTGAAAAAAAGAACAGAATGAAACTCGACATTATCCAGTATGATATGAGCTCATATCTAATTTCTCAAATAATATTCTTCTAACATGCCTAAAGGCACAAATGCATTTTAATGAGGGACTCACCATTTATCATGAAGCAAACAGCAGCACTCATAGCCTGCAAGAAAGATGACGGAGTATTTTATATTTATTAATACATTATAAATACATAATACATCATACATTTCTTAATACATAAACATACATTCTGCAACAGTGTAGTTTCACATTTTCTTTAAGTTCTGTAAACACAATGATTTTAAAGTCTCCTTAAACATCCACATTATGTATTAACAATTCACTTAAATACCTTGGCAGTTTCACCTATTTGATTTGAGTAAAAAAAAAAAAAAGTGCAATTGCATTTAAAGTCAGTGTTACTTTTTTTTATCTGCCATTGGATTAAAAAAAAAGTAATTTGGCTGATGAACCCACCTTGTAAACTATCAAATGGAGCTCCTCATAACTGTCCTCTGTGTTCACAAATATTCTGGGAAATCTGAATTTTGCCTCTGGATCTTTCAAGTTGGATGGCCCCGTTAAAAATCTGGTATCATAAACAGGAGTAAAAAGACAAAACTGAAAAATCTCCATATATATACCATCCATCCATAACATTAAAACCACTATTAAAACCTATTCTTGTTAGTAGCAACATCAAGTCCTGTAAAGTGGGGCCTCTATGGATTGAAATAGCATGATGCTTAATCACAGTTTTGAGGTAAAAGCAATACCCTAGATTTTTTATCTACTTAGACTAAGTAAGACTAAAAAGTGTTTGCAAGCTGTGATATCTGCCAGAGGTGTTGTTACTAACTACTGATTATGTAGGGTGCCCAAACCTTAGCACAGTGCCATAATAATATATTTTATTTTTGTTCAATTTATGGCATAAAAACTATGCATCAATGTTTGCTGAAAATATTGTGTATTTTTTCCATGTCCTAGAGAGACTGTGTTAACATCTTTTCAATGACAAAATAACCAAAATCTGCTATTTATCAAGGGGTGCCCAAACTTTGCATAACACTGTATATGTGGCTCCATAGCCATTATGCTACATTATAATTACAGCCATTGTCAGGGTGAACTTTGGCTTTGGGAATTTTTCCACCCAGTCATACATGACACCTTGGAGTTGCTTCATGTAATGTTTGATTTTGTGGTGTGTCCCTGCTACATACAATGTCTCTAAGGACACAATGTCCCAACTTGCTAGCTATCTTAGTGATCAGATTGGCAAGAAATAAAATGTACACAAAATCTGCTACCTTAACTGTAACTGTTCCTCAGTTTTGCACTGGAGCTATGAGGCTTTAGCACTGTGCAAATTAAAGAGGGACAACACTCTGCTATGACAATACACAGTTCATGAAAGTAATCTAAAGAGTTAATGCAACTGTCAGTCAAGTGCAAAACACAGTGCTGGCACATCCTCTGATCTGCAATCCAGCACTAGTTAAAGAATTAAATGGGGACTGTCACTTGCCAGCCATCAAAGCACTTAAATTACTTTTCAGCTACCTGATCACTGACAGTCTAGGTGAGTTGGGCTTCACTGACTACGCCCAATGTTGTTGACACCTCAGTCCAACACAAGCAGATGAAGGGTCAGTGCTTTGTTGCTAAAGACTCTGCTCCACTTACCTCCCATAATGCAACAGATTCCCTGCTACCTCTGGCCTCAGAGGAGAGTCTCTACCTGCAAGCTGCTTGGCCAAAGACACAAAAACATCACAAGTCATCAGTGTCCTGCATTGGAATTGACATTGCACTGAAGGTTTCACAGAAAAACCCAAAATATTTCAAACATAAGGGTTTTTTCACATGGTCCACAACATTTAATCTTAAAGTATGCAAAGAAGTTATACTGCACAGCCACAGTACTTTTCACCGACTTTAGAACGGTCTAAAAGCAGTAACAAATTTATATGAAGAACTAGTCCATACCTCAGGTTCTGTGTGTCTAGGGAACAGTGAAGTTGTTAAGTATTTGTAAAGAATGCGCATGTCATCTTGCTCCAGTCCACTCCTGTAACAACAACAAAAAAACGCGTGTTTCAAGAAAAAAGTACAATGCCATATTTTAAGCTTGCATGTATTTCTACATTCACTAATGGCAGTAAGGAGCTTTGTAACCAGTGTGGTCAGTCCACACACTTTAGCACAACAATAGTTAAAAAAAAACTGGAAATAATGCTTTCTAAATAGCATTACTTTATGCTGTTCATGGATATTTTTGGGAACTTATTCCCCTTAGACTTATTCCCCTAACCTTTTGGCCTGTTATTCCATTTATATTAAGTTATTAAAAACTATAATTTATATAATAACTTAAGATTAGTGTTATGTAATAGTACTAGTGGTGTTGGATCCAATACTAGAAATATGGAGTATTGTTACAGTATATAATGTACACTTTTCTGTACAGAGCAATACTGAGTTTCTTCACTGTACCATATGAGCTGGTCATTGTAGAGGAAGGCTGTGTATTTCACCAAGCTCAAACTTTCCTCTACTCTGTTGACGAAAGACTGGATTTTCAGGTAGGTCATCTTGTCCAGGGGAAAGAAGCTGATTCCCCCAAACACATCCAGCAGATCACATGATTGGAGGTGCAGTGTCTGCAGGTACTAGAATAAACACAAACATGTAGTTTAGCTCAGCGTACATTCAGCAGTGCATCTGCACTGAAAGGGAGTTTTACCAATATCTTAACATTTCTGCAGAACTAAACTGGAGAAATGCAATACACATTTGTTGTAATTGTTCAATGTGATGATAGTAAAACAGTTATAAATACGGGAGAGAAAAAAAACCTGCAATATCTTATCTGCCATTTTACACTAAACATTTCTCAATTATAAGACATTGTCTCAGGCATCAAGTTGTGCATTAATAGCAACTGCAAGTAATTTTTTTCTGTTGCAGATGTAGTTTTAAGAGACATTACAAACTTTGTTATATGAGGTTCCGATTACAACAACTGTGGACAAATCTGAAGCCAAAATTGAGCATTTATCCTCAGATCAGTATGAATGACTTTTATGTAATTTATTTATGTAGATGTAAAACAAACAAACAAACAAAAGAAGGTAGAATTTCTCTTTAAAAAGTGATAGAGATGTTTCTGTAATTATGCAAAATGAATTTGCAAATGAACTGTAATCCTTGCTCAATTTTTTAAAGTAGTACACTTAAATACTGCTGTAAGGAAAAGCTGATATTGGCTTTTATAAAGCAGACTTTGTGAAACGTTCCAAGAAAAAAATAGAAACAACTTCAAGTGATTATGGGTCTCTGTAAGGCTGATGTCATGTAATCTGACAGCAGGGAACAGTGAGAAGCTGTACTGGTGTGACTTTGCATAGCAGTCATTGACATTTCACCCAGGGAACACATTATACTTTCACTGAGAGCACTAGGCCAAGGCTCAGGTTTGGGAGGAGGTGATGAGGAGGGTTTCCCCTGACCAGAGCTAAATTATTTAAACAGGTGAGTAAGCATGATTCCTTCAGGAGGGAAATTCGAACCAGATGACTGATAAGACAAACGTCTCTGTTCTACACAAATTAGATTTTGGACTGTGCTGCTAATAAGAGATAAGCAAATTAAAGCTATGCCTGCACATTTTAGTTCAATTAGTTATATAGGGGGTCCTTGGGTGATGTGGGGGTTCGGTTCCTCCAAACACAAGGTAACTGTTGGTTTTATTGAACAACACTGTGCTTTATTAACAGCCGGCAACATGCATGAACATCTCATATTACAGTAAAGCATTTAGATAGAAATCATGTTTTGCTCCAGATAGAAATGCTCTTTTTAATGCTTCGACATGCACCACAGCAGTAAGGTGGAGAGGTGACTTGTGGCAACACCACACTGACGGTGCCTTAGCACAGTGCACTATTAACCCCCCATCTCACCCACCAATCCACATGAACTCTTATTCAACACTAACAGTGAATAAAACATAAACATCAATAATAGCAATAAACAGTACACAGCACAGCCCCCTCTTTCTCCCGTCTCTGCACACAGGCACGCACACATACGCAGGTGGCAAACATATATTACCGCAAAGCATTTAGTAGGCGTTCAACTGAAGTCTTCTACCAAATGTGACAGTAAATATGTTTATTTTTAAAAAATTATGTAACCACAAATTTCTGTAAGTCGAGTACGACGTAAGTCAAGGACCCCCTGTATTTGCTGAATTTAACAGTAGCAAAAATTAAAAGCTAATATTGTCTCTGTATATATTTCTGCCACTTTTGAGACAATATTCTTCCTTTCGTCTTTCTGTGGTACACTAGTAACACCTGTGTGCTTGCATATACAGACACTAAAGACACACCACTCACCCTAACTGCATTTTATGTCGTGAGGATTACTTTCTCAATTAATAGTTAATGTATCTTATGTTTATTTATCTTACCCTGTAGAAGAACTTTTCCAGCTTTTGGATAAGTAGCTCAACTCCACCAGCCTCAAATGCTCTACTAAAGGTGCCGTTGAAGAGCTGGGGACAGGTACAGTGGTATGGAAAATTAAATGGGGAAAAACTCAAAATAAATGTGTAAATCAGGTTAATATAAATCTTACCTTATACATGCAGTAGCACTGTTGTAATACTGCCCCATAAACTGAGTCCTTTGACATAAGAGGGAAAAAAAGCTGTTATTATGTGTCTTAAGCAGTCATAGAAGGATAGGTTCACAAAAACGTGAAATAAACCATAAACAAAATATTACAAAACTACAAACTAGAATCTCCTCTTCTTGATATTCTATAGTTGGTGGCTTCCCATCCTTGTTCGGTTTTTCTATCATTGGATTCCGTACAACCTTTAGAGACAAAAAATGGGACAATTTATAGACAACATCTGTGGAAACTGCACAGGAAAACAAGATATAGCATCTCTTTTAAATGTTTTTCAAACAGTCAAAAGATAGCGGATATTTTATTTATTTCAAAATTAAAACCGAAAACATGCTATGACATGACTTATGCTCACTTACCATGACCATCCAGAAATGATCCTCTGGTTCATGGAAGAACTGCCTGTTTTTCTGTGTATGAAGGGACTTTGCTGGCTTTGTGGGACAAAAGGTCCTGAAAATATTAAAAGATCCATGTAAAAACATCATCTGACATACAGCGCCTCCTATTATGTTTGAGTCAAAGACTAAGACAAAAAGTGCACATTAAAATTATTTGATTATATTTTAGTTTCACCCTGTAGAAATTACAATACCTTTTATACCAGCCCCCCCCCCATTAGACAATTTTGCTGCAAAATGAGGGGGACTGGTATAAAAACTGTTGTAATTTATACACTGTAAAAGTAAAATGTGCGCAAATACAGGAGCAGAGGAGTAATTTTAAAGAAAAATATGTCTTTGTCCCAAACATTATAGAGTGCACTATAAACTGAACCAAATATATGGACTTAACTGATTATTACTTAAAATACAACAGAACCTGATTCAGTCCATTTTCAGCCTAAGGCTAATTCTGTCAAATAATTCTGACAAATATTACTAAATTATTGCATAAAACTCTTGAATGCTCATTTATTTATCATTTTATACCTCAAACACTATAAGTACACTTCGTGCCTACCTGGTAAATTGAACAATAGCCTCACAGAGTCCAACATTGCGAATCTTTTCATTCTTCTCCACTTCACTGGGATGGTAAAATAAGATCTTTTTTTCCTCCTACAGAACACATTAAAAACACCTGAAAGAACAAGCTAACTTTGTCTTTCTAAATTAAATGATCTGAAACTATCATTACTGTGGTCTATATATTAATATTTTATAATGAGTAATGATAGTATACATGGAAAGGAGAAAATCTGCCTGATGAATCAGTGAGGTTCAACTATCAGAGTCGTTTTTGCAGAATTTTTATGACATTCTCATGACAATAATTTTTTTTTTTAAGTACTATGATTTTTTTTTTACCACAATATTAAATTGATGGAAATTCCAAAATTTATTTATGTTTTGTTTTTATAACAATTTCGTATGACAATTTATGAATTCAAATTTAAGAATGCCAATATAATCTGATTCAGTTATAGTGACCGTATCATACTGTTGCCTCTGTGGGAATTCCAACCCTACAAATTTTCCTCCTGACACACCTAAAGTGAATATTACATCACTAGTGTCATATTCAAGTTTGCTAGGACTATTAACTGCCACTAAATCTTATCAGCATTTATCCAGTGTTTGACATGCAGACAGCTGGGCTCTTAGAGTGTTTTGACCAGGCTTCCAGTTTATCTCACTCAGCAATAACCTTACACCTCTGCATGCAAAACAAGGAAGTATGAATGTGAACTTTATCAAATGAACCAAACATGCCAACAAATATGACATTACTCAAACAACATGGGAAGAAAGATGTACTTTTTGATAAACACTGTTACATGCTCCGGTCAGCAGTGAGGAACAATTACATTTGATGGTCAATGTAGCATTTTTCATAGTTTCAGCAACTTAATTCACACAACACGCATGTGCTAGCATGTGACCTGACTCATGGATATGTTAACAACATTAGCACAACATAACTGAGAGAAGCTCATTCAAAATATTCTTGTTCAGGAAAGACCACTGCAATGTTAATATGAACACAAAACATTTTCAGGTTTTACAGGATAAGTGGGAACACTGAGATATTCTGATGGATCATATGATGTTTCTTTTAGTGCCACTGTGACCATGCATCTAAAATGTACAATGTACAAAAGAAGGGATTCATTCCAAAACACAATATACACCATTTAAGGGATTTTAATTGAACCCTTCACTAAATACATTGTTGGGAGTGTGTTTCAAACATTCAAAAATTAAGAATGGTATATTATGAGTAATATGTATTGGAAAATTGAAAGATTAGCATTTTTCCAAATCTAGTTATGTCCAAAACTGATACAAAGAGTTATATATAGCTTTGTTCCAAAACTATTTACATACAATAACATAGCCCAACAGTCAAAATAAACAATAACCATCTTTGTAAACCATGATTTACCTTAAAAACTTTACTAAAAAGGTTTCACCTTAGCAAATGTTAGGATAATGCTTTACTGTGGAATTATGGTCAGACCAGCCGTTATTTACACATTATTAAAGACTTTCCATATTGTGTAAAGCTTTACCAAATGTTAAAAAAAACACTGTTCAAGATAAAAAGCCCATACCTCTCCCTCACGTGGTCCAAACTTAGGGTTATAGATGAAAAAACTAAGCAGAGATGGAGTGTACTGTTTTTCCTGCATTCCGGAAGCCATTCTTGGGCTAATGTGTAATAAAAAGCAATAAGAAATGGTTAGGGTACTTTTGAATAAAAAATTTATTCAAATGTACAGTGGGGGGAATTATTTTTTTTTAAATCATACAATGTGATTTCCTGGATTTTGTGTTACATTCTGTCTCTCACAGTTGAAGTGCACGTATGATGAACATTACAGAGCTCTCATCTTTTTAAGTGGGACAACTTGCAGAATCCGTGACTGACAAATATTTTTTGCGCCATTGTACATATGTATTATACATTGCAAAAAATTAAAGGAACACAAACAATCAGAGAACAGCATCAAGGCACTTAAACAGCGAAGGTTGTTAATCAGTTTCAGCTGCATTGATGTTAATGAAATTAACTAAAGGTACTAGAGGGGCAAAAATAAGACAACCCCCAAACCAGAAATGGTTTACAGGTTTAACCCTAGTCTTGCATTTGGGGAGGGTCAGCGTCACAACTGACAGCTTGAGGGCAAACATGAACCCTACAGAGGTGGCACAGATGGTCCAACTCCTCCAGGGTGGCACATCAATATGCATCATTGCCAGAAGGTTTGCGGTCTCTCAACACAGCTTCAAGAGCATGGAAGAGATTCCAGGAGACAGGCAGTTACTCTAGGCGAGCTGGACAGGGCTACAGAACGTCCTTAACCCGTCAGCAGGACCGGTATCTGCTCTTTAGTGAAAGGAGAAACAGGATGAGCACTGGCAAAGCCCCACAAAATGACCTCCAGCCACTGGTGTGAATGTCTCTGACCAAACAATCAGAAACAAGATTTAATTGGCAGATCCACCACTGACACCCTGTGCTTATAACACATAAAAGCCAGTTCACCCTGAGCACATGTGATAGATGTGAAAGGGTCTGGAGAAGTGATGGAGAACATTGTGCTGTCTGTAATATTGTTTAGCATGAACAGTTTGGTGGCGGGTCAGTTATTGCACCAACCTCTACAGGCTAGACATCAGCACCCTGACTGCCACTGGGTATTGGGATGAAATATTTGGATTATCAGATCCTACGCTGGTGCAGTGGGTCCAGGGTTCCTCCTGGTGCAGGACAACACCTGGCCTCCTGTGGCAAGAGTATGCAGACAGTTTCTGGAGGAGGAATTCATTGATTGACTGGCCCCCATGCTTGCATGGCCTAAATCCAATAAAACACTTCTGGAGCATCATGTTTCAGTCCATCCAAAGCTGCCAGGTTGCACTTCAGACTGTCCAAGAGCTCAGTGATGCCCTGGTCCAGATCTGGGAGGAAATCGCAAAGGACAACACCCTTCATCTCATTAGGAGTATGCCCCAGTGTTGTCAATGTTGGCATGCATACAAGAACGGGAGGAGCAGACAAGCTAAGAAGTACAATACTGAGTTGCTGTAATGAAATTGTACAAAAGGAACTGGCCTGCTGCATCAATATTTCCTTGTGATTTTCGGGAGGTCTTACAATTTGGCCTTCTGTACGTTAATCATTTTCATTTACATGAAGCAATGTGGCAACCTTTTGTTCCTACCACATTACACAACCCAAATCAGTATAGATGACTTGTATCCCCTTGAATTCTGACTTGTCTTTAAAATTTTCTGCAAATGAAAAGATGTTAACACAATCTCTCTAGGACATGGAAAAAACAATATTTTCAGTAAACATTGATGCACAGTCACTTTTTATGCCATAAATTGAACAAAGGTTAAAAATAAAAACATTATTATGGGCACTGTGCAAAAGTTTGGGTACCCTACATAATCAGTACTTAATAACACCTTCTCTGGCAGAAATCACAGCTTGCAGCTTTTTAGAGCTAAAGGTTTTTCAATTCTTCTACTTGGGATTTTCTCCCATTCCCATGCTGCTCCGTTTTTCTCCAAACATGCCTTTGCTCATTGTGGCCAAAGAGTTCTATTTGAACTTCATCAGTCCACAGCACTTGTTTTCAGAATGCATCAGGCTTCTGTAGATGTTCTGTTGCATACTTCTGATGTTGGATTCTATGATGGGGATTCAGGTAAGGTTTTCTTCTACTGACTCTTCCATAAAGAACAGTGGAATGGTGCACCACCACTCCTGAGTCTGCTAAATCTGCCTGCAGGTTTTTTTAGTCAAATGGGAATTTTGATTTGTCTTTCTGACCAGCATATAAGCAATTCTCTTATAGTGTTACACGGCTGCTTAGAAGAACCCATGGTTGTTGAGAGTCAACAAGTGTGTGCAAAAGGTTTGAAGAGGCAGAGTATCTGAAAAGCTTTGAAATTGGCACCAGCTGACATTTATTAATGACAGCTATTGCCATGCATCAGATCTAATGAGCTGATTAAGGTCTGAAAGCTTGTAAAAAGAATCTGAGACTTTGAAACACTTAGGTTGCCCAAACCTTTGAACAGTGCCATAATTTTTTTAATATATGTTCAATTTATGGCATATAACTATGCATCAATGTTTGCTGAAAATTTTGTGTATTTTTTCCATGTCCTAGAGAGACTGTGTTAACGTCTTTTAAATTTCAAAATCACCAAATTCTGTTATTTATCAAGGGGGGGGGG
>JBBIGC010000104.1:27933456-27951227 GCA_037576955.1 Lepidarchus adonis | reverse complement strand
TTGTTGTTGTTGTTGTTGTTGTTGTTATTGTTATTATTTTATTTATTATTTTATTTATTTCTTATTATTGTTGTTGTTTAATATGAGCTGACTATCAATCTCTTCATGTGCAGGGCAGTGGGTCCCAGAGACGGGCTGTGGTGATAATGCGGTGAGTTGTGAAATGTAGGTGGGGTGACTGACCACGCTGTTGTGAAATGTAGTGGACAACGCTGTCCACTTACAGTGCATGAGCTGAAATGAGTGAATGCACAGCATAAGGCTTAACTAATGTAAATGAACCCTTTTAATGTCCAGCAGATCCTGGTAAGTCCAGGCTTTTATTTCTATGGATAATAAACATGTAGCTTTGAGGTTACTGCCTCTCTGTCAATGTGTCATTATGGCTAAGGTGCAAGTTCTGAAAGGTGTGAAAGCTGATAGCTGCTCGATAATGACAACACTCCCACAAACTATGAAACTCTGTTTACACTTGCGTTACCCCACATAACCCGAGAGCAGGCTAGGAAGCTGGTTGTGTTGCCTCCAGTATCTACATGTATATTTGTGTGCAACGTGAAAAAATGGAGCCTGTGTGAATGTATGCAACGTAACGAGTGGTGATGTGACATTCATTAACTTCTTCACCTCATAAGCCTTCAGATGGTGAAGCATCAGGACTATTTCTTAAGCAATGTCTTGATCAGTCGGAGTACGGCTGCAGGTGGCAGTATAGTCTCTCCCTCTGTTCTTCTGAACAATCAGTAGTTTTGTCACTGAGGTGAGACTTTCATTCATTCTGTCTCCTGCAGGTTCTCCTACCACTGTCTGCTCCTTCGTGGCAATGAAAATGGATCTAACGAGAGGCTGCGCACTTTAAGAAGAGAAACTGTTGACTGGAGAGTCTGGAATCTTGATTTTTGGTTCTCCTTCAGGACCATTCGAATGTAGTGGACTCATCGAGGTACATGAACTGTTACATTTGTTTTATCTGGCTGTTGATCTAGCAGTTATACTGAATAATTCATGTGTTTTTAGGCAGAAGGCAGAAAATGCTCAGCACTGCGTTTGTAAAAGTAAAGTAATACCCAGTGGGCTGGTGAGACTTGCTTAGTATAGCAACACCCTCCATATGTATGTACTGCATACATGCAGTGTTAGTGATCTCTCATATAATTATAGGCATGTGTAACTGATGCCTGTGCTCAGCGCCGCGGCTCAACGTCTGCAGAAGAGGACGACACAAGTTGAGCATGGCTGAGGAATCCTTGTGGTGAAATGACAGTACATTCCTGTTCCTCAGCCGCTCTGTGCCAGAGGCCGGAGCCGTAAACCTATTATCAGCTATTGCAAACAGGTGGCTGTGGCTGTAAAGCCAGGGTTTAGCATTATTTAATGGTTATACTACTTAACTGCTCCAATTTATGGCGTTTGTTACAAATGAAAATGTTTTCTGTGACCTATGTAATGAAAGAAAACATTAGCTAAATGGTATAGGGTCAAACATACCCATCTCTTTGTTGTTTAAAAGTGCTATCAGGCTGCCAGTGCATGCAAGAGAGTGTTTTTCAAGATACACAGCTTGGGACAGTTCTACGCCAAATGCAAATTTATTTCAAAAGTGCAAAAGACATTGTATGCTTGCACAAGTTAGGTTGACATAATTACACAATTACATAACCTAACAATGAACAATAAATAGATCTTTTGAAGAGACTGAAGTTGTGTTCCTTGCAGTGAAGAGTGCTGGGTATTCATAAATAAATATAAAAAAATGAAATTAACTATTGGATACAAGTCATCTACAAAAGTAAAGACCTATTTCCAAAATCAAGGTCCATGACTGCTTAAGCCTTCACAAGCAAAGCAAACTCTGCAACAAAAAGGAAAGAAAGAATTAATAAACGAAACACATTGAGAGTTTACAACACATTTATACATCTAATCTAGCATCATCATTTAATATCATTGTATTGAACCTCATTGTATCATCTTTAAATAAAACATAATTAAATGCACATTTGTGAGCCATCCTTTCCTAGATTAATAAAGAATGTTAAACTTTCACTGAGATTTTTGTTTATTTAATATCATACTGAATGATTCATAATGATCTCAATTTTACATATGACAGCATTAAAACTGGCCCAAAAGAGTGCATTCTTAAATAGGTGAATAACTTATGGCTGCCACTAAGTTAGTAACTGAGCAATCTGTCATTATTTATACAAACAATCAGTGTGTACATGCAATTTAGAGCAAACATTTAACTGTACCTAATAGAGATGATATTTGTAACTATAAAAATGTTTTTGTGAGATCCTGTTAATGTGGACTTCCTCTCTTGCCATGATGCTTACAAGAGCGATTTGAGTGCTAATAGCTCCCCTTTGTGGAAAGCACACAGACTGTTTAGCCAGGCTTTGTAATAACCTACAGTTTTCTAGTTTATCATCTGAAGCATAAGGTCATCACAAATCGGATTCATTGAAAACATAGCATTTTATGAATTATTTTGTATTTGAATTTTGTTTTAAATTTAATTATGGCACACAGTCATTTCCTCTGGAATTGGCTGTCATGCAAATCCAAAAATTTTGGACGATAACTAAACATGTAGGCTTTGGTATTCCATTATGCTCTCTGGTTTATAGTCAAGCAGTTCCTTTAGACTATTTTTCTATATAAGTAAGATTAAGGGTCTTGATGTTATTCACAAACTACCCATGAATTGAAAAATCCTGCTGTTATCTTTGAATTTAAAACATAATCAAACTGGATGGGATTAATAGCTCAAATACCAAACTATTCAATTTCACACTTACTTGAAGTATGAGATGACTTTAGTAGTTAAACTCATTTTCTGCGATTTTTACTCTATAACTGATGAAGATTTAAGAATAATTCAATTTGCAAATCACACAACTCTTTCTGGACTGCCTCAACCATAAATCTACCAGTGTTTTCCAAGAAATTCTTTACCATCAACTCCAATTTTGCCATCACCGTCACTGTCACCAGCTGCAAGGAAGGCCTTGGTCTCAGCATCAGTCAGAGCCCTGGCACCAGCGGAGAAGTTCTGCAGGAACAGCCTGGGGGATGTTTGGAAGGGACAAGACAAATGAATATGACTTTCATATTAATTCCAACAAACTGGAGCTCTAACTGCAAATCGGTTTGCTTCTTACTTAAGTTCATCCTCCTCAATGAAGCCACTCTTGTCCTGGTCAATGACGAAGAAAGCCTTCTTGACATCATCAGCGGACTTTGCACTCAGTCCAACCTTGGAGAAGAAGGTCTTGTAGTTGAAAGAGTCAGCAGCTGGGAAAAAGAGACCCCGTTTGTTAAAGGTTTTTCAGTGTTAGCCACTGATATCATAATGAAGGACTCTCATGCAATTATGTAGTTAATTAAACTTTATAACAAGCACTAAGTTGACTGGCTTGGGAGTCAACACAGCGAGGAGAGATGCAAAATAAAAGTCTTACCAGCACAATCCTTAATGGCTGCAGCAATATCATCGTCCTTGAGAATTCCAGCGAATGCCATTTTGAATTATCTGTAAGTCAATCATATTTACAAAATAATTGTTTCATCTGCACTTAAAAACACTTTAAGATCACTTTCTGTAAATACATGCATCTTAGCCTTCACATGCTAAAAACCGCCTTATTTTTTGCACTGTTGGATCAGAAATGATGGGTCCAGAGATTTTTGACATTTATAATCCACGTCAAAATGAAACTAACTAGACATGACCACGTTGCATACGTTCAGCTGGTTCCTCACAGAGGTAAATCTTAATAAACAGAGTTAGCAAACAACACTGCGAGCTCATCCATTGCCAGAAGAAAGTCCTTGCTCGGTCTAAAACTGAGAAGCTGTGCGCGTTTTCAGTCTTGCAGTATGGAATAGTAGGTCCGTTTGCATCCAGATGTAGTTCTTCATCTTTTAAAAAATATTCCATTGAGTTTTTTTGTGTTAAAAAACATTGCTGATCTGTTGGTCGGTAGTGCTGCGGCCTTCTTGCGTGAAAAACTCACCTTGGTGCTGCTGCACTGGCGACAGTACGTTTCCACAGAGGTGAGATGGCCTAAAACCCAGAACGTGTCCTCCCTCGCTTTTATACTCTTCTCTCTGGGGCTGTAACGGACACCGTATGCTTAGGTTGGCTATGGTTTCGACCAAAAATGTGTCTACTAGTCATATTGTGCTATTTATATCCTTTTAAACGGGGATGCTCTATGTCCTTACACGAAACACATAAGGGCATCCACAGCGCCTGAGCCCCAACGCTGTCAGTGTTGGCATAAAGTGTGGGGTGTGCGAATCAAGTGTAACTTGATCCTTTTTGAGCCATTTCTCCTCCTCTCTGGTGAAAGTGGTTCTCACGTGAGAATAGACATTACTTTAGAGACCCACCCCTCGTTTGAAATACCACGTTTCACTCATTAGCAAGTCTTAATTGTTTTATCCCACGTTTCCCGTGTGTAGTCTCAAAATAGCGAACTCCTAGCCACACAAAATGTAACACGATGATCTCAAGCTAACATGGCTAACACATGTTTGGACGCTGAAGGTTGCAAGAAAGTTAGCCAATGGTGAAATGATACGTTTTGCTTAGTAAGAAATGAATTTTGAAGTACACACACACACACGCACGCACACACACACACGCACGCACGCACGCACACACACACACACGCACACACGCAGACAGGCAGGCAGGCAGGCAGGCAGACAGACAGACAGACACACCCACCCCCACACACACACCCCTACACACACACACACACACACACACACACACACACACACGCTCCTTGTCTTTCTGTTTAGCTTTCACTCAAGGACAGACCGTTATGTGCCTTCAGAATGGAATGAGATATGAGAGAAATTCATTATTGCGGTGTAATCACTTCTGTCTCTGGTGTGTGTGTGTGTGGGGCCACTCACAAATGTGTTCTCTCAAGGTCAGGGAAATCTCAGAGGATACTTCCTGTGGTTAGGTGGCCAGCCAGCCGAAGGCATAGTAGGCTATGCAGTATCAGAAAAAAACACTTAATTTAGAGGTTCTTCAGATTCTGCCTGTAACAAACTTTTTTGAATGTCTGATGATAATTATGAACTTGTTTGACAAGAAGGACACTGCATTTCTAGGATTTAAACCAAGTTAATTACTTCCAGATATGATGCAAGAAAAGAGGAGAACTGTGTCACACAGCAGTAGGACAAATGTTATATTGTGATTTATTGTTTCTGAAGATTTGTTATTTGATGTATTATAAAGAAGGCTTCTTTCCTCTATTGCTGTTTGGCAGATCCATCCTCAAGAAGCGTTGACGAGTGCAGAGAATTCTGGAAAATGAGGAAGCAAATATAATTTTTTTTAATTTTGCAGCTCTAAAGTTAATTTTATTATGCTGCACACTTTGTTTATTTAGTTAGAGTAATAACCTCAAATAATCTTCTATTTTTGTTTTTGAGAACAAGTGCGTAGTGTAACTGTTGCAGGAGCCCACCTTCCCAGCCAATCTTTCCATCTCCATCCATATCTCCAGCCATGAGAAAAGCCTTTGTCTCAGCAGCTGTTAGGGCCCGTGCTCCTTTGGCGAAATTCTGCAGGAACAACCTAGAGAGCAAGTATGAAGAGACAGTGTTGTAGTGATAAAATGTGAAAAATTATGTTGAGAAAAAATAATGTTAAGAAAATATACATTGCACTCTAAAAATATCTAGCTGATCAATGGAAGCTTAATTTTTGGATGATTCTTCAAAAACTATTTTATAAATGTGACATATGTGAAGAAATATTTTAAAGTTTAAATCATGAGAAGGTTATTTTTACCATTAAATGGATTTTCACCTTCATGCATCACTCACAAAAACTGCTCTTAAATGAATCAGAATGAATAGACCCCCCTGTGGTGCCTGTTTATAAGGCTGATATTATAATGAGAAAATGCTTCATGAGTTATTGCAGAAGAAATCATGCAAAAAATTACTCAACTGTAGCTCATCTTGCTCAATGAAACCACTCTTGTCTTGATCCAGCATTTTGAAAACCTTCTCTATCTCTGGTGGAGACCTCTTGGATAAACCCACAATGGCAAAAAATGTCTTTGGACTAAAGGACTCTTTTGCTGAAAAATAAACAGTTCTTAGGTATACAAAATCAAATGTTTTATTGTTGTGCAATAAATGAAAGGAATAAATGAAAGGAATAAATGAAAGGAAAGTACAGAAGAGCGCACTTCAGAGGACTAATAGAAAGAACACAAGCCACTAAAAACATTAGGTACAAATCTTTAGGCCTTACCTTTGCAAGCATTAATGGCAGAGGAAATATCAGAAGCAGCAAGGAAGTCTGTTATTGCCATGTTTCAGAAGAGAATTTCTGAGAATTTCTTTCTTTGCGTGTCCTCTGTGATGAAAAAAACAAAGGCTTGGTTCACAATTACTCCTGTATGTCAGAAACCACCAGTACCTCTGTGTCAACTGCACCTGCTCTCTTTACGCCACTTATTACGCAGCAGAACGCAGCAGAGTGAGCATTTATACAGGGCTGAAACCATTTTTAGCTAAAGAAAGCTAATGAATCATAAATTCTTATGCTGTTCAAATATTGAAAATAAGAATGATATAAGATCTATAAGAATATATAGATATAACAATAAATATAAAATAAATATAATAAATATGCAAATATATTATTACAGAGTGGAGTGAAGTAAATGGTCATTAAAGTACATTTATATATAATAATATATAGTACATTTATAACAAGAGCTGAAAGTCTGCTGTACAAAAGTATGTGTAGTATTATTATTTTAATACTATGTAAATTAAAAAGGTGCAACACAAATAACAAAAAACTATAAAAAGTTAATAAAAGTGAATAACATAATCAGCACATTAAGAAATAAGTAAACGCTAATTAAAGTGCATTAATATTACATTTATAACCAGAGCTGAAAGTCATACTAAACTGCTGTAGACAAAATTAAATATAGTATTTTTAATAATATGTAAAATAAAAAGGTACAGCACAAACAACAACAAACTATTTTTAAAAACATGAATAAAAGTAAATAAATATTTTTAAACGCTAAACTATAACTTTGATGTCAAAGTGCAAAAAGTCAGATTAAAAGGGCACATGCTTTGGAAAACCAATAATCACTGATGGTTCACAATCCCACCTCTATCAGATGCCATAGTATTGAAATAACTCGATTAGGTTATTCATTTTACCTGCCAGTGGTGTTAATGTTATGGCTGACTGGTGAATTGTCAATCATTATTTGAACCACTTATCTTAACCATGGTGCTGGTACCTGTTCCGCTGCTCATAGGGTGAAAAGCAGAGAAACACCCAGGTCATCAGTCCATCACTGATATATAGATCTTTTTATTTAAATATATTTAAATGGAGTTTTAATATATAACATAACACCACCTGCCTAACATGGTGTAGCTCCCCCCAAAACAGTGTTCTGACACGTTTCTGTGGTGTTGTGATATACCGGTACTGAAGATGACCAAGGTGTGTAAAAAGCTAAATATTGTTATTGTGTTATTAATACACATGAGTAGTAATACCATGAGTATTCTGCACCAGTAACTATGTGGTTCACACTGTATTGCACCTTACTCCCGCACCTCCACCCTGCAACTCACTCTTGGCTCTTACATCATCGTTGCTATAAGTGTAATAAAATGACATTAAGGTTTCAGATGTGTTGTTAAAGCTTCTTCCTTGGAGATATTTTCAGTGTTTATTAATCCTTAACAGTACCTTCCGGTGCTGTATAAAGTTTTATTTTAGTCTTTTATCACACATTTATCGGAAACCTTTATAAAATGGTTGAAATCATGATTAGCCTATCAGTGGTGTTCTGGCTGACACTGGCTTGTTTGTTGTGCACCAGCTACATGTCATACAGGATGTATGAGTTTTTGTGTTGCATGTATTACGTTCTTGAATGTATCTGTGTGTCTGCTGTTTTGGAAATGTTCTGACTGAGTCATTTAGCAATTTGGTCCTTGTCAGTGAGACTCAGGTCCTTGTGCTCATTTTTCTTGCTTCCGGCACAACAACTTCAAGAACTTGCTGTCACTTGCTGGCTAATACATTTCACCTCTTGACTGGTGCCACTGTAATTAGATAACAACATAATCACTATTTATTACATCTAACAATGATTTTAATGCTGTGGCTGACTGGTGTGTACGATAAATACTCCCCATGGAAACTGTTCATTTTTCAGCATATTTGTAAACAGTATCTGTAGTTAAACGTGATAAACAAACTCACAAGGAACAATAGCATAAAGTAAGTACATCCTTTGCCCCAGTGTTGCCTCATTTAGCAGAACAAATACATTGCATTTTGCATAATTGTTCTTCAGTTTCTAATATTGGCTTGCTAAATTATTTCACCCCTCATCCATGCAAAATTCCTTCGGTTGAGTTTGAGATTTTTGAGTTGTTGGATTTTTTTTGTATGTTACTCCTATTTTCAAATCGCTCACATTTCAGGAGGGTAAAATATATCTTTCCTGTTCTGAGCCATTCATTTGTGACCAAAACATTTGTTGTCATCTCTAGTTCAGCCTTAGTTTGTGGACAGTTAACCTAACATTACCTTTAAGCACTCCGTGATATGATGCCCTTTTTAGAGTGTACAGCGTTTTTCCTCACATGCCTCTCCTGCAGGTACATTTGGTCCAGTCTCTTTCTGATTTCACACCAACAGCTGAAAGAATTACCTGCCAGTCCCATGAAGAAGATACGGTTTTCATTTAGCATTAAATGTTCTATGGGGCTCAATTAGCTGCTGGTCATGGACTAATTGGCATTTGAAATCTATAGCATCTTCATTAGTGATGTGTTTTAAATGCAGACATATAAAATTCCTGATTTCTTTTTTTTTTATCTGGTGAGTGAAATGTGTGTTATGATCTGTAAAGGAAGAGCTTTCAGCCCTAAAAATTGCTTTAGCAGTATTTTTTTGTGACTGCTTCCTACAAGATGAATGGGTTTTGGGGCATTTACATTTATGTTTGTGGCATTTAGCAGATACTTTACTCCAAGCCTCACAAATATGCTTTGTTGTCCATTCAGGGAATGAAAACAGTGCTACTACAGAGCCAGAGGAAAAAGTCGGTGTCATTATCTCCATGCAAAAATGCACAATTCTTGGTGATGGTATATGCACTACAGAAATACAACATCTCACAAATGCAGGACAGGACATTTTCTTCAGCTGGCATATGAAGACCCTGTGGTTTGTTTCCATCACATACTGTACATGTCAGGAAAAAGAATTGTGTTGATGTTTGTCTTATAAACATCTTGAAGGGCGGTGGGTCAAAGTAACCTGCATAAGGTGAATCTGAGCAGTAAAAACACTTCAGATTTTATCCTGCTGCTGTCTGCGGTCACATCATCTATAAAAATGAACGATGCAGAGATGAGCCAAACATACCCAGATGAAGTGGTCACTCTGATTTAGTATTGATTATTTCTGTTCTTTAAACATTCCTCATTCTGATTATATCTCATTTGAGCTCGTGTCTTTGTGATAAAACTCCACAGTGTTTTTATATAATTTTTGATGAACTGTAACCTAGATTTTCTATCTCTGTTTCTTCTGTTTCAATTTGTATCTTGTGCTGAACCCTATGTGGTAGTCACGCTTGCTTATGCCTCTGTTAACAGCAGCCTGTGACACATCTCAGCAGTGTTCTGGATCTGTCCAACAGTTGTCTACCGTCATACAGTACAGCACATTTAATATGGTCCATAGCTGGACCACAAGTTCTATTTCCCCATGACCAGAATGATTGCATAGAACAGGGCAAGATGCTGCTGCTGGAGTCCAGCTAATAAAGTCACATTTTTTTCAAATTCAGTCAGCAAAACATGATCAAAAATGCTGTCATCTGTTGATACCCGTGTCTGTGGGGCATGACTCATTTCTGGGGTGCTTTTATGGATGAAAAATTAAAACTGTGTTTTTTTATGCACTACAATAAATAATAAAATGCCTTAACTGTAAATTTACAGCGAGCAATATTTGATTCTCCCAGGTTTCCTACTTTTCCTGCATCTCCTTGTGTAATGACTCACAGATCTTGTGGGGTTCATTCATTTAAGGCTGATTGACTTTGTAAACATCCTGTTATTGCTAAGCTGTCATGTCTGGGCCGCTCTTCACAGCCCTGTCAGCAGACGGGAGGGTGAGCATCAGCTGAAGTCTTGTTCTGTAGTAAAAGAGTTCACTTCCATTCACAAAATGAGCTGCTCTCCACTGCCATGGCCTATGCTGGTTAATTATCAGCTGAAAGTTGAACAACTACTGATAAAATGAGAAGATTATGCCTTGAAAATGATCATAAATCAGTTTAACAGATGTATTATTTAGCAGCAGTCATAAATGATATTGTAACTGCGATGAAATGTCAATGTGAGTTACAGAAGAGTGAGAGACTTAAAGTTAAGGTGATGCTTTTCTTCTCTGGATCTTCTGCTCATCACCTTCATTTTCCAACTTCTTAGGTCTGTTTGTTGTATGTTGAAACCTTGAGACACCTTTGGTTGTTTGTTTTTTAGCTCAATGTGAGCTAAAGTCAGGTTGGATCTCTTTAGACCTGGAAATTCTTGCAAACAATGCAGATATTTGCAAATGTTAAGATGAAATCAGATACATTAGTGTTTATAAGGGAGACCCTTAGTGCAAAGGTAGAAGGGCCTTCTAGAACCGGGTTAATTTACAAGAGCATCTTAGAATAATGTGAGCAGGAAGATATTTATTGAATTAAAAGTTCAGGTTTGCTGGCATTCTGGCTTTTACAATATGCTTTGTATTTGTGCATGTGCAGTAGGTGGAAGGGTTTCTCCCCTGCGCTGCAGTGACGTGGGCTCCATTTCCTCCTCAGGCTCTCTTCCTCAGGATGGATGTGTGCTTGCTGGCCTGCACTGCCAGCCATGGGGCCAGAATGAACGACAAAAACATCCTCCTGGCCTGCTACCTGCCCCTGTGGCCTTGTCCTGCACCACACGCATTCTCTGCTTTGCAGGAAGACATCGTTTTCCTGCATGACAGATATTGGCTGGGGTGGGAGATCATATTTTCTACATGCTCTGCCTGCTTTGGTCCGGCTTTATGCTCCATTTCATGCAGTAATGCAAATGGGAGCTGTGTTTTATGGGAATCGGAGACCTTTAGACATTTGTTTTATTCTTTTATTCTATTTTTAAATTTTATTTCATTTTATTTTATGTCGTTTATTCATCACCCCTGTATTTTGGTGAGTGATCTGAGAATTTCCTAAGTTATTAGTGCTATATAGGTATATATGGAACTCTATTACTATAACATAAATAGACTGACCGTCCTAACTGATAAAGTACTAACTGATAACTGATGTTAACTTTTAAGTGCTGTTTATAAGAGCTGTGATTAGACCCAATTTTAACTGTGGCGGTAACTTAGTCATGGTCACTGCTTTAGTCATGGTTATTGTCATTGTTATGTTGATTCTTAAATGCATTTATAGTAATATGATTATTGTATTATTTATTATTTATATATATATATATATATATATACATCTTTTTATCAAACTTGGAATTTCAGAATTTTTAGAATGTATAAATGGTTAAGATGTGTAGAAGGTCACATAGATTAGGTTGATGCTAATCACTTAGTTCTAGAGACGCTCGTTGACTTACAGTGATGGTCTTATAATAGATCTATTAAGTGGAGAGGTTCTATATATGAAGGCTGTTCTAAGATGATTTAGCACCTAAAGACATGTATTTGGGGATCCTCTGCCATTCCTCCTTGCAGATCCTCTCTAGTTCTGTCAGGTTGGATGGTAGATGTTGGTGGTTAGTCATTTATAAGTCTCTCCAGAGATACTCAATTGGGTTTAAGTCAGGGCTCTTAGCCATTCAAGAACAGTGAGTGAGTTTTTGTAAAGCCACTCCTTCGTTATTTTAGCTGTGTGCTTAGGGTCATTGTCTTGTTGGAAGGTAAACCTTCAGCCACTACAGAGAAGGTTTTTATCCAGGATCTCCCTGTATTTGGCTGCATTCATCTTTCCCTCCATTGCAATCAGTCATCCTGTCCATACAGCTGAAAAACACCCCCACAGCATGATGCTGCCACCACCCTGCTTTACTGTTGGGACTGTATTGGACAGGTGATGAGCAGTGCCTGGTTTTCTCCACACATACAGCTTAGAATTAAGGCCAAAAAGTACTATCTTAGTTTCATCAGACCAGAGAATCATATTTTTCGCCATCTTGGAGTCCTTCAAGTGTTTTTTTTTTTTAGCAAACTCCATGTGTCTTACACTGAGGAGAGGCTTCCATCGGGCCACTCTGCCATAAAGCCCTGACTGGTGGAGGGCTGCAGTGATGATTACTATATGACTTACTATAACATTCTCCCATCTCCCGACTGCATCTCTGTAGCTCAGCCACAGTGATCTTTGGGTTCTTCTTTACCTTTCTCACCAAGGCTCTTCTCCCCTGATAGCTCAGTTTGGCTGGACAGCTCTAGGAAGAGTTCTGGTCCCAAACGTCTTCCATTTAAGGATTATGGAGGCCACTGTGCTATTAGGGACCTTAAATGCAGCAGAATTTTTTTGTAACCATGGTCAGATCTGTGCTATGCCACAATCCTGTCTCTGAGCTCTTCAGGCAGTTTCTTTGACTTCATGATTCTCATTTGCTCTGACCATCACTGTGAGCTGTAAGGGTTTTTTTTGTTTTCTTAATCAAGTCCAATCAGAACAATCAAACACAGCTGGACTCAAGGATGATCAGAAGAAATGGACAGCACCCGAGTTAAATATACGAGTGTCACAGCAAAGGGTCTAAATACTTAGGACCATGTGATATTTCAGTTTTTCTTTTTTCATAAATCTGCAAAAATGTCAACAATTCTGTGATTTTCTGTCAATATGGGGTGATGTGTGTACATTAATGAAAAAAAATGAACTTGAATGATTTTAGCAAATTGCTGCAATATTACAAAGAGTGAAACATTTGAGGGGGTCTAAATACTTTCTGTACCCACTGTATAAATATAAATATATATATACACAAACATAAATATAGCCTTGAAAAAATTGAACTCTGTTTTAACAAATAAAAAAGGCAAGATCAATAGAAAAGCAAGAATAAAGTAAGGATTCATGTATCATTAAAAACTGCATTGTAGTCAGTTATAACAACACGGTCGACTGTGATCTGAACTGTTTTATAACTAGAAATAGCAATTAAATATTAAAGATGATTATGATATGTGAGCAATGTGCCACAAACACTGTGTCTGCTAATTCCAATGTATGTTTATTACATGCCATGAAGGTTCTGTGTCCCATTTTGGAATGTGAATGTTCCATGGCTGTCAATGACTCCAGCAGAGACCTCTCATAACAACTAAGCTTCTCTTGATGGATCTACAGCATGTGCCCTATATAGTGCATTTGCTTGCGCTTGACGGATCTGTGGCATTGTCATCGGGTTGTTAGGCTGAAACTTTCTTGTTTATGGATTGAATCCCATTGAAGAAACTCTGCTCATTAAAGAGGCCTCGTTTTCTGCCACTGTGGCCAGAGACTGTGCTGCCCCAGCTCTGCTGGGCTCAATTACAGCTCTGGCTATTTCCAGCTGACCAGCTGTGATGGAGACATGCCAGCAAGACTCTCGGGTTAAGCCAAGACGGGGAACATCTTCGCTTGTTCCTTCAACATTCATCACTCAACATTAAGGTGTGTGTGTGTATGAGCCATGCTTACACTGGACTGGCGAATTTGTGTGTATGTATCTTAGCCCTGTTCAGCTGTAAATCTCAACACAACATACTTTGGTGCATATTTGGGTTCATTTAGAGATTTTTTCTTTTCTATGGATTAATAAAATATAGAGGTGAATGACCCTGCCTTCCTCTCTTTCCTCACAAAGGAAGAAGAGGACAGAAATCCGCTAATTGTCCTTTCCATGCTTTGTCCCAAATACAATCTGTTGTATGTGACTGGAAATACTTTACAGAATCCTGGCAAAAACCCCATTCAACCTAGTGCTTTACAAAAAAAATATTTTATGTTAAAATCAGCTTTTACAGCCTGGGTTTTTGCAGTCTGTCCTTCATTAAAATGTATTTAAATGGAAATTGCAGTTCTCCATGGTCTTAGGTATGGACAGGTATTTATACAGGTATTTACTTTAGCTACATGTTTCATTGTGAGGGTTTTAGAAACATACAGTGAATAGCAATCATAGCAGATGACCAGAGAGTGCCGCTCTTGCACACATGAGCTCATCCGGGGCAGAGGCTATTGCATAATGACATCTTAGTTGCTCACACACTATCTGTGGCACTGGCTCCCCAGAGATGGTCTGCTCAGACTCAGTCTGCAGATTAGGTGTCCTCCTCCCACTGTAACATGGTCAGGTAGCAGGTGTATTGGCACTGTCTTGCAGGCACAAAATAGAGAAGACAGCATTGGAGGGGTGGAGGGTTCTCTTTCCTCCTTCATGTTGGTCCAAAAAGAGATCTTTTCCCTCTGGCTGTGTAAGAATATAGGAATTTAGGAAAGCATGGCAGTCAGCCACAGGGTGGCAGAGTGATTTTGAAGAAAAGTTGTGTAGGAAGGAGCATGTTGGTATTGCCTCACCGACATGCGTAGTTGTAGAAACCTTTGTCAGTCTGTTTTGTGGTCAGTTTTAGAGGACATGGTGCTGATCATTCTTGTTTTAAAGAGAGTCAGTGAAATGCTGAAGATACTTCTCTATTTCAGTTTTCAAGCTCAGGAGAAAACCAGTGGAGCTACCAGTAACATGGTGCAGACATTGAAACCATTTTTTTAAATTGAAACTAAAGCCTGTGTGACTGAAAGAAACTTGATTGGCAGCTGATGATTAGCACAACAGTGCAAAATTTTACGAATTACTTCCACTTAATTAATTAATCTCACACGTTGCTTAACTAGGACGTTGGTATTAACATAGCTAGTCGGTCATGTTTTGTTTGTTTATATTTGTTATATTTCCATTTGTAATTGTGATTGAGACTGTAATTTCCAGGCTGGCATGTGATATATTAAATAGCGATGTTAATGTCTATGTGGAAGTAGTTAACAGTAGTAATGCTACAACTGCCTCAGTGTGTTTTGGACAGAAATACAGAGCATGCAACTGGAGCAGAGTACCAGCCAGGATGCCAGTTGGCTGAGTCTGACCGAATGTCCCTCCAGCTTTCTGTGGCTGGGTTTTCCCAGCTCAGCCACTGACCTGTCTCTGATTTTATGGCTATGATAACTATGCAGCAAGTGTTTGATGAATGAGGTCTTTAGCACATGGGTGTTGTCATGGTGAAGCTCTGGAGAGGGCAAAAATGTGATATTTTATTTGATCTCACAAACAAAACTCTGCTTTTCAACTTTTCAATGGATGGTTTATTTTAGTAAATGATGTGTGTAAGAGTGAAAACCCTTTTAAAGGTTATAGTGCGAGTTCTATTTTGCATAGTTTGTAAATGTGAGGTTAAATATAAAAAGACACTTATTATTTATTTGTACATGATTATTTTCCACAGTGATGTATGTAAAAACGTTTGTTCGGATTGGCTGCTCTGTACTGAACGTGAATCAAAAACCAGTAAATATATGTAAATGTGTTTGTGTATGTGATGTGAAAGCTGTTGTTTGCAGGTTTGTAGTGCATTGGTGTTTGTGATGTCATCTGTTGTGGATGACCTTCTGTCCCATTAGCGTTGGGCAGTGTGTATTTACGAGGGGACTGGAGCAGCTGTTTTTTGCCTCTGAATCTAAAGGCGAAATATTGGCCAGGCTTGTAGTGAATAGTGTTTTTAATGACCGTGTGAACTCAGTCCTTCCGCAAACACAAAGCAGAGAACAGGAAACACGTGAGAATCCTCACATCTGCTCAGCTCCCCTGCGCTTACAAAAAAATGACAAATATCATACAGTAGTGCTGACACTCACACCCTCAGCTCTGTCTCCCCGTCCCATACAAATTTAATCAGCCTGGGCTGATTATTTATATCTATATCAGTTCCACTATATCTTTATCATTTTCCCTGAAATATATTGCAGTCTAAAAAAAGAAAAGGGTGTCATTGTTAATTAATACAGTACGTTTTCGATCTGGGAACAGAATACTTAAAAAAAATAGTTCATGCTTTATCCATTCAGAGTTAAACTGGACAAAATAAATCTCACCTCTGTTGTCTATTTTAGGTGACCGTCTCATGAGCATTGGCTAGCAAGAAATAAAACATTATGAAGATTTAAAAAAAATGATAAACTCTGGTCTGCTTTAGTAATAGGTAGCCCTAGCAGCTTGTCTTATGATTTGTGACAATAGTTTAGCTCCTGCACATTTATTCTCAACTGTACTGCCAATTAGAAAAAGTTTAGAAAAAGTGCAATATTCCTCCTGCTACTGAGTGAGAGCTCTTTAGAAACCCATTGAGTCCTCTACGAACCTGATCCATGACAGCAGTGAAAAAGCCAGCCCTCAGCCTGACCAAGCTTTTTATTTTTAAATGACAGTGACACAGCATTTATGAAAATCCGTCTAACACACTTGCCCATTTATGTCCTAGTGTTAGATTAAGATCAAGTGTGACAGGAAGTGCTGCCACCATGTGTTACATTTTTGTGTGCACCCGAGGATGATTGTGTTACTATTCCTAACTAAATACTATAAAGGTTCAGAATCCTGTACTCTTTCCCCATGTTCCCCTATGTTTTAGATCATTTTCTTCTTCTAATATTTTTCTTCATCAGTTTTGTCACTTAAATGAACTTCCAACTCTGGCTTTTGTTATAAGTTATTTCCTAATTGATTGACCTTTCAGTATAGATTATGTTATTGTAATACTGCAGAGTGATGTGTAGGTTTTCCTCGTCTACCTGACGAGTCTAAAGAGCAAATTTTTATACAGTTTTGACTTCATCAGTTTTTAAACATTTCTTAAAGGCAATTTGGTCAGTGACAATAACAAGCAAGTAGTGTATAAATATCTTCTGTTGTCTTATCTTGCTTTGTAAGAGACATTTATCATCGGTTTCAAATTCTTAAATGAGCCTATGGCATATGACTTGTGGCATATGACTTCAACATTCAAGGATGTGATCTTAAATACATTGTCTCACTTCCTGGTTTTGTGCCTCGAAGACGTTCAATATGGCTGCTATGCGTTGGCCCATGTACTTTTAACCTGACCTAAGCTAATTAAGATTCATTTGTGGAGTAGCACCACATAAGTACACACTGTACACAAAGAAAACCTTCGCAAATTTCAATTAACAATTGCTTTTTTCCCCCCTCAACTTATCAAACTGAAATAAAACATAAAATGTTAATAATTACATGTTGTTTTCTACTAATATATTACACAGAGCAAATTCTATCTCTCACTGTTAAAATAAAACTACCATTAAAATTAAAGACTTTGTCAGTGGGTCAAAAACAATTTCCTCCACTTATAAACATAACTCCTTTCAGATTGTCATCCCATTGTAAAATTGGATTATGTCCCGTAACAAATAAATTATTAGTATAATAATTTTGTCTTTTGACTTGTTTGCTTGTGATCTCTTTTTATACTTTCAGGAATTGAGTTGTGGGAGGGAAGGATGGAGGGATGAAGGGATGAAGGGATGAAGGAATAGATAGATAGATAGATAGATAGATAGATAGATAGATAGATAGATAGATAGATAGATAGACAGACAGACAGACAG
>JBBIGC010000104.1:27887714-27900326 GCA_037576955.1 Lepidarchus adonis | reverse complement strand
CCCGACAACAGTGCTCCCAGGATCATTGGGACACCCAAACCCCTCCACCACGATAAGGTGGCGGTTCAAGGAGAGGAGATTTTTTTTTTTTTTTTTTTTCCATGATGACATAGTGTGTTACTAATGTGTAACCTTTGTTACTGTGGTCCCAGCTGTCTTCATGTCATTGACCAGTTCCTCTCGTGTTCTGGGGACTGGGCTGTTTCCTACCATTCTCAAGATAATTTGTACCCCACGAGGTGAGATATTGCATGGTCGATGGAATTTTTCAGTGATCTTGTATTTATTCCATTTTCTAATAATTGCTCCAACAGTTGATCTCTTCTCACCAAGCTGCTTGTCTATTATAGATTGGCTCATCCCAGTCTTGTGCAGGGGTACAATCTTGTCCCTGGTAAAATTAAGACAGCTCTCTGGTCTTGGCCATGGTGGAGGTTGGAATCGGTTTGAAACAGTTTAGACAGGTGTCTTTTATACAGATAACGAGTTTAAACAGGTGCCATTAATATAGGTAACGAGTGGAGGATAGAAGAGCTTCTAGAAAGAAAAAAGTCTGTGAGGGACAGAATTCTTGCTTGTTTGTAGGTGCTAAATACTTTTTTTTACAACATTATGAAAATAGATTATTTTTTAAAAATCATACAATGTGATTTCCAGGATTTTTTTTTCCTATGATGAACATTACAGACTCTCTCATCTTTTAAAGTGGGACAACTTGCAGAATCAGTGGCTGCCAAATATGTTTTTGCCCCACTGTACCTACTAACTTTAAATAAGAATGAGAACAGACGTGGGAGAACACACCTCTGTACATTTAAAAACAGAATTTAAAATATTGAAAAAGAAATAAAATGTGATTTGTGAAAAGTTTTCACGTGGAGCTGTCAAATGACGCTGTGCAAGTGGCAGTTTGACTAACACTGGGGAGAGATTTTGTTTAAAAATTAAAAAGTATCAGTGAGACACTGAGTACTGAGTACACTTTTGCTTACAATTATAAACTCTTAATATGTAAATGTGTTTGGAAGAATGATTTCAACTGTACTGAAGCATTGCTTTTTGTGCTTTGCAGAGATATTTTTTTACAGATTTTGCCAAAAATTAGTGAAAACTGAATATTATGTTAAATTAATTATATTACTATAATAATTATTAAAACATTCCAAAATCATTGCAGTTACAGCTCCACCTTTGGTTGAATGCACCACAATGCACTGATTGCATTTTAAAGCCTCTAACATACAGACCTGAAGTCCAGTAGTATTTGGACATTGACATGATTTTTTAAATATTGCCTCTGTATATCATAGCAATGGATTTTAAATAAAGCAATCGAAATGTAATGGATGTGTAGACTTTTGGGTTTCATTCGAGAGGTTAAACAAGGATACTGCATTAAGCTTTTAGGGATTACACCCATTTTTAAACGGTCCTTTCATGGTCATTTCAAATACATTCTGGCAGTATACAGAAGCAAAATTACATAAGCAATATAGACATAACTATACATGCACACAATGTATATGCACCATTATTTGTGATCAATCATAATGTTCAGTAATAGATGAACAGCTAACATTTGGTCGCAGGGCGTAGGGTAGGGAGAAGCCTCCAGGCTTGGCGTGGGCTCACTGACAAATATGTCTCCTTTGCAGGTGACGGACCAGATGGCCTGTTTGGATGGTGGGCCGTGGATGGCTCGCGAGTCGCAGCAGGACACACTGAGCAGGGCCAGCTGAGAGGACACACATGCTGTCACTCAAAAACAGAAACAGCAGGACATACACATTCTACACCTCATTGTGGGAAGCCTGCCTAAACTGTCACTAAAGCTCTGCCACATGTCAGGGCTCGTTGAAGGTTAAAGTCAATTAGCAGGTTGAGCAAGTGTGTCAACACACAGTGATACTGCTGCAAACGGTGGGGTAGCAGGACATGTGGTTGCTCTGATTTGGGGGATCTTTAACAGCATTCCCTTATCACCACAACTTGCCAACTATAATGAACAATGAATTATGATCATATTATTTTTCTTTAATAATTAAATATTGCTAACACATGAATACTAGTACTTTATGCTAAAAGAATGTCTTACAAACTTGACATACAGGTAGCTCCTATTGTTTTATGTTCCCTTTTAAAAATGACACCAAAGGCATCCTTACACAATACTGCAAACATTACCAAAGAACACCCTAACCAGCAGAGAAAGGGAAGATTTACTTTTTTAAACAACTGCAAAAGACACGCTAATTCTTTTTACACACTATACTCCACAACAAACAGGAATCCGAAGTGTCGCTGTAAAAGTCACTACTGTTGTATGATGCCTGAACTGGTGTAGCACAGTATTTACATCATGTAGTGCTTCACTGCATTTCCCTTACCCAGTCATGCATTTCCAGCTCAGTGGCGGCTGCCAGGCGAATGGGCCACCTCTGTTTGGTTCTCTCAGCTGTGTAGATGGCAAATGTGTGCTTGGACTCATTCAGCACTGGGACCAGGATGGTGACTTCGTTAATGAATGCATGAAGATACTGGAGGGATGAGAGAGAGGACAGAACCACTGAGCCCACTGGCTACAAACTTCCAAATGCTAGTCTTTGCTTACTGAGAGGAAGAAACGTATCAGTCAGATCATCAATTCATCAATTTTCATGAACCAGATCAGACCAGCATAAACAAGTCTGTCAATTAATGTGTTTTCAAATATGTCTGGACCAATAGTTCTTATTTTGTGAATAAAAGAAAAAAAAGACTGCGCTTTAAAGACTGTTAAAATGGATGAGCTTGTCCAGACCAATTAAAGTGCTTACGTGCTAGTTTGGTGAATTTTAGTTTACAGCCAAGTGATTGCAAGAAAAAACTGGATGTTAAAAGTGTTAAATGCAATAAAAAAATTAACGTAATATTAGAAGCAAACCCAGTTTTCATTTATAAGATCAGGGAAACTTCATGCTATAGGAAAATGCACTTTAAGGCTTGTATTTTAACTGAATCACAATAGTATCACTGACTGTGATAATTCTGAAGCCAAAAATGTGTTTAAATTGAAACTGTCCAAACTTCAGTACAACAACAATGGCGCCTTCTTGTAAACATCATTACAAGATATGATGCATGAAGGGTATATTTTTCACCTTTATTTCTATGTGCCTTGCTATCAGGACCCAGCGCACTGCATAATTGATCAAAATCTATCTTTTAAATAAAGCAGTTAATGAAAAGTGTGTGTTAATATGTGGACAACAATTAAACAATTGACAAAGCCTTGACCAAAATGGTATAAACAATATAAAGGACAGCTCTTAAAAGCACAGAACTGTTGGAATGTGTACTTAATTTCAATCAATAGAAAAAGCAAAACAGTCACTATATACTCTTGTAATGTTTGGAAATCACCTTCTTTTCCTCATTAAAGGTGTAATATATGAAGAGGATGCCATCTTTATTGCCCTCAGCTCCTGAGAACTGCTCAAGTGCAAACTGCACATCCACCCACTTGTTAGGCTTCCAGTCTCGCCACCACTGCATGGTGCCCTTTTTCACCCAAACGGTCTAAAAGAGGGTAAAAGAAAATATAGGAAGAATCAGAGATAAAGGAGCATATAAATAGGGCACATTCATTTTGGTGCTTTAAATAAAAATTTTTAATAAACTAAGAACTTTCTACAAGGACGATTCTAAAAGACTTTATGTCACTAGCCTAATTTATTGAAGTCTTACTTTATGGACATTCGCATTTACTCCTGATGGAGCATTCTATCAAAAACAGAAACAACAAAAATAAAGCAAAGCAGCAGAAAGACAAAGAGGATTCAGATTCATTCATTGTAATATTGATTTCTATACAGCACCTGCTCAATAGCTTGTTCATAATGTCTGAAGTTTTCCATCTCTCTCTTTGACCTCTCGCTGAGCTGCTCAAAAATCTGCTTGCGCCAGGCTGCAGTTTGTGTAGGTGTAATGGACAGTGACATGGCCTGCATAGACAAGCTCAAGCCTGCGAACAGAATCACATTTGCAATGACAAAAGTTAAGAAGAATCAGAATCAGCTTTATTGGCCAAGTATATGTATATGATGAAAGAAAATTATTTAGTAAATTGTAGTAGGGTTTAATGAAAAATTCAGACTGTCCCAGCAAGTTGCCCCCCTTCCTTACTGCCTGCCCACAAACCTGCGCCTTACTACAGTGCCATTAGCCAGCTTTGTTATGCAAATGGCCCTAATACTGATGGGGACTGGAATTCACAAGTCTTCAAGCACTGCAGTCACACACTCTGAATCAACGTATTTGGTCATGCATACATGATTTCATAGGCTTGATTTTAAATCGCTGGTAAAAGTCAGAGTTGGTAAAAGACTTTATGTTAATTGTGGTGTAAAAGGCATCTGGAGCTTCTGTAATTTTATGATGTGATAATAAATGACAAAATGAAAAAAACCTATGTGGAGAGAAGCAACACTTCACCAATGGTGACTGGGAAATTAACTTGGATGCATTTTTCATCTATGGAGATCAACTATAATGATTTTATTTAATGCTGATTCATTTGTCTAGATCAGGGGTGACCAGCTCTGGTCCTGGAGGGCCGAGATCCAGCACAGTTTTTGATTTTCCAAATCAACCTCATTCAGCTCACCTGTAAATTGCCAGGTTTAGTAACAGTGTTTGAGGAGTGTGCTGGCCCATAATGACTAGCTGAAACATTAGGAGGTGTAAAACTATGTATGCAGCATGCACAATAAAGAATTAGATACGTTCACATTTGTATGTGTTGCATCTCCAGTACATCTCCAATGCATCATAGTTTCACTTCCTCCTGCTTGTAAAACTTTGTGATATCTGTCCAATAAGCATGAAACTGCGGAGTGTAAGCAGGTTCTAGCTGACCTGTGGTGGAGTTGAACCAGTTGAGTTGAGTGTGAGTGTCGATGGCACAACCGCCCCCACTGACCCAGGCCCACAGTGGGTGCTCTTCTGGCCCATACTGCTCCTCCAGGCCCAGGTTATAAGTAGCTACAGATGACAGACTGCAGGTTTCAGCAGAGTCTGCTACGGCCCCCACTGTCAAGTGTGTTTGAGCCTCCTCCAAATCCACATTACTCCACTGGGGATCTGGTGTTCCAGACTGACTGGGAGAGAGCACCAGGGTTGGAGCCATTTGACTGTGCACCTCTCCCTCCACCCCCTCCTCTTCTGGTATGGATGGGCCACCAGCTACCAGTGGACTCTCACGCCGTCCAATTTGGCCCTCTCTGTCTGACACAAGCTCTGAGATGAAGCTGTCGCTAGTCACTTTAGGGATTCTTGGTTTATGGGCCTCATGTGGCTCAATGAGAGCGGCACCTTCTGAAGCTTTCTCCGTTTCAGAATCCACGTCACTCAGCACAGAGCCTTGCGACTGCAGACGAACCTCACCACCAAAGTAACAACCAGCACTGGAATGAACACAAACACATTCACAGTAATAAGGCCAAATATCTGAAACAGAGATAATAACACAATTTTAAATGTTCACTGACACATTTCGCTGTACATACATTTTCCAACCTGAAATGTCAGGCCATCAAATGAATAATACCATTACTATTAAACCAACACTGAAGTGATGATATAACAGTCAGCCTACCAAAACACCTAATGCAAATTAGCAAGCTTTTATAAAAAATACAGTATTTAAGTTACTTCTGCAGTTCAATACTCAATTTGAGTAGCTGGTGCTATTACAAGTTTAGTATTAGACTTAATTCATGTGATGACTTGCATACAAGTGAAATAGATCTAGAAATATTTGCATTTCAACCTTACAGTTATGAAGATTTGGGGCCTTCACAAATGTAAGGCTTGGAATATTGTTGTCTACCAGAGGAAAATTTTGAAAGAGTTTTGAAATCACCTCTAAAAATCACTTAGACCTTGAGTTGGCCATGATTTTACCTACAAAATGACCATCAACCACAGCAGCTTAAAAAATCTAGTGCATTACTGGAATTAAATATATTAGTTTATTAATTTCTTCATCATCCATTATGAATGACACCACCTGTTTCTGCATATTAATGTTTTGTTATTTTCTCTGCTCATAAAAAGCATGCTGACAGGTCCCTGTTTTTTTCCCTCACTAAATCAATGTCAGAACATCATCCTTCTTACCTCTGCAGGCTACTAGCGCTGGCACTGGAGTGAGAGCGCTCATTGTCTCTGGGAACAGACACCACCTTCCAGGCTTTTCCACTCAGCTCACTGACTGTCACACCCTGTCGGAAATACACTGCCCGGTCCTCGCAACCGATCCCCCAAACCTGTAACATAACAGTACGGCAAGCAAGCAAGCAAGCAAGCAAGCAAACAAACAAACAAACAAACAAACACACACACACACACACACACACACAGGTTGGCCCATACACACTGCACTGGGGCTTAAATGTCAATGGCTGACTGAGGTTTGGGTATAGAATATAGTCAGTTCTTAAAAGGATGTATTTGTGTATTTTAAATAGAAAATTTAAAGTATGCTAAATGCTTAAATTTGCAATGTATTTTATAGCTTTACATAATTTGACCAATTTGTGTTAATCATGAACAGACTCCTAGATTATTTGATGAAAGATGAAAGAAGAAGAACAAATATTGTAATACATTGAACATGCAGAATGTCTCCTATTTAAAATAATAATCAAATATAAAAAAAAAGACTTATAAAGTGTAAAGACAACATTTTATTTAATCATCACATCTTAGTTATTTGTTAAAAAAATTATTAATGACCACTTTGAAATGGGAGTGAACAAATATTTAATGAATTAATTAATTAATGCAAATGTTTACAACATTTCTTCACTTTCTGTAAAGCAGAAAGAAGCTGAGGGTTGAGACCAGTAGTTAAAAGTGTGTAGTGTCTGGTTTCTGTCTACACATCTTCTGTCTGCACATGGAATAAGATCAAGTGGTCTTGCTAACTTTGGTGTGAGTATTTTCTGTGTACACAGAATATAGCCCTGTGTAGAGCTGGCTAGCTGGATTTTTTTCTGCTGGGCATTCTGCCCATGCTGAGGGATGGTGTCAGGTGAGGGAAGGGGGCTGTTTTCAGCACTTGTAATTCCCATCCATACCACTCAGCATTCAGGATGATCACCAACACACAGCCAGAGAAATTCAATCCTGCCTGCTTCTGCACATCCCTAATGGTCATACCACTCTTATTGGGTGCTTCAAAGTTTGAACACCTTTAGAAGTTTCTATATTTTTGTATAAACATGTATAAATAGTACAATTATTTTAACTATAAAACATCATTAGAATCCCAAAATTAGATCAGGAAAAAGTTTTAAAAATAAATAAATAAATAAACAGAAATATTATATCTGTCAATTTACAAGCCCCATTTCCAGAAAGGTTCACAAATGTAAAACAAACAAAAATCTGTGATATATATGTTAATTGATGTGAACATTTATTAAACTTAAAAAAGTACAAAGCCACCTGGTCTCAGAAGTACTTTGGAAACCCATTGTCATGTAACACAAGTCTGTCACTGCATCAAGGAATGCCACATAAATTGGTATTATGCAGGGAGGGAGCCAAACAGTTATGGCCGAAATTATTGGCACCTCTGAAATTTTTCCAGAAAATGCACAATTTCTCCCAGAAGACTATTGCACTTACAAATGTTTTGGTATACACACATTGTTTTCCTTTATGTGCATTGGATGAACACAAAATGCCGAGAAAAAAGCAAAATTTGAAATCATTTCACAAAAAAATTATTTCAGCTATTTATGCAGAAAGGCCAACAAGGTCTCTGGGTTCAAGCTCATTGCTAATGAACTGAAATCATGAATCATCATGAAGATGGGAATCAGACCATGGTTCCCACGTACTGTTGAGGAGTTGAGGCTTATATCTAACAAGAGCACATAAAACCTTTTTATGAAACTACCACAATCAGTATCTACGATTCCAAAATGACTAAAAACAGGAATTAAAAAGAGGGTGATGTAACACAAAAGTATGTAATCATGCCTCTGTTCAGTGTGTTGCAGCAGTCAAATTCAAAATATGCATTTATAAACAAAATACAACAAGACTGGTCATAAAACGTTTCTTGGTCCTTTCATCAGTTAATTAAAGGTTTGTGTAAATTCACAAATAACAAACCCGTTATTACACATCTGAAGCGCAAAAGCATTTACACCTCCAAGATTAGCTGTTAAGTAGGGTCAAATATTTATAGTCAGTGGAATGACAATTAGGTGGCACCCTGATTTACTTAAAGAACAGGAGTCTGTCAAAGTCGGACCTTCAAAACATGTCAGTGGAAATGGCGCAAACAATAGATATTTCTGAGGAACTTCGAAAAAGAGTTGTCAATGTTCATCAGGCTCATCAAAGGTTATAGAACCACTTCAAAAAAGCTTGGACTTCACCAAAACACAGCCATATGTACCAATGGATAAAATGTAAGACTACTGTTACCCTCTAATAGCAAGCTTGACCACCAAAATTAACTTCTAAGCAACTAATGGCTTCTCTCATATTGGCTAATGTTAAAGTTCATGAGGGTAGCATGCCATTATTAATGGAACAATGAATTCTGAATCATACCAGCCAATTCTAAAGGAAAATGTCAGGATATCTCAAGAAAATGTGATACATGTAGTAAGACAATGAATTGTTCTACCAAAGGATAGTTAAAGAAGAATGTTGTTGTTTCAGAATAACCAAGTCAAAGTCCTGACCTTAAATGGATATGTTGTGGAATGACCTGAGGTGTGTATGTTCATGTAAGGAAACCCAGCAACACTCCAGAAAAAGGGCGGTTCTGTATGGAGGAATAGGCTAAAATTTCTCCTAACCAATGTACAAGACTGATCAACATTTACCTGTTTGTCTGAAAGATTTAGCTGCAGCTGCAGAAGGGAGTCACACCAAAAACTGAAAGCAATGGTTCGTATACTTTTGCCACACAGAGATATGTAACATTGGGATGTTTTCCTCAAATAAACTACAAAGTATTGAACTGGTGCCTTTCTGTACCCTTTAAAGATTTAAGTGAAAAACAGATTGTGTTATTTATGCAGAAAATCTTAATTGTTACAAAAACTTGCAAACACCACAATATAAAAAGTGTAGTGCCAGAGAAAGCAACCCAAGTACAGCACAATAAAATGAGTACTTTATATAGTAGTAAGAGTTTTGCGGTGTTAAAACCCTTTTATCAAATAATGTTATTTCATGGAAGGAAGCAATTACTCTTAAAATGTATTTTTGGGGTGCAAAAAACCCCAAAACATTAATATAATCAACTTATTGACAGTACAGTCTCTTAATACAAGTTTCCAATTTTAACAATCCATTTTATGTTTGAAAATGCTGTACTTTGATTTCTGTTGCAAGTATAAAAACCCTTAAAAGTGATCACTTTCTGTTTTTCTAATCTAATTAGCTGTTTTGCTATGTTTGGGGCTAGTTTGGGGACATTGCTATATGTCATGTCCTACTAATCCTCACCACACATTTGTGACCCACCACACATTGTGCATTTTCTACATACACTGAACTGATGCAGAGCATCAGATAAAGAGTGTAGGTATGCAAGGGGTCCTTGAGTTAAGTTGCACTCAACATATGAAATTTCATGGTTACGTCGCTAGCTACTTAAAACATTTTTTACGGTGTTTGCATTTCAAGTAGTTGAGGAATTTGCAGTGTTTCATGGGGAGTAATGAATTGTCGTGTCTGGTTGCTTTCTGGGACTAGTGGTGTGAGTACAAGTTGGCAGCATATACATACTGCAGTAGAAAGAAGTTGAGCACCTATTAAATGCTTTACCGTAATATGGGAAGAGAGACTATAATATACCACAATGAACTCTTGGGCAAGACTCCTAATTCTACATCACTAACATGATTTCTTATTTCTCACCTGGTCATTGAGGCCCACATTGATCATCACCATCTCGCCAACCATTCCAATCCAACCAGAACCACAGGGATTGTGTGAGTTAACACCCCGTCTAAACCAAACCTGTTATTAAACAGATATGGAAAATAACTTATGGTGAAAAAAATCTTGTTGTATATGTAACTTTTTCCTCATAAATAGTGGTAAGTGTTCAATTAGTCATTCTATTGTTTTCTCCTTACTTTGTGATCCTTTGTCACAGCCCACACCACATTAACACCCACTGCTACATGGATAGACCCAGCTTCCGGACTTGGTGATTCAACCACAACCCACGAAGAGCCTGCAGATGAAGAAATAAGAAGTAATGCATAATGCACACATTTTTTTGCCTAAGGAACAGAAATCTAGCTCCTCGCTACTGATAACACTGGCTATAGTAATATACTAACTAATCAGCTAATTAATAAATCCTTCTTGAGTTATTAATTAGCTAATTATTTGCATCAAATGTTAAAGGCAGAGAAGGCAAAGCAGTGCTACATTAAAACAGACCCATGAAAACATGATTGATCAATGGTTCAGAGGCCCCTGAGAAACACTGGGTTCTTCCTTTAAACAGTTCACAATATTTGGTGACTACTGGTGCCTTCACGAGTTTCAAATCACACCTGATACAAGTGCAAGTAATGCAAGTAGCCAGCCAACAGAATTCTACAGTTAAGGGTGATCTAAAAAGGATGCAGACATTAGCTCACCTTTAGGACAGTCTCTGCTGATGCCCTCTCTAACCAGCAGCTGACCCTCCCATAGCACAGCCCACAGAAGGTCAGCAGGGCCACAACTGATCTGTACCACCTCTCCTGGAGTGGACACCTCTTCCCAGACTGAACCCTCTGGGTTAAGGTAGTGGATGCCATCTCGGAACCACACCTGCACCAAAAGAAAGTCTGTAAGAGTCTCTGGAGATTAATATCACTGACCAATGAGAACATTGACTTTTGTACAGTACTGCTTCAGAACAAGTTACTGCCCTTCATTTAACAAATGCTCAGTCAAAATGACCATTAAAGTCACAGAGTCATAAAAAGTATTGGGCCCTTCCCAAGTTCCTCTATTTTTGTTTCTTTATCATTTCCAATCTGGAAATTCCAATACATCATGAACCAAGTAATTGGCATCGCTGTGGAGACATTTTGGCCCAGTAGGTGTGACTAAGTTATGGTAGGTTCATTTTAACAATAAGAAAATCCAGAAAATGGTGAGGATGATCATGAGTAAGGTTAGAACTACATGAGAGGAGCTTGTCAATTATCTCAAGGCAGCTGGGACCACAGTCACCAAGAAAACCATTGGAAACACACTACACCATAATGGATTAAAATCCTGCAGCGCCCACAAAGTCTCCCTGCTCAAGAAAGCACATGTGAAGGCCCATCTGAAAATTGTCAGTGAACACCTAAATTATTCAGAGAATGCTTGAGAGAAAATTCTGTGGTCAGATGAGACCAAAATCATGCTCTTTGTCCCCAAATCAACGCACCATGTTTGGACGCAGACAAATGCTGACTATAACCCCAAGAACGCCATCCCAACTGTCAAGCATGGAGGTGGAAACATTATGCTTTCAGGGTGTTTCTCTGCTAAGGGCACAGGACAACTTCAGGGAGGACAGACGGGGCCACCTACTGTAAAATCTGCAGGTCGTGGATGGGTCTTCTAGGACGACCATAACCCAAAGCATACAGCCAAGGAAACAAAAGAGGGGCCCAAGAAGAAGCCTCAATGTCAGAAATTTACACTAAGGTTATTATGCCTTTAAACTATTTTGGAAAGCTTAGGTCATGGCTTTGGAAGCTCCTGATAGGTTAACAGACGCCACTTAAGTTAATTGGAGACACACCTGTGGATGTATTTAAAGACACACAAACACACTGCTTCCTTTTGTGACATAATGGGAAAATCAAAAGAAAAGTCAGATTACACTTTGCAAATGCACACAGGGACAAAGACCCTCATTTCTGGAGAGATGTCCTGTGATCTGATGAATCTAACATTCACAATGACCATCGTTACATTTGGAGAAAAAAGGGGGAAGCCTTCAAGCCTGGAAACACCATCTACTGTGAAGTGTGGGAGCAGCAGCATCATGTTGTGGGTGTTTTGCTGCAGGAGGGACTGGAGCACTTCACAAAACAGATGCATCATGAACAGTATGTGGAAATATTGAAGCAGCATCTCAAGACATCAGCCAGAAAGTTAAAGCTTGGGCTCAAATGGGTCTTCCAAATGGACAATGACCCTAAGCATAATGCAAAAGTGGCTTAAGGACAAAGTCAATGTTTTGGAGTGGCCATCACAAAGCCGTGATCTCAATCCCATAGAAAATTTGTGGGCAGAGCTGAAAAGACATGTGAGAGCAAGGCGGAGTACAAACCTGACTTAGTTACACCAGGTCTGTCAGGAGGAATGAACCAAAATTCCAGTAAACTATTGTGAGAAGCTCGTGGAAGGAAACCCAAAGCGTTTGAGTCAAGTCATACAGTTTAAAGGGAAAGCTAGCAAATACTAAGCAAATGTATGTAAACTTCTGACTTTGACAAAAATAATGACACATACTGCAAGAAATTCTCTCACATTGTTTGGACATTTATTTTTATACAGTGTATGTAAACTTCTTGCTCTTTATATAGCATTATA
>JBBIGC010000104.1:27846917-27875304 GCA_037576955.1 Lepidarchus adonis | reverse complement strand
ATTGCCCTGTATTTGGCTCCATCCATCTTCCCATCAACTCTGACCAGCTTCCCTGTCCCTGCTGAAGAGAAGCACCCACAGAGCATGATGCTACCACCACCATATTTGACAGTGGGGATGGTGTGTTCAGAGTGATGTGCAGTGTTAGTTTTCCGCCACACATAGCGTTCTGCATTTTGGCCAAAAAGTTCCATTTTGGTCTCATCTGACCAGAGAACCTACTTCCACAAGTTTGCTGTGTCCCCCACATGGCTTGTGGCAAACTGCAAACAGGACTTCTTATGGTTTTCTTTTAACAATGATTTTTCTTCTTGCCACTCTTCCATAAAGGCCAACGTTGTGCAGTGCACAACTAACAGTTGTCCTATAGACAGATTCCCCCACCTGAGCTGTAGATCTCTGCAGCTCTTCCAGAGTCATCATGGGACTCTTGCCTGCATTTCTGATCAGCACTCTCCTTGTTCGGTCTGTGAGTTTAGGTGGACTTGTCTTGGTAGGTTTACAGTTGTGCCATTCTCCTTCCATTTCTGAGTGATCGCTTGAACAGTGCTCCGTGGGATGTTCAAGGCTTGGGAAATCTTTTTGTAGCCCAAGTCTGCTTTAAATTTCTCAATAACTTTATCCCTGACCTGTCTGGTGTGTTCTTTGAACTTCATAGTGTTGTTGCTCCCAATATTCTCTGAGGCCGTCACAGAGCAGCTGTATTTGTACTGACATTAGATTACACACAGGTGCACTCTATCATTAGCACTCATCAGGCAATGTCTATGGGCAACTGACTGCACTCAGACCAAAGGGGGTTAAATAATTATGCACACTCCACTTTTCAGTTATTTATTTGTAAAAATGTTTTGAATCATGTATGATTTTCATTCCACTTCTGAAGTGTACACCACTTTGTATTGGTCTTTCCAATAATTCCAATAAAATAGATTCATGTTTGTGGCTGTAATGTGACAAAATGTGGAAAAGTTCAAGGGGGCCGAATACTTTTGCAAGCCACTGTATATGTAAGAATTTATATGTAAGATAAAAATCTGCTGCCATCTACAGGGATGATGAAGATGAAATGAGGGTGGACATTTCAGCCAAGGAAACCCTGAACTGGTTTCAGAGAAAGAAAATAAAGGGGCTAGAACGAAGCGGTCATCACCAACAAAGGCTTTTGTACAAAGTATTAAATACATTTCAGTAAGTGTCAATACTTTTTCCCTGTGTCTTTCCATTTTATGACATGGGAGGATTAATAGTGCACTGTGCTAAGGCACTGGCATTACATGCATGAGTTTTGACTTGCATTGAAATTCCAGTTACGGATGAACCGAACCCTTACGTAAATTGAGGACCCCCTGTATATGATGTACTCAAGTAACTCTCAATATAATCTAAAGCTTATTTAATTACTAATACAATGAATAGTGGTAGTTTTTGTCTAAAGAATGCACTTTGTCTCATTTATATTAGTGCAACATACATAACATGGGCTTCAAGACTGTTTCCCCAAAAGTCCAGAGACAGTCAGTCTGGCTCGAGCAACAGAGCACAGCCACAAATGCTAAGTGTGTGTGTGTGTGTGTGTGTGTGTGTGTGTGTGTGTGTGTGTGCGTGTGTGTGCGTGTGTGCACTTTGCACTGGAGCTGTTGATGTGCTGGAATCTAATGTTCATCCTTCTGTCCTCCCTCCTCCTCCCCTCCCGAGCACTGACACAAAACCAGGCAGGGAGCATTTTTCACATGAACACCAACAGTAACGCTTAGAATTCTTTCAACCTTCACTTGTCCCTCTGGCAAAAACAAAGATTACTTTATTGCAGCCTTTCCTTGTTTATTTCTTCCAGCAATGCTTTGAGCTGGGTCCTGTTTTTTTAATCCAGTTCTCTCCCAGGTGCGGATTCCATTCAGCTAGTATACCATTAGCAGGTAAGCAGAGTTAAGGGGGGGTTGTGTCCCTTGTAGAGAAAGAGCGGGGATTTCAGGTTCATCCCCAGAGGGGAAACTCGACCTGGACTGGTACTGACGGCATTCCCTGTTTTGTATGCAGACGCACAGGACAGTGAAGCAGACAGAAGCAGGGCTAACAGAGGATCTCTCTCTCAGTGTGCTTTCAGCACTGAAAAGCACTTCACTTTAAAGGCGTTTGACCTATCCATGTTCTGCGCACAAATGCATTCCTTCATAGCAACTGTTGCTAGACAAGCTTCATAGAACATTGATCAAAACATCCATTATAGGACAAAAAAATACACTCAACTTAATGATGTTCCTTTTCACACAGAAAAATAAAGACCATTTAAAAAGAAATAATTCTCTCCAACGTGCACTTTGAAGCAGAGCTCGTTAGGTTTACTGCAATTTTTGCTAACATTCTGTTAAACTGGTTCACCTTTACCTCAGTTGTCCAGACAGAATGCATCTGGGGTGGAGCACAAGTCTTTTTTTTTTATTTAGATGGAGCTGAGAAGACTGGAGTGAAAAAAGAAAGACAGGACAGGAGGCGTGGGTTGTACCGTGTTTTGAGGGGAGGGGGTGGAGGCCTTCCTGGATGAGTCACTGTAGTCAGGGGGAGGCAGCAGCACAGGCTGGTCTTCCTCTTCCTCCTCTTCTTCTTCACCCTCTCCTGGCTGCTCAGGTAGCTCTGCCACATTTAGGTTAAGCAGAGGATTCTCAACCCTGTCCACACACCCAGACACACACACACACCCCCACACACACCCCATAGCTGTTTTAGCACTAAAGAGTAAAAAGTGTGTCACTGTTCCGAACAAATGCAATCTTTCAATAATTTTGTTCTGTACCAGAGATGTTCTCATTTAAGAATACAGAACAATGACTCTCAAACTTTTAGAAGTTTAGAAAGAGGGCACTACTCACATGTTTGTCATCAGAGCCTCACTGTAAGGTCGGCAATACGATGATGGAAACCAGCCTCTCCTGCAAAAAGAAAAGGAGCAGGATTTCTGAAAATGTTCCATGCTTTCAATAATTAACATTTGATAAATACAGTTTACATCAGGCTAAAAAGGTAGATTTGATCTTATCATTACTGAGAAAAAGTGAGTCACTCAAGAGGTGCAGTTGTGCAGCCGGTGGGAGACATTGCATTAAGACTTGGTTGCTTAGGAACTGTCTTATAGAGTCTGTTGATCTTAACTTTGAACTGCTTGCTAAGCTTTAAAACTACACGTTGATAATTGCGTGACACAAAGACATTTTTCTAAAGGACAGCATAATGGGTGCTAGGAGGAAGTGTGTTTAAACCCCTGACAGAAACAGTAACCCTAACTAGACATGTGGTACCCACACTGCTCCATTATCCCAACCTACAATGGGAAAATAATACAAGAGCTCATAAAACTGTTCTCTTTTGAGAAAAAAAGACTGAAAATTACAAGCAATTATAGTGATACTTTTTCTACAAATAACATTAAGGGGCTGTTGCTGGTGTGGAAGCAATGGGTTATTTTGATAATGACACCCGTTATCATTGCTTACTAATGCTAGTGTTAACATTATTCATCTAATCATGTGATAGGCCTGAGGCACTAGTACATTTGCTTGTCTGTGGAGTTATCTCTAGCATGCCGAACATGCCTACGCAATTTCTGCATGCATATCAAGAGCTCAAAATTGACAAAGAGAAACACAGAACCTGTCTTTCCACTTCTTACAAGTTATGCTCATCATTTCATGCACAAGACTGTAAACATGAACAGAGACACATACAGAAAGAGAGAAGAAATGCCAAGAAGGCAAGTGCAATGCAGCCAACAGCTGCAGTAGGATAAAATCAAACATCAGGAACACTGAGTGGATCCCAATAGACAAACCTGAATAGAATATACAAAAAGTGACAAAAGAACTCATGTTTGTTGCCAGCAGTTTAGACTGTAATGGCTGTGTTGAGTTATTTTGACGGGACAGAAAATTTACACTGTTATATAAGCTGTACATTGTATAAAAGTGTCACATCTTCAGTGTTGTCCTATGAAAATATATAATAAATAATAATAAATAATTACAAAAATGTGAGGGGTGTACATAACACAAGCCATTTTAAGTAAAATGCGTGTAAGTGTAAAGGGTTTTGTGTGCTATGCCTTAGTTTTAGTGGGTTTCTTTAACAAAATGCTTCCAATCTGTCAGCATGTCCGATTTCACAAACACAGCATAGCACACGACCCAACAGTATTTAATTCATAGCAAGGATTATTGTGTGAAGAAAAATGTGTGTTAAGTTTTGGAACACCTCTAGGACTTACTGTCCAGTTTTCTCCAGTTCCCCATAGAGCCAGCCGTCTCGCTCTTCCTGAATGAGTAAAGTGATGATTTCTCCATCATCAAAGCTGATCAGGGTCTCATTGTTCCCAGCTGTGTGTGGAAAGATGGTCTGCACTCGCAGCTTCTTTATCATATTAATATCACTGGACAGGGATGCGGACCTGGACAGGCCATTTTCATTGAGACTGTCTTGGTCTGTTGATTTCAACATAAGCGTAGGACATATCAGTGTTTTCTTTATCTAAATTCAGATTCCAACAATACAATGTATAATTAAAGGATAATGAAAGGACAAAGATTTGCATCTTTGAGTAAGAGGCTTGTGATAATCAATGACAACATAGCAAGCTTGATTTCACTGACTGGATTCAAGTAATTACAGAAAAGGGATCTCTTCTACTTGCCAGAGTAAGGCTCTGAGGAGATGGGGCTTCTGGGGAGCTCTTGGGAGAACATATTTACTAATGGACTGGTCTGAGCCTTCAGTGGTGGTGCTGGTGGTGGCACAACAATGTCTGGGTTGGTCTAAAAATAAACAAATAAATAGTAGTGGGAGAACCTTACTTAATATACCTCAATTGTGACTACAGATATCTGAAAAACTGGTATCACAGACCACATAAACCCCTTGTATGGTTTTTATCAGTGGTCCCCAACCCTTTTACGCCACAGACTGGTATAATGTCAGACAATATTTTCATGGACCGGCCTTTAATGTGTCGTGGATAAATACAACAAAATAAAATGATACAACTATGGTAACATGTAAACATTCCTTTCAAGATACACTACTACAAAACATATAAAGTACATGAAAATATATAACTCACCATAACGTTAAATCAAAGAAAGCCTTCGGTTTGTTTCTCTGCATTTCATATTAGCGTTAATGTATCTTAAGATGTGTTATGTGTGAGTCATAGACGGAAATAAGAGAGAGACTTCAGTCATTTTTCAAAACAAAACACTGTTTAGACTCTGATAATAAATAAAACGGAAACAATGCAAGTTATTTATTCTTTCTGTGCGGCCCGGTACCAAACGACGGGGATTGGGGACCGCTGGTTTACAATATTGCTGAATTCCAATTAATGTCTAAAGACTAGTTTGAGAATTACCATCATAGAGGAAATAGTGTATTGTGGTTATATTATCCAATGGTGACATTTACAAAAGCAAATGGACTTGCAAGAAAATTTTTATTCACTCCAAGTCAAATAATTTTCATTTTTTAAAGGAATAATTTTCTGGAAAAAATAAAGCCTGCACATTGAAAGTCTTGTTTAATCATTCTCTGGTCTCAAGGCCTTACCTTGCCAAAGTGCTCCACAACTGGTGTGGAGTTTGGAGTGCGCAGGCCGTCAATCATGGACATTACTGTATCTGGCACATTGGTGGCATCACTACAGTTGTCCTGCCAACTAGGCAGCTTCAGAGACAGCATTTCCTTAACCTATTGGCCATAACAGTGAGAAGCACAGCCAGGGTTCACAAACAACACAAAGCTTCAGTGAGCATAAAACGTGTCCCTTTTGTAATGAAAATATTTTGATTCATCAATCGAAAAGCTTTAGTTGCCGTCATCTTCCACCCAGATTAACCACAGAGGCTAACGATGCTAACTAAGCAAAGCCTATAAGCATTACATAAATAAAACTGAGCAAAATTCACTGGCTTTTTGGGTAAAATATTCCTTTGAGGTGGATGGAGCATCACCTTATCATGGAAAGTTGCCATTTGATAGGAGAAGATACAATGTTTGTCCACCAGGAAGCAGAATCTCCTCTTCTCCTCCAACAGGGCCTCTGTACAGCCATCCGCAATAAACTTTTGCATGTCTGTCTGCCGTGAAGAGAGTGTCTCCAGATACTAAGGAATAATAATGGCAACAAAATGAGGAAAAAATTAGTACTTTCAAAATGTAACCAAATTGGAGCCTGACTGAAAGCTCATGCAATTTTAATTAACAGCAGTTGTTGTTTCGGGAACCCAATCACTATGGGATGGATTTAATTACCCAGAGAGATAATGTAGAGGCACAGCATAATGGTACCATTAACTCAGATGAGCATCAACATGCCTAAAAAGTCACACCCCTCACCCTCTAACAGTGATTATTCAGTGTGTAATCATGTCTGTAGACGGAGACATCCAACACTCTGTATGACTAACAGCAATGCAGAAGAGCATAGACACAGACTAGAAACAGAGGTCCACTCTTCACAGGATTCCCTTGCTTATAATAGCTCGCCAAGCAGAGTTGTCATAGTGACCGTGTGAGCGCTTTATCTCCTGGGTGTCGATTTCAGCCTGTTGTCACAACCCTTTACCTGATGTATACATCTCTAGATGAGGCAGCCCACGCTAACTGTCTGTTATCTCTTTGTGCTGTTAAGCCAGCGGCACATTTGGTGATGATTACTAAAGATGTGGGGGTTATTAATGGAAGAAAGCTGTTAATAATTTAAGATTCAATATAGACTAAGGCATCATCTTTCTCAGCCTTGAAGAACAGGCCCTACAAGGTGATGGGCAACATACAAAACACACAAGCAGTATGGAAATACAGTATACCTACAAACATAACCTGCCTTTCTTGACTAAATTAACACAAATGTTAACACGCAAACACAAAGTAAAAAGCATTTTCCTTACAACAACTCTCACCAATTCTGCACATAAACAGTCTGTTGCAGTGTGTTTCGCTTGAGGCCTGTCAGGTAGTGATTTAAAGAACAAAAGAACCCTGAAGCAAAGGCACAGATGCAAAGCTGCTAACGGATCCAAAAGCTTATTATTTTCATCAAGAGTTATAATTGCATAAGTGAACACACACGCATCCGCGCGCACACTCGCACGAGCACACGCACACACGAGATCGACACCAAATAGTCTTAAATCCCTGACCACTGATGGCTATGGCATCACCTGGGATCTCTGCAAAACAATGATTTTAAATCAAACTTGATTTAGTTATGAATATGAAGTAATTCTAACTAAGATTTGTTAGATGTTGTAAGAACACAATGTACATGTAAACGGAAAATGACAATAGGCCGCTGTCCATGAAGGTAAGAACTAGAAATTTCAAGTGAAAATGGAGTAAGGAATGAGAGGACTAAAAAAGATGTTATCAGTGATGCAGATGCAATGGGATCAGATAAAGTGGCTATTGGCAATGAGAAATAAGCAAAGCGTGGGGGAAAAAAAAAAAAAAAAACTCACCTCATTTTCCTTGCTCTCATACTTGCTTGAACGCTTCCCCTGGCTTTTTCTACGTAACTTCTTCAGGTCTGCTTGTGATTTGTCCAATGAGTCCTGCCTCATTTTGTGTTCTGACTGATATCTTTTGAATGTGGCCTGACCAAGACATAATGTGTCATCAAGACATGAGGAAACTAACAGCAATAAAGCTACTGTTAAGCAGTGACAATTCATACTTACAGTCATGTATTTGACATCCATGTCTGTTTTTTTCTCCAGTTCTGTAATGATTTCTTTATGAAACCTCCTAAACTGATAAGAGTGAAAGCAACTGTCAGGACAGATACAGGGTCAGCTGTAACGATGACAGCTGTTGAGTGTGCAGCATTCTGCATGCTTATACAGTGCATCTAACAAAGGAGTTATCTTATCAGTTCACCTGGTTAAATATTCACAACACCCTGAATGCTGAATATCTAAGATAGAGGCCTTTCAACTTTCTGAAGGTCAAGAGCGTGGAAATACAAATGCAATTCAATGAACATTTTACAGAGAACACTGAAAACATTATTTCAACTTAAGTTTCCCAACACATCAATGGCCAAAATGATATTTTCACAGTATTTTGAAAATGCATTACAAAAACACCAACACCTTTTCTTATATTGGATATAATACATTAAAAAAAATACATTATTGGAATAAATAAGATAGCTCTAATGCTGCTTACTGTACAGATGATAACAATATGAAGATTAACTGTGACCTTTTAAAAAAAATGCAGCTGTCAGGATGATGACTTTTTTATAGTATATTTGTCATTTTTATATATATATATTTTATTTTTTAAAACACAGAAATTGGGTTTATAAAAATATTTAATATATGCTAATTATGGATTAAAATGAGTAACAATGTGCCATATTTTTCATGCAGTTGTTGTATTGACTTCTTTTTAAATCAGCAAAACATGCAATTTCAGCAATGGCGGCCAAATGCTTACATACGACTGTGCAATATACCATACAAAAGGCAAAAGCAACTATTCACTTAATTCAATTACTGCTCACCACAGGTTTTCCCTATTGATGGAAGAGAGAACCCGGTGAGAAAAGATGAAGAGTTGCCTCTGAAAGGGCCTAATGTGCAATTTAGAGTGTAATCTGATTCTCAGTGGTGTGTACATGTGTATTTTAAAACGGGGGTCTAGTCAATGCCAAGTCAATAACACAGCAGAAACTTAAGCTAAGGAAGCACATTTGAACCAGCAATACTGCATACTTACACACTCTTCTAGCTCCAACTGGACCTTCTTGTGTACTTCAGATATTTCCATTAAGACAACTCCTGTGGAAAGAAACAAATACAATAACAAAATTGTGGTTAACCTCATTTGTAGCTTTTCATCTAGGTTGTGTGTGTTTCTATATATTCTGATGGTAAATAGACAAGAAAAACATTATTAATGTATGATAATGGATGATTTCTATCAGTACATAATCATAAAATGAAACTGGCAGAAAATGTTGAGCTACAATGTTTTGATAAAATGCCAGTGTTTTAATTTAGAAAAGGGTTAGTATTGTATGTGAGGAAAACGCGCAGGGCATATGTTCAAGAGTTTGTGCAGTACAGTGGTTTAGTTTTAAATTGTGTTGAACACCAAAATATGCACAAATCTTTGCTACTGCAATATACTGCCATTAATCATGAACACGTAATACCAACCAAATCCTAAGCAAGCAAACAGGTGAGGGGCTGCAGCTTAGAGAACATTAGATGGATACAGCATTATTACAATGTAAAGGTCAGCAAACATGGCCAGTAAATGTGGTCTTTGTGCAAAGGAGGGTTGTACAGCCTGTGTTTTCACAGCTCTGAGACAGACCAAGAGATGTGTTATCTTTACAATAATTCCACTGCATCTTCATTAACAGAGAGGCACTTGTTTGATCAGACACAGGTCCCCTCACGCACTTTACGACCTGTCTAGCATTTACCACCTAAACCCTGTCTGCCATAACTGGAGCAGGCTGGTCAGGCATAACGGACAGTAACGGTCTTATTCTTAACTAGTCAATGGGCAGTTGCTAAATGTAATTAAATGTAAAATGTGTATTTTTATAGAACACATTCATAAATTCTTCTGTAAAAAGTTGTCTGCAACTTAAGCTGCAAAATGCTTTCATTTTTGTTTCTGTGATGAGGTTAGTTTTACAGAGGGAACAAATCGGTAGTTCATTTTGACAAGTCAGTGCCTGATCACCATGGATACCTGTAAGCCAAAGTAAGTGGAACTGCTTTTATTCCCAGGTTTCTCAAAAGGTGAACAATACTTCCTAAGAATAGGTCTGACAAGACATTCTCTTGTATTTGTTTCCTCCTAAGACCTTAGCAGTAGCTTATAATGGCAGTAGTTTCAAATACAGTATATCACACGCTTACTCACACACACACACACATACACACACAGACAGAATTTTTATTAAATTTAACAACTACCAAAAACATATTTTTTTTTTTGAGTTTTTAAGTAGGATGGAATTTGGAATGGAATGAATCTTTATATGGAAACTGCACTTTGAAAGAGTGAAATTTTCAGTTTGCAAAGGGTACAATTTATTATATCCTATATTATGCTAAATCATTAACCAATTTTAATTGAGAGATTTAATAATAATTAATGTCTAAGAATATGTGAATTGGCAGTATGTCACATTACATTTTGGGTGGAAAAAAGCCTGGGTGGGTATAAATATAAAATTTAATTATTTATCACATTTAAATTAAAACCTGAATATTAGAAAACAAATCTACAAAAATACAGATTCTGAAGCATTCCTATAATAAACACCCAATGACCAAGGAGAACTGGACTGGAATGCTTTGCTGAAAAACGCAAGCAGCAACGCGTACAGTGTGTGTGTGTGATCCTGCTGCTTGCAGAGTTGGGGAGAAAGAAGTTATACAGTTTTTGCTGTATAGTTTTATTCACGTTAGTGTTGAATAAGAGTTTGTGTGGATTGGTGGGTGACATGGGGGTTAATAATGCACTGTGCTAAGGCACCATCAGTGTGGTGTTGCCACAAGTCACCTCTCCAATGTGTTTATTGCTGTGGCGCATGTTGAAGAATTAAAAAGAGCATTTCTATCTGCAGCAACATTTCCGAAATGCTTTACTGAAATATGAGAGCGTTCATGCATGTTGCCAGCTGTTAATAAAGCAGAGTGCTGTTCAATAAACCTCTGCAGCATCATTACACACATTAATTCTGACTTAGGTCAAAAATTGAGTTACAGTGGGGCAAAAAATTATTTGGCCCCCACCGATTCTGCAAGTTGTCCCATTTAAAAAGACATCTGTAATATTTAGCATATGTACACTTCAAATGTGAGAATCCAAGAAATCACATTGTATGATTTTTAAAGATGTTTAAAGAATGTTTGGTCAATAACAAAAGTTCACCTAAACATAGTAATGTAACCTTGGCTAGTCAAATGTTTCCTGTAGGTCTTCACCACGTTTGCCCACACTGTCGCTGGTATTTTGGCACATTCTTCCATGCAGATCTTCTCAAGAGCTGTGATACTGGGCAACACAGACTTATGGATAGGGAACTGGCATCCTAAGGATTGTGGGTTCAAGTCCCATCTGGGGTGACAGGTTAGCAGAGTGGTCAGTCGTCCTGTTCCCTTTGCAGAAAAGCCGAAAAGCATAATGTTTCCACCCCCATGCTTCACAGTTGGTATGGAGTTCTTGGGATACAACTCAGCATTCTTCCTCCTCCAAACACGGCAATTGGCGTTTATACTAAAGAGTTCCCTTTTGATCTCATCTGACCACATGACGTTCTCCCAGTCTTTCTCTAGATCATCCAGACAAGGCAAACTTTAGACGGGCCTGGACATATGCTGGCTTAAGCAGATAGATATATCCTTATTGTAATAGTAGGTACAACAAAATTTAGATGCTCAGTTCCCAGTGCAGTGGAAAACAAAAAAACAAAAAACCCAGAGTTAAGTTTTTGTCATGTTAAGTGCTTTGGGATAGAAACTGTTCTGTAGTCTTTGGGTCATTGTTTTAAATCACTCTGAATCGTCTGCCTGAGGACAGCACTTCAAAAATAGAGTGGCCTGGATGGGATGATGTTATGGGCTGTACAGTGCATCTAAGGAGGAGAATGGACTACCAGTGATTTTCTCTGCAGTGTTGATGACCCCTTGGACCCTCCGTTCAGCAGCTGTGCAGCAGACAAACCATATACAGATGCAGCGTGACAGAATGCTCACTATGGTGCAGTGGTAGGACAAGCAGCTGCTGTGCAAGATGGAGCCTCCTGAGTATTCTCAGAAAATGTCATCTCTGCTGTGCCTTCTTGATGAGAGCAGTGGTGTTGGTACTCCCACTGTCCTTGATGTACACGCCCAGAAACCAAAAGGTGGAGACTATTTCCACACATTCCCCATTGATAAAAGGGGGCTGAATGTCTTTTTCCTTCTGTAGTCGATAATCAGCTCCTTGGTATTTGATATATTTAAGCAGGATCTCTTTAAATGTCACAACTTGCAGAATCAGTGGCTGCCAAATACTTTTTTACCCAACTGGATGTCACACTCAGAGAAACCAAACCCTGACATAACTCGAGGACCCCTTGTACTTCAAAAAGTTTGGGAAAGGATAATTTCTCATGTCTGTTATCATGGTGACCATCATTTTCCATGTGCCTTTATCTGTTCCTAGTGTAAGGACTTTAACACGGGTAATCTAGAAAATAACTGGCCGTATCTACACAACTAGTCTGATTAGGCTGTAATCACCTGTATACCACATACAGTCATAAAGTGGCCAAAATTTTAAATGTCTAGAAAAGGCGGATTTGTTTTGTAGGCCTTTTTCAGTGCTCAGATGCATAACAGATCCTTTCAAGAGGAGATGATAAAGCATCTCTGTCTCTGCTGACTGATATGTTTGTGGAGTCATCCAGAAAGACTGCTGCCGCCAGTGCCATTGTCTGATTAGCACACTCAGTCCTGTCAATCATTTCCACAGTGTTAGTTCTGCTCCAGACCATTATTCAAACAGTTATTTCCAAGAAAACCACTCTCCACTTAACAAAAGAACAGGCGTGCCACCATTTCATTAAAGGCCATCAAAACAAATGAACAATACATCACACTTTAGATTAGCCTGCAGCAGACAACACCAGGTGGGTCCATTTCGACTTCTCTCTGACTATATAAACAATAGAATAATGCACTTTCAATAGCACAGACTTCACCATCTAGGTTGATATTTCTGTTCTTTGTTGGTCATTACAGGTTGGGATTTATTTTTTGTCCTCCAGCAACAAAAGGTCAAAGCTTAGAGTGAACTTTATAGAATTATATTCTTTTTTTATACAAAAAGTGTAACTTGAAAGTGCACCATTTTCAAACTAGTTTTTAATTATAGCATACATCAGCAGCAGCTTTGCCTTAAGTGGGAAATTCTGAATCAATCTGAAACAAACAAACCTCTGTGTTCTGTGTGCAGGACATCAAACCTGCCTAATGTTGTGTGGGTACCCCTCATGCTGCCAAAACAGCTCAGAGACATGGATTCCACAAGACCTCTGAAGGTGTGCTGTACTATCCGGCAACAAGGAGTTAGCGGCAGATCCTTTTAGGTCCTGTTAGTCGTGAGGTGGGTTCTCCATAGTCTTCTTTTACTTTTGTCCAGCACTTCCCACAGATGCTCGTATGGCCAATACCTTGCACTGTGTCGTTTTCCTCAAACCATTGCCTGGAAGGATGCGCTGTTCTACTGAAAGAGGCTACTCACATAAAGGAATATCGCTGCCATGAAGTGATCTACTTGGCATGTAACAATGTTCAGGCAGGTGGTATGTGTCAAAGGATCATCCACGTGGACCCAATGTCTCCTAGCAAAACACTGCCCAAAGCATCACACTGCACTTGCTTGTTTGCATTCATCCCATAGTGCATCCTGGTGGCACCATCCACAGAAAACTCAATTCATCAGAGTGTTCTTCCACTGCTCCATGGTGCAATTATTTCATCATTGGCTGACATAATCAACGGCACTTGAGATGTTTATTCTATGGTCGCCTGGTAAGCAATCACATGTGCCTGCCAACCTCATCTCACAAGTGGTGCTCATCATTTCATTTTGGCCACAGATGTGATCTAAATGAGCCAAGTGAAATGATTCTACCTAAAGTCTGTAAAGTTTTCTAAATGAACCCTACTCTGTTGCTCTGTTGATCATAAATAACAGAGCAGAATGATTATCTTAATATAGAGCCAACCTTTCGGCACTTTGTGTTCTCTGAACTCTTTTCTGAGATTGGACCACATGGGCTAGCCTCTACTTCTTCAGCACATCAGTGAGCCTTGGGGGTCCAGGACCCTGTTACCCATCTATAGCTTGGTCTTCCATGAACCATGTAAAGCGTCAGATTGAATTAACTCTCTAAAAATGCTCTCTAAAATTGTTTTCAGTACCCCATGGTCACACAATTTATAGCCCCAAAATTAACTTCTCAACTTTAATTCCTTACAGAAGTATATATAAACAATAAAAACATATGCAATGTTTTTTATATTTTACATTCTTATTGTACTAAAGTGGAGGAAATCATTATTTGACCCCTTGCTGATTTTGTAAGTGTGCCCACTGACAAAGAAATGAACAGTCAATCATTTTAATTGTAGGTTGTTTTTTTTAAACAGTGATGGATAGAATATCAAAAAGAAAATCCAGAAAATCACATTATGTAAAATATATAAATTGATTTTCATTTCATTGAGTGAAACAAGCATTTAACCATTAAGAGTTCTGGCTCCAACAAAGCAGTTAGATACTCCTAATTTCAACTTGTCAACCACATTAAAAGACACCTGTCTCAACTAGTCACCTGCATAAAATCTACATTCTTTCAATAGACCCAGTCTTACATTTTACAGAGACAATGACTTTGCCTTTTCTCCAGGATCTTAACATTTCAGTGTACCTAAAACAATCACAACCTTAACACTGACTTCGCTTTAAATATGTCAAGTAAAAATTGTAGTTCAGAGAGGGACTGTAAATGTTTGTCAAAGTAATTGGTAATGTTTTAATGCCTTAGGACACAGTTCAGGCTTAAGCTGTTTGAAGAGTAAAAGTGCATGGCAGGGTCAAAAATGTAAAGCCAGTTTGATCATCACTGAAGAACAAAACAATGTAAAGCATCTTAACCCATGTGTTCAGAATGTGTCCCCTTGCAAAACACAGATCTCTAAAAAAACAAAACAAAAAAAAACACCTCAGCACGAGAAATTCACCACAATTCAGAACAAATCATAAATCAGGCATAAGCAGTCTCAAGAGGTTAAACATCAGATCATAGTACATTGCTAATAATGATGAAATGATTTCCAAGGAACAAAGCCATTGTTTTATTTCCTTGTGCTTCATTTTAAAAGAACATGAAAGAATGGGAAAAGGGCAGGGCTGCTTTGTGCACTTTCGCATTCCAGTTTAACAGTTTCAACTGAGTGTTCCAGCTCCTCTGACAGATTACTATACTTACAGCCCCATAGCAATGAAATGCCATGATGGTAATACATCATGAGTTGCCATATGACGAAAACATGAGGGCTGAGGGTGAGAGAAAAACATTCAAACAAACATTCCCTCATTAAACAAAAAGTTAACTAACCAACCAAGCATCATTTTTAGAGACTGGTGAAATAAAACTATAAACTTTCAGTTTCACAGAAAGGTTAGCGTTAAAACCACTGTTCATATACACATTATGACCATTATCTGAAGGTCTAAAAAGGAAACATGGCTTTGCAGAAACATCACAGGGTATTATCATCCTGTTAACCTCCCGTAACTGCATCAGTCAATGAACAATACTTTCCAAGTGTTTCCTTGTACTAAGGAAAGAACAGAAAAACCTGTTGACCTCAAACATCACTAACAATAAAAACCTGAGTACCAAGAAAATGTCTCAGATGTGGGACTATACCACACACAAATGTGTTTCTAACAATGCAAATGGAATAAAATGGGCATGAGTCATACACTCTGGAAACTTCTACAAAAGGGATTTACATGAATGTTTACTAGTGAGATTCAGAAAGAGACCTCTGGCATCTACAGTGCTCCTGACTTGATGAGGTGAGCGTGAACCCAATGAGGAGATCAAAAGAGCTGTCTGGAGCCTTTAGAAAGAAGATTGTAGCAGCTTATAATTTTGGAAATTGATTTAAAAGGTCTCAAAATAATTTGCAATCAGCCTTTCCAATGTCTGGAAAATAATCTACAAGTGAAAGACTTCAAAACAACTGCCAACATGCCCAGTTCTGAATGTCCAAGCAAGTTCACCCTGAGAGCAGACCACAAGATGCTAAAAGACGTCTCTAAAAACCCTAAAATGTCATCACGGGACCAACAGCAAACTTGCATGCAGACAACTCATCTCATTTATAAAACTTTGCGTAGAACTCAGTCTAAAAGTGTGTGCGCAATCAAAAGATGAACATGACACATGCAAAGAATATGTCGGATTTATAAAAACGTGCGGACCCACACCTGCAAGCAACATGTGCCTTATAAATTTCAGTCTACCTGGGATTGTTCGCATGTTGGGTTTGCTGCAAACTCCACCCACTACACACCCTTGTTCAACCATACATGGTAAATGCAAATCACCTCATGCATATTTAAGTTCGGGCATAAGGAACATTATAGCGATTTTCTGATGTGCCTTGGGGGTTGGAATAGGGGGCGAAAAGCCAGCGCTTGAAGGTTGCTGCGGTCATCTGCATTTTATAAGAGAAATTATTCAACACATGATCAATGAACAGTTAGAAACTATGTTTTTATGCCAAAGAAGCCAGCGATCATACTCTTTAACCAGGCCATCGTGCAACCACGTTTGTCAAGCCAATGTCAGCATCACAAATAACTTGCACGTTTTTCTATTTACATAAATAAATTTGTTTTAATATTGAGCCATTGTTGCAATGGGAGCGCTGTGCAGCTGTGTGATTAAATTTGGGAAAGCAGACATTGCTGCAAATTGCCTTTTCTTGTACAATTCAACACAATTAGATTCTTATTGTATTTCCTAAGTAATTCTACCATCAAGTTTGTTTCTTTAGATCACAATTTTTGCATACAAAGAGGCATACACATCTTTTAGATCCCATTTTATGTGCAACTGTTATAAATGAGACCACTGGACTTTTGGAATAATGTTTTTTGGACAGACGAGTCTAAAACTGAATTATTTAACTACCAAAACAGAGGACATGTCTGGCATAAAACAAATACAGAATTCCAGGAAAAGAGCCTCAGACCAACTGTAAAGCATGGAGGTGGAAGTGTCATGGTTTTGGGGGATGCTTGGCTGCAGCAGTACCTGGCCAGCTCAGCATCAGAGGGTTTCAGAGGGTACTTGAGGAACATGTGAGGCCATCTGTAACAACATTACTGTAAAGCTGAAGTGGAACTGGACACTGAACACGACAATGACCCAAAACATACCAGTAAATCGACCAAGGACTAAAGGCTGAAAACTAAGAAATGGAAAGTCCTTGCGTGTCCGAGTCAAGGCCCTGATCTTAATCTCATTGAGATGCTGTGACTTGAAATGTGCTGTCCATGCAAGAAACAAATTCTGCACTGAAGAATGGGGCAAACCTTCCTCAGACCGATGTCAGAGACTGGTAGATGGCTTCCTGAAGCATCTCACTGCAGTTATTTCAGCCAAAGGAGATAACACTAGCTATTACTGGGTAGGGTGTCCAAATTTTTTTTTAATAATCTTTTCTTAAATTAATAAATCAAGGTAAATGTTTGTGTTTACCTACAGTTAAATCACTTTTCATTCCAGAGATAAATAAAAACAAAACAAAAAAATTAGACATCAATATGTGAACATTTCTTTATAAAGAACTGCATATTTAACTTTTACACATGACAGTATTAAGTGTATTGTAAATAATTTTTAGGTATTTCTAAATTATCCCAATCATATCCAAATTCAAAATAGTGTTAAGTGACCATATGCTACAGTTAGAGCAGATGACGCTTTAAAAAGCTGTAATATTTCTTTAATGCATAAAAGACAATACACAAGCATAATTCTATGGTGCTCACATTATTTTATGGCTCATAGAGCAAAAACAAATATTTAAAAAGTAGAAAAGAAACAACCCAGAAACAGAATTATTTTAACTACATGCTCAATCTGTACTTACCACTGCACCAAGAAACACACATGTTTTGCAGGCTTCACGTGAATCACATATGCCACCAGATTATCAAGTTACTAGTGATGACAGATCCCCTGTTCATCAGTGCTAACATCTCTGTCTTTTGGGTTATGAAATCCTGAGAGTGGGGGTGAGGGAGATGAGTCATGTGGCACATTTAAGCAGTCTGTGGCAGCTGGAGAGGAGGGTGAATAGCAGTGAGGGTGGGGTAGGGGTCCAAGAACTGTTTGCTCTGTGTGTTTGCTGCTGCGCTCTGCTCAACGTGCGAGAGAATTCACACGTCTGGGAGTCGTCTGGGCTATCTGACAGGGATTCCAGGCTGAGGAGTGGAGCTCAGGCAGAAAACACAAAGAGAGGGCTCAAAGAGAACTCACCAGCCATTCTGCAGGCAGACAGAAGTCAACGCTACACGCTTCAGTTGTGAACATCATACTACTTGCTTCAGAAAAGAAGAAATTGAGTGAATGTCATTTTTTGTGTGGATGATACATCTGTGTTTCCCAAACTTGGTCCTGGAGGCCCACTCCCCTGTACACTCACCAACCACTTTATTAGGTACCTCTGCTCAATTGCATGTTAAAATAAATAACTAAATCAGCCATTTACATGGCAGGCACTCAATGCATTAAGGCATGTAGATGTGGTGAAGACAAGTTGGTGAAGTTCAAACCAGGAATCAGAATGGCAAAGAAAGGGAAATGAAGTGTGCATGGAATGGTAGTTGGTGCCAGAAAGGCTGGTCTGAATATTTCAGAAACTGCTGATCTACTGGATTTTCATGCACAACCATCGCTATAGTTTACAGAGAACTGTCCGAAAAAGAGACGATATCTAGTAAACTTTGTGCTAAAGTTGTGCTGATAAATATGCCTTGTTGATTTCAGAGGTCAAAGGAGAATGAGCAGACAGGTTCGAAATGATAGAAAAACAACAGTAACTCAAATAACTGCGTGTTACAACCAAGGTGTGCAGAATACCATAGCAGAACACACGTCAAACCTTGAAACAGATCGCCTATGGCAGCAGGAGACCATACCAGATGCTATTACGGTCAGCTAAAAACATGAAACTGTAGCTACAGTTTGCACAGACTCACCAAAACGGGATAACACAAGATTGGAAAAACATTGCCAGATCTGGTGAGTCTCTGATGGCAGGGTCAGAACTTGGTGCAAACATCATGAAAGCATGAATCAATCCTGCCTTGTGTCAACAGTGTAGGCTGGTGATGGTGGTTTAATGGAGTAAGGGACATTTTCTTGGCACATTTTGGCCCCTTAGTGACAATGGAGCATAGTTTAAATTTCACAGCCATGTCCATCTACTAATGACCACACCGTGCTCATCTTCTGACTGGCTACTTCCAGCAGGATAATGCATTATGTCATTAAGCTCACATAATCTCAAACTGGTTTCTTGTACATGATGACGAGTTCACTGTACTTCAATGACCTCAACATTCACCAGAACAATCCAGTAGAGAAGGGGTCCCCAACCACCATTTTCCAAGCCGCACAGGCTTATGCTCTCAATCCGTAGCAGCAAGTGTGTCTCAGTACACAGAGGGTTAAACAGGGGGCCTTGTCTGTGCAGGTCATCTTTTGTTAGCGGCAAAAGGTTTCATATTGAAAGAGATGCTACTGTATTTATTTTACTATTTTATCATATATATTTATTTAACATTTTATTATATGACTTGGTTGGTTATGCACTATAATGCCCAGTTATGTCCCTTGTCCCCTCCCCGCCTGGGTTCCAAAGACAAACCGGTCCCTGGTGACGAAGAGGTTGGGGAACACTGCAATAGAGCACCTTTGTGTTGGACTGGAGACCCACATCATGGATATGCAGCCGACAAATCTGCAGCAACTGTGTGATGCCATCATGTCAATGTGGACAAAAATCTCTGAGGGATGTTTCCAAAACCACACATTTGAATCAAGCAAATTCAGGGCATATTTTTCCCAAAACCACTGCACGTTAACAACTTGAAACTGACATTTGAACCAGTATGTGAATACAAGAAGTTATGCAAGGAGGACCACTGCAACCTCAAACCATAGCTCATAAAAATAAGAGCTTCAAGCTGGCCTGTATTTATCAGTAACAGTTACGCAGTCAAGGCAGAGACAAAATGCAAGCATGTAAATCTGCCCAAAGGAAAGTGCTTACAAGCAAGCTCCAAAATGCCTGCCTATGTTTTCACCCATCTTCACCAATGAATTAAGTAAATACTGAGTCACTGGTAATATACAGCCACCAAACCTGTGAATGAAGTATGAACATGAAAAAAACTGTACATGTCAGGGAATAAAAAAAAAGAAGCTTAAGAAACTGAAAGTCATTTTGGGAGCAATGAATCATCATCTTAGAACATAATCAGCATCTCTCCCTCACTTCTCCGGGCCCACAGACACAGGCAAAGCTGCAGACTCACCCAGTTCCCTGGAGACTGGCGATACGGCAGCATTCTCTCCAATCTTTGAGACTGCATCAAAATATGCCTTTCCAGCGAGGGTCATTGCTGTAACACAGAGCATGTCATGTTATCTTGCTTTTTCACACAGCTGACCACATTCTGATCACAATCAATTCATCTATATATGTAATTAATAATTATTAAATATTATTATTAGGTCATTTTCAAACTGTAGTTTTGTGTTAAATGCTCCATTCCAATTTAATGCCTCTAAAAAAAGTCCCTCACAGAAGAAATTGCATGAAAATAGCAAATATGCTTCCTGAGACGTTGTTTATGGTAGTTTTGAGAATCTTCAGCTTAATATGATCAAAAGTATAAGAACAACCTTCCCAATTTCAAAGTTCAGTTATTTGGGGCTCACAATCAGTTTGAGAATTTTTTGTCCCAGTCAATTAGCAGCACTATTACTGTTAAATAGAAGCATCAGAAGCAACACTAATTTAACTAGAAACTGGTAAATACAGCAAACCCACAGAGTCGGGTCACCAAGTGCTGAAGCACATAGCAATGCTCTGTGGTATAACTCTGGAGTTAAAAACTGCTTCTGAAAGCACTATCAGTAAAACAACTGGGAGCTAAAAGCATTATTAAATTGGCTTATGTAGCCAAGTCACTGCACACAAGCCAAACACGTGTTCTCTGAATTGGTGAATCATGTATCATCATGCAGTCTGATGGATGAAGCTGGGCTTGGCAGATGCCTAGAGAAGACTACCTACTACAATGTCTAGTGCCAACAGTAAAGCTTGGTGAAACAGGGATAATGGTCTGGGGCTGTTTCTCTGTGTTTGGGCTAAACCACTTGGTTTTTAATGTAAAATAACATTAATGTAATAGCATACAAAAACATTTGAGTTTTCTTCCAGCTTTGTGCTGATGGTTGTAGGAAGGCCTTTTCCTTTGCAGCATGTCTGTGTCTATGTGCACAAAGGTACATAAAGACATAGTTTGTTGTGCATGAACTCCAGTGGCCTGTACAATATGGAAGCTTATCTGTAGCAAAATTCAATTGGCAATTCAATATGCAAAATGACAATGCAATATTCAAAATTGCAATGTAATTCTGTATTTCAATTTACATTTTCCATCACCTCCACGCGAGCAAAATTTGGTGCAGAATGAAAATGAAAATTCAATTATATTATTTACATTTTAATGCTTTATATGTAGCAAAATGAAAATGTATAACCCAAGTTGATTTGATGTGTAACGTGTCCAAGCAGAAACAGTAGCAAAATTATCATTTAAATGTTCTGTCCTAAATGCATTTAGACTAACAGTTAGGACACTTCAGATTTTACATATAAAAGCATTAAAATAGTATACACTTTACAACTAAAGACTACTGTTGGAAATGGCAAATGTAAATAATATAATTGAATTTTTATTTTCATTCTGCACCAAATTTGGCACGCGTGGAGGTGATGGAAAATGTAAATCGAAATACAGAATTACATTGCCATTTTGAATATTGCGTTGCAATTTTGAATATTGTATTGCCAATTGAATTTAGCTACAGATAAGCTTTCATAGTACAAAGCCATGATGTCAACCAAACTGAATACCTTTGAATTCTGTAAAGAAATCAGTAAATTTCTCTACAATTAACCATTTCACAAAAAAATTGCTCTGAACAACTTTGTTTACACCAACAGACATTCATAGTGAAAAGTCAGTGGAACTCCTCTTAGGTAGTAATCTAGGAAGTGTCATATCATGAATAACATCAAGGCTGTGGTTTCTTCATAGCTCATGGATCATCACAACCATGATGCAATTTGTGATAACACACAACCTTGAGTGTTCTTGCTCTTACACAACAGTCAAAAAAAAATTCAAGAAAAAACATTCTGAATATTCTTCTCATTCAAGAGTCTGTAAACTTTAACATAAGCCAAAATATCATATATCCCATAATCCTATGAACCTGATTATGTTCATCGCTCACCAGATCTTGAAGTAAAAGTGAGTTATAGGGTAAATATACAGCAGGTAAAATAACAATGACATGAAATTCTCATCAGATGTTGGTAACAACCCATCCAATTCACACATGTAAAGAAAACAAACCACATATGTCCATACATTAAGTATATAATAAAATGGAATGACACATGGAAAACGCATTGAAGGTGCTAGAGAAATGTATTTAATACTTCATACAAAAGCCTTTGTTGGTGATGAAACTTTAAGCTTCCTGTTTGGAGAAACTAGTCACATACATTGCTCAGGTGTGATTTAAAGATGTGTCTTTAAATCCTGAGCTCTGAACTCTAAGCTTTAGTTCTTTCTATAGATTTTCTATAGGATTAAGGTCAGGTGATTGGCTGTGCCATTTTAGCAGCTTTTATTTCTCTGAAACTAATTGAAAGTTTCCTTGGTTGTGTGTTTGAGATCATTATCTTGCAGAAACATCCATCCTCTCCATCTTCTTCAGCCTGGTTGACAAACAGTGTGTATTATGGCATCTAGAGTTTTTAGAATTTTGGTCTCATCTGACCAGACTATATTCTCTAAATGTCTAAATGTTGGTCAGCAAACTTTAAATGTGCTTCAACATGCTTTTTCTTTAGCAATGGAGTCTTGCTTGGTGGGTGTACATAAAGGTCTCGGCAGTTAAGTGCATTAATTATTGTTTTGTTTGAAACAACTGTACCTGTTAATTACAGGTCTTTCTTGTGCTCTGCACAAGTGGTCTTTGGTCCTTGGACAACCGTTCTGATAATTATTTTCAATTCTTTATCTTTTGCAGGGAGACCCTGGTCATGGCTGGTTTATGGTGAAATTTTATTCTTTCCACTTCCAGATTATGGCGCAAACTGTGCTCACTGGAACCTTCAGTAGTTTAGAAATTCTCCTGTAACCAATTCCATCAGTATGTTTTACAACAATAAGGTTGCAAAGTTCTTAAGAGAGCTCTTTTGTTTTAACCAACATGTTTCTTGAGACACCTTGGTATTAAGACACCTTTTATAGCCATCAGTTGGGACTGAATGAGCTGATATTAAAGTTGCAAGATTACTTTCTAATTACTGATAGCTTTCAGGTGGTGTCATGACTTTCCGTACGTTCTTGCACCTTTCTTTCTTCATGGGTTCAATACTTTTTCCCTGTGTCATGTTTAGAAATATATTTACTTGACATGATGTGTTCAGTACTTATTTTGACAGCTGTATATCACTTATATAATAAGACTTCATCACTACCACATACTGACCATCGCTGACTTAAACAGTAATCCATCTGCTTAGTGCAAATATACAACCCCCCAGACAATTTTTATAGGGCTGTATAAACTGATTATCCATAACAATAACACTCCTTGCATAATATTGTGTGTCCCCACCTCTAGTAGCAAAGCAGTTCTGAGCTTTTGAGGCATGGACCCCACAAGACCTCCAGGGGTCAACTGCACCAGTAAATTAGCAGCACATCCTTTAAGTCCTGTAAGTTGCAGGGAGAATTCTCTATGGATGAGACAGTTGTCCAGCAGATCTCAAAGATACTACATCTTATTAAGATTTGGGTAAATTTGAGGCAAAGCCAGCACCTACAACTGTCATGTTCCTCATTTGCATTTTTTAAAGTGAGGCAGAGACCATTATGCTACTGAAAGCCCACCACCATTACTGAATTGTCATGAAGGGGAGTACAGGGTTTTTAATAATGTTAAGGAAGTTGGTATGTGTAAAAGTAACATTCACATGTATGTCAAGAACCAAGATTTCCTGGCAGAACACTGAGCAGACCATTATACTGCCTCTGCAGGACCGTCTTCTTCCAAATATGAATCCCGAGGACATCTTTTCCTAGGTCAGCACAGCACATGCACCCAGTCATCAACACAATGTAAAAGTATTCATCATTCTTCAGATGCGGCCATTTTCCATTGCTCTATGGTCTGAGGCTCATATGGCCGTTTAACCACTTAGATCCTTATGCTTGTTAATTTTTCCTTCTTATATCTCATCAAACTACATGAACTGGCTCTGTACTGTACTTGCTGCCTAATATACCAACACCCATGTACAGGTGCCATTGTAATAAGATAATCAATATAATTGATCTGTTGATGGTTTTAATCTTATGGCTGATGGTGTACATGCCTATTTTGTCTAAAATGTGAAGAGTTGGAGTGTTGGGATCTGGAAGGGGGAGGTTTGAAAGCCCTTGGTTAAGAAGAAAGTGACCGTTGTTGCTACTTAACATGAAGATACAGGGATGGTGCAAAAACGTGACATTTTAAAACCATAAGTAGAATGCTGTACGACCAGAGTGTTTGGTTAGAACTACGTATTATCTGCTATAAATAAAAAAGGTAAGTGTTTTGTATCATAAAAACACTTTTTTGGGGTTTGAACAGATGATTCAATGGAATAAACTGTGCTAAAATGCATATGTATTTGCCTGTGGTGACATCCAGCAGTGTATAGCAATTACCTGTCACGGATTTCTCATAGCTCTTCCCAAGGTTTACAAGGTTTCGCAGTCCTGGGTTGAATTGCTCCATCACATTCTACGACAGGAGAGCACAAGGTCAAGAATTTAGCTTTGTGTTAAATGAACCTTGAAAGAATGAACCTAAATGCAAGGCACCTGAAAGATTACGAGCACATTTAACTGTTGTACTCATGCACTTTCAGTATATGATGGTAAAGAAATTTACACGAGAAATATAAATGTGGTGTTATGATTACACATCAGAAATGCCTTGAATATAATGATTCCATTCAATCTATTACAGGATTATTTTGCAATGCGACTCAAGAGAATGGTTATGTAAAACAATGTATGTCTCCAACTAAAATGATTTCCATGTTTTTTTACTCAGTCAAAGTTATATATTCTTTCGTGTGCATGTCACAATTTTGAAAGCATGCAAAAAATGGAAATGAAGCTTCCCAAAGGCACTAACCAAACCAGAGACATTTATACTCACAAAATACAATACCACATACTTGAACAAATAAAAAAAAAAGTTTGATAACACACTGCTAATGACTCTGCATGATAAAGAAGGAGAGGCACAGATCAGGTGTTGACAGATTGTGGGAGCATAGATAAGAAACAAGCTTTACCAAACTGAGGTGTAAAAATATAGTGGGATAAACATGTGTATGCTCTAAATATAGCTCTACATAAAAGATGTTCACTCATTAACGTAGTTTTCATGGTTTTTAATGTTTTGTAAGCACAAAGTCCTGGAAAAAGACGTCCTTCAGGACCTCTTGGTGCAGTCAAACTGAAAAGCTGAGTTTGTAGCTCCATTTTCAGCTCTCAGGGCACACCCTTGGCAAAACAATGAGTCGTCAGGTATGTATGCAACACTTACACCCCACATAAAACTGGTTTCTTTACTCAGGCCAGAAACTCAACTGAGTGTGTGGCAATGTTTATCTACCACTTCAGCAAACAAACAAACAACAGCAAAATGTCAGATAACTAAAGTTAAACACTGGACTGCGTAAAAACGCTATTTAATCCAGCATGACTTGGCATAAATCTTATTTTTCCCTTGTTTTAGTCCCCATGCTAACAGCTCACCTGGGCTCGAGGGCTTTAATCACTCACTCAACATAACTTCACAGAGTTAAGGCTAAAAACACAGATAAAACTACCAGAGAGTCTCCTGGTCGTAATATGCTGAACGTTTGGCCACAATTGTGTTTATTTGTTCTTACTCACAACAAGTCAGTGGAAATTGCTCACCTTGTAAGTGCTTTCTGTGAGTTTGTTCACGTCTTCTGGGTCTCGAGACATGTTGGCAGCAGCTAGTCCTCTCCTCAGATTCTCCACACAAACAAAAAAGAACAAAACACAAGTTTCCAAGGCGCACTGAGGCGGTTTTAACGTGTTACAAGAAATACAAAATAACACGTATCGAAACCCACAGTCTCAACACGACTGTCCGACCACCAAACCGCTAAACTGGTGAGGTAAACCAAACCATGCGTCAACGCGGAGACGCTCCAGCGCACTGCGCGTCCACAGCGGCGCCGCTTTCAGGCTCCACCTCCGCGGTGTCTGATTGGCTGGCCGCCCAAAGGTAGCGCAGTGACGTCACCACGCCGCGGTCACTGATTCACTGAGTGAATGATTGTAAATCTCGTGCATTTCAGGCAGGTGGCGATGACTCCATCACCGATACATCCTTAATGCACACACTGCGCTGTTTGGGAGAAGGACACACTCTTGTATCTGTGTGTTGACTACACAATGGAGTGTGAGTGTTACACTCATTCACTTCATCTCCTGCTGCGAGCACGTGGTCAGAGCTACAGGAAGTTTTTCCTGAGTGTTTCAGACTCATTTTAGACAGAAATTATAGAGTCATAGATTCCAAATCACCTTTCATGAGGAGGGAAATGATAACGCCCAGTCTGATGAAGGATGATCTTCTGATCTCAGTCAAAGCATAGAAACGTTTCCAGTCTGATACGTTCACACACCGTTTAATTCATTAGCAGCAGACGCCACCTGATGGTCATTAAAAGAAGTGAACAATTGTCCTCTATTTTTTTTATTGCTTTAAGCTCTGCACTAATTCATATGTACCCAAACCGAACGTATGTGTACAAATGGCAAATAATGTTCTTGAGCCTGGAATCTTGATCTTGATAACACCTCCACTGGCAGATATGACAGATTTCTGTTCTTGTACTTGGGATTTTCTCCCATTCTTCCTTGCAAAAGGTTTCTAGTTCTGTAATATTCTTTGGTCGTCTTGCATTCACAGTTCTTTTAAAATCTACCCACAAATTTTTAATGATGTTTAAATCAGGGGACTGTGACGGCCATTCCAAAACCTTCAGCTTGTGTCTCTTGAGGTCGTCCATGGTGGATTTCGAGGTTTGTTTAGGATCTTTGTCCTGTTGCTGGTATTTAGTGGAATCCATTCTTCCCTCCACCCATGCAATGTTTCCTGTGCCACTGGCTGCAACACACCACCAAAACATGATAGATCCACCTCCATGCTTAATGGTTGGCAAGGTGTTCTTTTCATGAAATGCTGCTCCTTTTTTCTCCAAACATGCCTTTGTGATTGTGGCCAAAGAGTTTTATTTTAAATTCATCAGTCCACAGCACTTGTTTCCAAAACACATCAGGCTTCTGTAGATGTTATGTTGCATACTTCTGACATTGAATATTATGATGGGGACGATGGGGTTTTCTTATCCTGACTCTTCCATGAAGGTATTGTGGAATGGTGCACCTTCACTCCTGAGTCTGCTAAATCTCCCAGAAGGTTTTTTGCAGTCAAATGGGGATTTTGATTGTTTTTTCTGACCAGTAAATGAGCAGTTCTCTTCGAGAGTTTTCTTGATCTTCCAGAGCTCACCCTGACCTCCACAGTTCTCCTGAACTGCCATCACTTATTTACATTTCTCACTGTGAAACTGCAAGCTGACAATGTTTTGTTATCTTCTTGTAGCCTTCTCCTGCATTGTGGACATTAATAACTTTTATTTCCAGAGTCTTACATGGCTGCTTAGAGGAGCCCATGTTTGTTGAGTGTCCACAAGTGTGTGCACAAGGTTTGAAGAGTCAGGGTATGTGTAAAGCTTTGAAATTGGCACCAACCGACATTTACTAATTACAGCTGTTGTCATGCATCAGATCTAACGAGCTGATTAAGGTCTGAAACCTTGTAAAAAAGAATCTGAGACTTTGAAACTCTTAGAATGGGAAAACTTTTGCCATAATAATGTTTTTGATTTTGATTTTTGTTCAATTTATGGCATAAAAAGTAACTATGCATCAATGTTTAATAAAATTACTGTGTATTTTTCCCATGTCCTAGAGAGACTGTGTTAACATCTTTTGACCAAATGACCAAAACTGTTATTTATCAAGAGGTGCTCAAACATTTGCATAAGACTGTATATAAAATAATTTATTGTTGTTTGATTAATTGAAGAAACCATGAAAGGAACCCATCCTCCTCTGGTCATGTATACGACACAGTAAACAAAATATACGGTACACACTGAGTTCAATCTGACAACAGTGAGTTCTAAATACAGTTACATATAATGTTTAGATGAAGTACGCAGTGCGAAATATACTTGCTGCGTGTGTGCGTATCCGCACCCAGTTGCGTTGTTAACGTTTGTGCTGATATGCTTGCTTCCGTACTGTGCGTCCTAATCTG
>JBBIGC010000104.1:27806324-27841200 GCA_037576955.1 Lepidarchus adonis | reverse complement strand
GACTAATAGTAAATCAGTAAAGAAAGTAGTAATATAGTGAAAGACTAATAGTAAATCAGTAAATAAAGTAGTAATATAGTGAAAGACTAATAGTAAATCAGTAAATAAAGTAATAATATAGTGAAAATGATGAGGCAGAGCAGCTAAGAAGTTTGATGTTGTTTGCAGCCGTCTATATAATTCTTATTTGTGTCTCTGATTCATTCCGTTTCTGGCTGATACACCAACTGATTGCTTTCTTTGTAAGTATTTTTTCATAAGTAATTATGATCAGAAAGCATTAGAGATTGAAATCACTTAGAAAGGTACAGTTTCTTCTGAACTTGACCTAAGGAACTCTCGAAGCAGAGAGCAGCTATCAACGGCGTCCAGGGAGCAGTGAAGTTAAGACAGTACCTAACCTCTCAAATGACTATCAAACTGACCTGGCCATACTCATCCTCAGCTCATCATAAACATCTACATTTCAGACTGATTCAGCATAAAGCAGTCTGTGTGTCTGTGAAACAAGACGACCAGAATGTCTCAGAATAAAACATATATGAAACATATTCTATATTTTACCTTTTTGTTCATTGAAGTGTATCTGTATCTGTGGTAACCCTTGGAAATGCTGTTTTCCACTCAGCGGTTAGTCTCCTCATCTTCACCTTGCCTTGTGCTTCACTGATTATTGCAACCATCATCTTCATCAGCATCTCTGTGTGCCGTCCACAGCAGAAACCACTCAGATCAGAGGCACAGGTGAGTCTGACAATCTAAGCTGGTAATTTTAAGAAGACACCATTCTGTGTCCTCCCATGGTGAACCATATGAGCGTAGCATCAGGATCAAGTCTCAAGCGTTCTGGAAATGTATTCAATTAAAAAATATATGTTTTTGTACTCACATACAAAGTCGAACTTGTACAAGTAAACAAAGCAGTCCTGAGTGATTTCATTAGAAATGTGAAATTCTTGCAGAATCAGATTTGTTCACAGTGGAGGTGATAGGGCGACAAACTGCAATGACTGTAAAAGCTCACTTTCAGAAAAACATTACATAAAAGGATTATGAATGTTCTTTAACACAATTATTAACCACTGTATCTTATCTTTATCTTTATCAACATTACATATAATTTTTTTTTTAATGAAAGCAGCTATTTGTCATTGTGAACACACCCTCACACACAACATTATGTGATCTCTGCATTTAACCCATCACACATGAAGCAGCAGGCAGCTATCAGCAGTGCTTGGGGAGCAGTGTAGTGGGGATGGTGCCTTGCTTGAAGGTACCTTAGTGTTGCCCACCTTACACTTACGCCCTTCCTAGGGGCAAAATCCTAACCACACTAGGGCAGAACTGCTCCATATCTAATGTTGCATTATTTTGGATAATAAATATAATTGCAATATTTTCTACTCCTGGCTCCCATCACCTCCACTGTAAGAAAAGGAAATGACATATTTCCATACAATGTATGTTAAAAAAAATTACCAGTGAAGTGTCTACCAATGTAGGCAATGTAATGTATCTAGTACTACCAAGTAGCCAGTCTCTCCTCACAGTTCACAATACCACAACTTCAGTGACCATGTGACTGTACCATCAATCTGTTACTTGGGGACATTCTACTCATGTCTTGAATTTTCCCCCTGTCCAAAAAGGAGACTGTCATATCATATATTGCCATTATTTTTTACTACAGAGGACTAAATCAGTTCACCAACATATTTCAAGATGTCCTGTCTTTGGTGCCACCCAGAATGACCAATGATCTTCAGAGGTTCCTGGGATTTGCATACTAGTACAGATGGCTCAAATGGAAACAAGAGCTTGTTGCTATTGAGTTAGTGCTTGAGGATTTGATACATTGAATCTATTTATTTGTTGTCCAAATATAAGAAAACATTTGTCTAGGATTTTTAATCTAGAGCTTTCTACTGCCAAACTTCCACTTGCCAACTAACCCACCTTCTTGGTCATGCTAATCCTCTGAGAAATTAACCAGGAGATCTCTGGGGCAGCAGCAGGTGACTCTGTACCCTCTGACAAGTAAGGTGAAAGTTCCAGCACTTGTTCAGAGTAATGTCATTACTTCAGCAAATGCTTCCATTGCCACAAGACATTCTGGGATCACAAAAACAGCTCAGTTACTCTTTGGTAATTAGTCTTCTAGTCTTAAAGCTAATTATGCAAAGGATTGTTAGTTTATGTTCAATCTGTGTCCAATACAAAACCCCTAGACTACTCCCAACCTCAATGACTGAACAAATTTGGTACAGACCTCCCAGTGTGAGAAGAAAATAGTCATATGGCTAGTCATACATCTGTTTTCTAAAGTTTGACTCCTGGGACTCTTCTGAGACCTTCCAACATTTCTTGACAGAATAGTACTCTCAGTTCATGTCAGGCCATCATCCATTGTCAAACATTAAAACTCAGGAATCTATGAAGGTACTCCGGTGTGTATTATTCCCTGGGCTGAGTACACTCACAGCTCACTTCCAGTTATATTTTAAGTACCAACCCTCTTTGTGTCAATGGATTCTAGCTTGGGAGGATCTATCAGCAGCTAAGGAGTGGTTTTGCCAGAGCAAGGAATTTTGAGAAGCTGCTCATCTAGAGAAGACACTCAGCTGACAGAAGATCCAAGCATCATGACCTCAGAGAAGCTCTAGACTACAGTCCAAAAGAGAGCATCACCAATGACCTGAACCATTCTGGAAATACGATAATTGATAGCCTGATAATTTTAGTCCCAAGAGCTCAACAAATACTCACCAATGAAGAAAAGGAACAACCCAGAGTGACAGCCAAATATCATTGGAACTCTGTGTTCATGAGTCTACAGTATATAAAACATTGAACAAGCAGAGTGTCTATGGCAGAATACCACGAAGGAAGCTGCTGCTTACTAACAAGAACATTGCTGCACGTTTGAAATTTACGAAAGAGCATGTTAACAGTGATATTGACAAAATGTTTTGCAAACTGATGAAACTAAGATTGAACTATTTGAGAAGAACACCCAGTACTACATCTGGTGTAAAAAGGTCGCTGCATATAATCCTGAAAACATCATCCCAACCATAAAGTACGGTGGAGGAACTATCATGATTTGGGCCTGTTTTGCTGCTGTCCGACAGAATACGACAGAGATAAAGCAGTTCAGCCAGGAAGAATGGGCTGAGATTCCTCCTGAGCGATGTGCAGGTTTGATCCACAGCTACAGGAAGTTACTGATGAAGGTTATTGCTGCCAAGGGGGTCAACCAGTTATTAACTACAAGTGTTCACACACAATCTCCATGCTTATAGTTGTACTCAATAAAGATGAAAATATGAATTTCTTTGTGTTATTATTTTAGGTACGTTGCATTTGTCAATACCTTTGACGTAGATGAAGATTAGATCAAAGTTTATGACAAATTAATGCAAAAAAAACCCAAAACATGACATTTGAAAAGGTTTACATACTTTTTCTTGCCATGTATGATTTGGTTGTAGGCTTCTCCCTGTTTTTGTGTCCGGTTTAATTTAATCATCAAAAGCGTCCTCTCTTTTCATCATTTCCCCATTCATCAGAGGTTATTTTGGACTAAAAGATTTGAATAGATAAATGAATAACTAAATCTGACTATACATCAACAACAACAGCATTAATAAAGGTAATCTACTGTGATTAATACTTACACATAACTTCCTGAAAGCTGTAAAAAATCTGTAAATTATTACAAAATTACTGTGAGAATCTTTTTAGCATTTTGACTAAAACACCTAAATCCCCCTTTACTAGGATTTATATATGTATCGAACAGGTGGTTATTGTATATAAAATATTTAGACTTACCTCACTTTATCCTGAAAACCTTCCTCAGAATGTAAAACAGTGTTTAGTTCACTAGAGGGTGCACTACTCCCACTGAACTAATTCCAAAACAACTACAGTTTTACTGTAGAAATAAAAAGCAACTTTCATGTTTACTTTTACATTCACTAAATTCAAATAAAATAAAATAGTTTTTTAGTGTGATGAACATAAACTCAACAATTAAAATTTCGTACATCAACTTGCAAATTTTTGCAAATGTTTAGTGTTTTTGTTTTTTTAAAGAATTTTATGCAAGTAATCTGCAATTAAATCTTGTGAAGCTGAGCAGACCAAACTGTATCAGTTCAGGCATGTCTATCATTACTTTTGCTTCACTGTAAATGATTTTTACCATTTATGTTTTCCAGAGGGGATCAACGGCTTATCACTCTTTTGCAGACACTGAAGCAGCCACTCCTGATTGATGTCCATCCTCTCTGAGAAGAAGAGAAGTGAAGCCCAGCCTCAGAGTTTTAATGAAACACAGCACTGACGCCTGTACTGCACGTGTCTGCCACACACATGGAATATGTTCTTAATTGACCTCTTCCAGTTCTTTCAGCCTCATCCAACTCGTCAAATGTCTTTCACTGGTCACATTCAGCCATTCAGCAGCAAAAAACAGAAATGCACTAATCAGATGAATCAGCCGAATACAAAACAGGGCTTCATTTAGACCATCTGCGTCACTTTCTCTATTCCCTGAGGGGTGAGGCTGGACTCAGTGACATTTCTTTTACTCAGATCTCGTTTTTCTCTTTTGTTAATGCTTGTGCTGCTGTTTTTTTGACCGGTTTGAATGGCTCTTATGTAATCACTAAATGGGATGGATGGACTCTTCACTTGTCCTTCTCTGGGTGTTGGAGTCCTGATGTGTCTTTGTACTACATACATTGTGGAAATAACATCTCTACAATCAATAAACCTGAATATCGCTTTGTTTAACATTTTGGGAAAAAAACATTACATATAAAATGTGCATAAAGCTTTTGCATGAGCTACATTTTAGAATTTACAATGTCCTCTTTACAGTGTGTTAATACAGCAACAACAAAAAAACAGTAATTGTCCAATAAACTGCGCACAAGTGTGTTTACAGTAGAATTTCACATGGAATTTGAAAATTACAAATATTTTAAAAGGAATTTCACATTTGAAAAAAAAACAATTAGCTCAATAGTTAATGCTTAAGACAAAAAATATTAATTGTTTTATTGTGAAATGCTTTCTTTTAGAGAAAGGTAGTGAGTACATGGACTGCTGCCTGAGAAACTGTATTTAGATAGTTCTGAGAAAGTTTTGGCCTAAAATCTAAAATTCAGTGCACAGAGGTACATTCAGAACCTTCTGAGGAAAACAGTCCCCAAAGAAATACTACAAGACAGCTGGTTCCACAGTAACAAAAGGTTACTATTAGTAACACACTACGTCATCATGGATTAAAATCCTGCAGCCCTCAAAAAGTCTACCTGCTTAAGTCAATACATGTCCAGGCCCATCTAAAGTTTGTCAGAGACCATCTGGATGTCATGTGGTCAGATGAGACAAAAATGGAACTCTTTGGTATAAACACCACTCGCAGTGTTTGGAGGGTGAAGAATGCAGAGTTGCATCCCAAGAACACCAGACCCACTGTGAAGCATGGGGGTGGAAACATTTTGCTTTGGGGCTGCTTTTCTCCAAAAGCAGACAGGACGACTGATCGGTATTAAGGAAAGAATGAATAGGGCCATGTATCATGAGATTTTGGGCAAAAACCTCCTTCTATCAGTGAGAGCATTGAAGATGAAACATGGCTGGACATGCATGACAATGATATAAAACATACCAACCAGGCTGTGAGTGGCTACGTAAAAAGGATTTCAAGGTTCTGGAGTGGCCTAGCCTCTTGTTATTGACAGAATGTTTATTTCCTGCACCATTATACAAATAAATTCTTATAAATAAAAATCATACAATGTGATTTCTTAGATTTTTTTTTACATTCAGTCTCTCATAGTTGAAGTGAACCTATGATGAACATTACAGACTCTCTCATCTTTTTAAGTGGGACAACTTGCAGAATCCAGAAAAAATACTTTTTTGCCCCAGTGTACCTTAATGTGTCACCGTTTTATGCACCACTAGAAAATAACACAAGCCGGGGCTCTCAGACAGGTCTCTTGGTTCAGTGGGATAGATCTGTAATGCATCATGATACTAATGATTCTGCCATTGAACTCAGACCATGAGCCATTATTTTTGTCCTTGGGATAAATGTGTGTCCACAGTGATGTGATGATGCTTGAATTTGCAGCAGCAAGTGGAGTTACAGGCCATGAATAAAAATGCCATAAGCATTGAGCTGTGTGCTGTACATGTCCAGGTGATGCTATAGAAATGTGAAGGTATACTTTGTGAGGTTGTTGTATAGGCAGTAAAATCAGGCAGTTTTGTGTGTTTCAATTTAACACAGTCAAAGCCCATATGGCGATATATAGTTATCCTTGCTCAAACAATACGATAGTCGATACACCAACGGCAATATCAGTATTTTAATTAACAAACATTCGCCGCCAATTTCTTCAGGTATCCTCTGGGTGGTGCTGCAGGACATAGGGAAACTCATCAACAGAGAGACCAATTGAACCCTGGGCTGAAAGACGCCCAATCACATTTAAATCTTTTGTAACATTGAGGGAAGAGACTGTGGATTATTTTATGATGGTCGTGTCTCTGTGCGTCTCTTTCCCACACGAAGCCTTCAACCGGTCCATGTGATAAACATGCATCAGTAAAACACACATTGCTGGAGAACTTCTTTGAAAAAGGTGGAAAAGATCCAACAATGTAAGTGTGCAGAAATGCTCATTCCCACCGATATCTAGCACTTGCTGAACTGTTCTTAATAATCATTTTGATTTTAAAAAACCCTGTTTCTAATTAAACTAGAAACTGTACTGGAGGACCCACCTTCCAAACACCCATCATCGATGTGCTTGGTGGAGAGACGATGATTCTCGACTCGTTTAATGGGAGCAATGCATTGTGGACTATGTAGTGTCTGATACGGAGTAAAAGAATAATTAAAGCCAAGGGTCACAAACGGCGTGAGTCTTTGTGCTAGTTTGTGAAGAGTGCATTCACGTTGAAGTTAGCAAGTCACTGCATTCACTCTGAACCCAAATTAGTGGTTCCAGTGTTTCTGTGATGTATCGCGATATCACTGTCGTGCGAAATATTGATTAACACAAAGTTGTATCACGCTATTATCATTATCGTGGGCCACATATCGTGCATACTGTCCAATGGTTTTTATTATTCATATATAACTGCCCATTCTATCCTTTTGGTTTATAAATGAAATCTGAGTGCAGTAACTTTAGCCAAATGATGGGAGGCTATGTCACTGTTTTTTAGAATAAGAATAAGAATACAGATTTAGTAATTGTGTATGATTGTTTTTTTTCTGTCTCGTTTGTCTTGACTTGGACTAGACTAGTCCTCATACTCAAAGGGTGTGAGTGTGTTTGATCACAGTCTGACCTTCACTTATTCATTAAAGAAACTATGATAACTTCATGTTCATTAAGCTCTATGTTGGTAATATTGAGGCATGTTGTGGTGGAAAAGGTTGGGATGTATGCAGCCTAATACTTCATTCTTCCACACTTGGGAAGCACTCATTTATCTATAAACATAACCAAGCTGTTGTGTGGCAGTCAGGGTCATTTCCTTCTCCGTCAAATCCACTTGAGGTGCCGTGATCGCCGTAGTGCCTCAGAACCACGAGCTTTGGCTCTGGGCTTCTCTTATCACCTTAAGTCTAACTAATGCCCATTAGGTCACCTGTCCATCAATGCAGCTTGGTTACCCTTGAGCAGCCTATGTCACTATTAAACACCATGAGTCTTCCTGTAGGCCAAATCTGAAGCTGCTAGTACTGTTCTACTGGGTGGCAAACACATTCGCTTATTTGGCAAATAAGCAGTGAAGTCATATTTCAAAGCCATTTATTTGTCAGAAATGCTTATATTGTCTTTCATTGGCAAACAGCAAGTCAGCGGTTTAAGCAGACATTTGAAACGATTGGCACTTGACTTTTTAACAAAAGGCATTTCATACAACACAAAACATTCAGCATCTTATAAACATAAAACTACAACCCAAAACTCAGCATATTAAAAGAAAACACACACAAACACACACAAACAACCAACACCCCCCAAAAAATATATATTTATGGTCAATTAATGTGTTGCTGTCTGACAAAAACAAAATATTATATACATGAGAGAATGAGTTTGCTGCCTGATCAGAATGCACTGATTGACTGAACAAAACCAAATGGGCAATTTATAAAGTGCTCTTTCACAAGATATAATGATATAATTAGCAATAAGAGCCCTACATATGCGTTATGCCTTCATCGGTCAGAAAACAAAAAAGTTGTATATCATACATATATGTGTGCTGTACTGAGAGTGTGTATTGCACTGAAATCACTGCTGAAGAACAGCAGGTAAGGATAATAAGCCTAAGATCAGGGGATACAAACAAGGGTCAGAACATTCAGTGCTAATGCTAATCTGGCAGACTTTGGCCTACAAGACCACCAAAAATATTTTCAGCGGTTAGATCCATAGGCAGAGAGACACAGGGTGTGTGAGAAGTTTCAAATGGTCTCTACTCTCCATATTTTTCCTTGTATTTTATCCCCACAAAATCTCTCACAATTTCTAACAAACGTGTGGTTTATTTACCAAATCTGTAATCAGTTGTTTTTATAATGACCATTTTCCAACCCCAATTAATGTCTATATCCTTCAGAATTAAACAAGCCATGGTTGTTTTTGTGCCTGATATACGTAAATGCTCTCTGTTCTGATTGACTTCCCTATATTGTCATTATTTCTAAACGCTATCTAGGTTGAAACATTCAGAATAAATGGGCAGCGAAAACAGAAATAAACTGAACAGTTACATGTAAATGCATTGGCTTCTGCGACATCACAAAAATAGTACATTCAAAGTGCTGTGTTTTTGCAGCTTAGCTTCCATGTGTGTACTGAGAGGTATGTGGTACCCATAGAAGTTTTATCAAAGTTGACATACATCAAAGTCTTCGAAAAATAATAAATACATACATAAATAAATAAAATAATAAAATAAAATTTTGAAAAGCTAAAAAATGGTTTCCATGACATGTGTTCTAAAAGCAGCAAAATTCAGGATGCGCATTTTCAGTCAGCATTACAATCCATTTGGACAGAGACACAGATCACAATGTCTCTCTGAAAGACAAGTGTTTCTTTTTTTAATTCACCAAAAACACTTTAATTGTCAAAGAGCCTGTCCTCACACAGTTCCAGTGGCCACTTGGAGGCCCCACCGAACACCTCCACATCACTGTCGGCCCATGCCACCACATTGCCAGGCATATAGGTAGAGCAGTTGGCTATGCTGCTGATGTCTATAGGCCGCAGGACCCGGTCCCAAATGTTGAAGTGGCTTAGCTCACCCACAAAGGCCTGGGTAGCATCGAATCGCCCCCCGACCGCGTCCTGTTGAGGCCATAAACGACAGGCCTCGTTAAGACAACAACAATAGCTTCTTTTATTCACTCTTAAGAGATCTGTGGGCCCACACTACTACTACAGTAACATAATGTCCAATGAGTGCAAGAACAATGTAATATATAAACCCAGTTTTCACTGGGGTATTTATAGACTGCATTAAAAATAAGAATCTGTGATGGTAAAAGTTTAAAGAAAGGATTTCAAAAGTTTTTATTGATCAATTTAAATGTATAAAATTGTATGTTTGCAACGCACTCCAAAAAAGAAGAGAAAATTATGTGAAGATAAAAAGAATATTCAAGTTTAAAACACTCCACAATAAGCAGGTGAATTGTTAGCAGGTGAAGAATTATGACTTGGTATAATAGAAGCATCCACCATAGACTCAATCTCTGCAAATAAAGATGGGTCATGGTTCACCACTGCATGTCAAACGTCATGAGAGAATTGCCAGTCTTTGTCTACAGCACATAATATTGTGAAAAGATTCCAGGAATCCAGAGAAAGTCCCTGTATAAGACAAGGCTGGAAATGTTGCTCTGGACCCGGGCTCATATATGGACTAAAAGAGCCAAAGATTAAACATGACTATACAGACAGTTAATAGCAAAAGGCATCAAGGTGGAATCCTTTTCCAGGAAATCCACTGTTATTTCAGCAGGACAATGCCAGGCCTCAGTCTGCATGTGCTACAACAGTGTAGCTTTATAGACACAGACTGCTTGTGCTTGACTGACTTACCAAGTCAAGATCTTTCACCTATCCAAAAATTATGGAACTTCTTGAGGTGGAGAATCAGAAAATGGCCACTATGAATTATTGAGCAGCTGAAGTCTTACATAAAGAAAGACTGGGTAAAAAATTCCACTTGTAGAGCTGCAATATTCCTCAGTTCCCAAATAACTTAACAGAGTAATTCAAAGGAAAGGTGATACACATTGGTAAACACAGCTCTGTCCCAGTGTTTTTGATTGTGTTGCAGATGTCAAGTTCTAATTGTTTATATATCTTTTTGTTAATGTTATATTTATAGAAAATAAATGTAAGTTGATCAGTGAAAACATTAGAAATATTGCCTTCAAACTTTTATCAGTTAAAAAAAAAAAGTTACATAGAGCAAATAAATGTTTCTCTTTTTCTGCATTGTATGAAATATACCTTTCAAGAAATGACTTTCCAGAACAAAACAAATATTTTATATAAACAATTATATATCCCTTCCACATCTTCCATGGTGAAGTTTAATGTACATTTATATTAAAACTAAAATAATATCATTTACATTTTAAATAATTCTAATAATTATTAGAATAAAAATAAAAATATTTTTACTTTACTCAGCTAGTAGTTTAATGTTGGCATGTTTAATGTTGTTGTCTAATGTTTGCGTCCGTAGTTTTCCACTGGAGCTTCAAGGCTAATACAACCAACACATTAATTTTGCTCTTTGAATTAATACATTTGGGAATAAAAATATTTATCATCAATAATAATAAGAAAATATATTATATTTATTATATTTTTCTCATAGCTTATGGGAATAAAATGGTTATGCCCTTAATAAATTCAGAAATGCTTATGTGGTTTCTGACACTAACACATTGTGATTGACACCTATACAAATATTCAGACTTCAAGATGACTGCTGCTTAAAAAGGAAAAGTTAAAGGAAGGGTGGAGATGTTTCATGCATGCATGATATTACACCATCATCACTCACTCACAATTAAAAATGTAAGAAAAAAATACACAAAATATATTTTATTACATGTGGAATTTTTCATTTACCATAAATCTTTTTATTCATTATTTCATAAATTCATTCATTCATTGTTTATTGGCAAATCACTGCTTTACTAATGAAATTAATCCTTTTTAAAAATGTTACAACTAATGTTTGACTATCAGAAAAACATTTCTGAAAACGTAAATAGATATTTTGTAAAATGCAGTAAAACAAGAATCTGTCAATTTTCTGGAACCATTTAACTGACAAAAGCGCAGTGGCAAGATTCCCAATGTTTTCACTGAACTACATAAACATACACATCACAAAAGACATCACCTGGCAAAATGTCTCAAAAATCTAAAATAATATTTCACATTATTATGTGATATAGATGTTGAAAAACTTAAATTATTGTGTTCAGAAATGTTCATTTTAAACCAACTGACAAATCTCTTATGGAGTTTTGAGCCACAACCATTATTGCTTACAAAGACTGGATGCTTCTTTTATACACAATCATGAGTCTTGAGGAATCTTTCCCTTTTATTTTGCCCGTCCCGTCTTTATTGAGTATGTTGCAGACATCAACAACTTGTTCATATTTACAAAATACAATGAATTTGATAAGCCAAAATATTATTAAAAATATTTTTTAAATATTCCAATTTGTCCAGAAATTGGCTTTGTGCCATAAAACCCTTTTAGGAAGATCCAGGTTTAGACTCTTAAAAACATATCAAAAGGGGGTTACTATAGATCTATTTACTCAAGTCAAAAACTATTCAGGAACCTTTACGAGTGTATCACATTTCTGAAGGAATTCAACTGTAACTTCTGTCCTCACCTGCTCCTGTCCCAAGATGAGGACTCCATCAGATTTGATGGGGTGCCATGGGGCTAGGTTCTCCCCTGAGCCTAGGCGTTGGCCATCCTGATAAGCCTCCCATAGTCCATCTCTGGTGGTCCAAGTGATGCAGATGTGGTGCCATCTCCCGTCACTCAGAGACAGTGGCAATTGTGCCACCTCCATGGGAAGAGAAGAATTAAAGAGTGGCCACATGAGTATGAGTACTGACACAGCTCAATGCTCAGTTTAGACCAATTTGTCAATACCAGCCTTGGAGATGAGACATACAGTGGTGTAAAAAAAGTGATTGCCCCTTCCTGATGTCTTTATTTTTCCACGTTTGTCACACCTATATGTTTCAGATCATCAAACAAATGTAAATATTTGTTACAAAGTGTGACAAAGTGATTACCCCCTAAACCTAATAACTGGTCGGGCCACCCTTAGCAGCAACAACTGTAATCAAGTGTTTTGATAACTTGTCTTTTACAATCATCTTTACAGAATTGTAGTTCAGCCACACTTGAGGGTTTTCGAACATGAGCCGCCTTTTTAAAGTCAGGCCACAGCATCTCAATTCAGGTCAGGATTTTGACTAGGCCACTCCAAAGTCTTAATTTTGTTTTTCTTCAGCAAATCAGAGGTGAACTTGCTGGTGTGTTTTTATCATTATCCTGCTGCAGAACCCAATTGTTTCAGCTTGAGATCACGGACTCCTTCAGAAGTTTTTGGTAGACAGCAGAATTCATGGTTGAATTTATCACAGAAAGTCTTCTAGGTGCTGAAGCAACAAAACAACTCCAGACCATCACACTACCACCACCATATTTTACTACTGGTATGATGTTCTTTTACTGAAATGCGGTGTTACTTCTACACCAGATGTAAATGGACACACACCTTCCAAAAAGTTCAACTTTTGTCTCGTCGGTCCATACAATATTTTCCCAATAGTCTTGGGGATCATCAAGATGCTTTCTGGCAAAAGAGGCCAACCTTAATGTTCTTTTTGCTCAGCAGCGGTTTTCAGTGGAGTCATTAATACTGACCTTAATTGAGGCAAATGAGGCCAGAAGTTCTTTGGATGTTGTTGTGCGGGTCTTTTGTGACCTTTTGGATGAGTCGTCGCTGTGCACTTGGGGTGATTTTGGTCGCCCGGCCACCACTGTTCCATGTTTTCACCATTTGTGCATAATGGCTCTCACTGTGGTTCACTGGAGTCCCAAAGCTTTAGAAATGTCTTTAAAACCTTTTCCAGACGGATAGATCTCAATTACTCTCTTTCTCATTTGTTTCTGAATTTCTTTGAATCTTGGCCTGATGTCTAGCTTTTGAGGTCAGGCAGCTCTTATTTAAGTGATTAAGTAATCAGGCCTGGGTGTGGCTAGAGATATTGAACTTAGGTGTGATGAACCACTGTTATGTTTTAACAGGGGGGGCAATCACTTTGTCACACAGGGCCATGTAGGTAGGTTATTCCTTTAATAAATCCTCCACTTAAAAAACACATTATGTGTTTACTTGTGTTGTCTTTGACTAATATTTAATATGATAGTTATAGTTTAATAAAAATATATTTACATACATTTCCAGCCAATCAGCCAGACAATTCTGATGCTAACATTGCTAGCACACATTAGAAGTTAAAAAAACCTTTGTTAGTCCCACAAGTGGGAAATTTGCATTGTTATGGCAGTACAACCGAGCAACAGAGAGTGGGAAACAATAATTTTAAAAAGTTAAAATTAAGATAAAAAGGAAATATTTCCAATTAATGCACAAAATATAATGTAAATAGATTTAGGTGTGTATGAAATATACTACTATATAATCTTATATATGTATGTGTATAAGTTGAAATCAATAGTCACAGAATTATTTTCTGTAATACATCCCCAAAACCTTTCTTTAATGTGATACAGACTTATGGTTATTCTTCTGGACATAGTATAAAAGTTAAAAGTTGACAATTTCACTATTACAATTTCAGACACCACCAAGGCTAGAATTATTGAAGCAGATGATATTTATGTCATTCATTGCCACAAAGACTCAGTACAAAGGATCAGTACTCCTACTCCTGAGGTGGTCTGTGAAAACAGACCATGTTGTCTAAAATGGCCGCTCACAGCATTTAGCCTAACAGTGAAGTTTTATTTGATAACTCATACTATGTCCTAAACTGTATCAATCTATTCCATCTTAATTACACATTGGAGGATTTTTTTTAGCAAGCTGAGAGAAATTTCGGGGAATTTTCGGATCAGATTAGTGACTATTGGCTATCGACTATCACGTTTTTGTCAGTGATGTAGTTCCAGTGCTAAACTAAAGAAGCAAAGACTGATTGACTACACTGGGGATAAATTAATCGTAATAAAAAGATTGTATCAGATTGTGTTTAACTGTGGAACCTGTAGGTTCACCTTGTGGATGAAAAAGTTATTGATGGTAGTTTGTCTAATGCCTTAGTGCTGGTAAGCTTAAAGAGCTTTATGAGTAGTCAGATACACACACACACACACACACGCACACACACACAAAAACACACACTCCACCTGAATAATATCTGTCCACCGGGGGGTCCTACAGGGGTCCTGACCACTGATAAGCAGGGTACGGTTGGCTAACAAATAAACAGATCAACTACAGTCTGCAACTGTAAACTACAAAATTAACCTATATGGTCAGAGGAGTTAATAAAATGGACAATGAACACAGTAAATGCAGCTTCATACCTTGTTGGCTTGTTGGTGAATATAAAAGTTACTCTCTACGCTTTACTTTTCCATCTCTACGTTGCACTTTCAGATACAGTATATGAGGTATTCTTGCAGCATTACTGATATATATACAATTACTCTCACATATACCACAAAAAGATTATTCTGCTTACTTTGTCATTAATGAGCAGCTCCATGGGATTGTTACCCCATTCAATCAGCACAATCTCGTTCGCCTGTCCAGGTACCCCATAGGAGAAAGGGGTCCCGATGCCAGGACTGGCACTGGACTTGAGCCACATGCATACGGTGAAGGCGTACATTTCTGGCAGGCTCTTCTTCACTCGTCCAAAAAGGTAGTTTGTGCGCAGAGGTAAGGAGAGTTTGAAATCCTCAGGGGACCTGAAGCCAGTATTACCTGCAGCCAAAGGGTGTGATTTAGTAATGAATCACCTCAGGAGGACATGGGTTATTTTTTTTATTTGAGTTATTTTAAGGCACAATAACAAAAGAGGCTTTAACTCTTCCAATGACATGTACCACCACCATACTTCTCTCTATAGTTATGCAAAAGAACACTTAAAGCCAATAAAATCACAGCCATAGATCAGCATCCACACCTGAAGGTAAAGAGGCCAAAAGGGAGTAATGCCATAGAAGAACAAAGAACCTTCTAATTTAAAGTTCTTTCAGGAATTATTTTTGTTAATGAATATGCAAATGTATGTATATTTTTGTGCAGTTATGGGTAGTGCATATTTTAACATACACTAATGGGCCAGTGAACTGCCAGTTGGAAGTATGGTCAAGTGTATCTGAGCCACTTTACTTTGACTGGGACAGGACATCTCCAAAGCAGCAGGTTTTATGAAGTGTTCCCAGTATGCAGTGCTAAGAACCTACTACAAGTGACCCAAGAAAGGTCATGGGTGCCCATGTCTCACTGGTGCATGTGGGGAGTGATGACTGTGCTCCATTTTACCTGGGGAAGAGGTGTCACCAGGATGAGCTATGGGAACAATGCAAACCAGCAGTGACAGTGTGATGCTCAGGACAATGTTCTGCTCAGGAATCTTGCGTTCATGCATATAATACATGTACCATGACTACAAGTACAAGACAAGTCCATTCCTTCACAGCAATGTTTCCCTCTAAGGCCATTGGCTTCTCTCAGCAGTATAATCTGTCCTGCCACAATCAAATGTTATTTATGAATGCTGTGAGAAACGAGACAAAAGATTCAAGGTGCTGACTTGGCCTCCAAATTCCCCAGATTGCCCTCAGTTCGAGCATCTGTGGGTTGTACTGGACAAACGAGTCAAATGTATGGAGGTCCCACCTTACAGAACTTAAAGAGTCTGCAACTAGCACCTTGGAGCAAGATATCACAGTGAGGTCCATGCCTTGACATGTCAGAGCTGTTTTGGTGACATAAGGTGGACCTACACAATATTTGGCAAGTTTTAATGTTATGGCTGATCAGGGATCGTAAATGAGCCCTGTTCTGAACAGCTGCCCCAAAAAAGAGCCTGACTAGCAGTCTAAAGCATTCTGGGATAAAACCCTCTATTTGACTTTTGGCCTTGTGACCACAGTCAGGATAAGTGGCTCACAAAATAAATGAATATTTAGCCCAAACAATGTGAGCTTCAGGCATAAAAAGGCTAATAATAATCACACGCCTCCAAAAAACAAAACAAAAAGCCATCAGACAAAGTTGGCTGTAAGTCAGATTCCAAATAGACCATAAAAAATCATTATAGGTGCAGTCATTAATTTTCCCAACCGCTTATATATTTTGGGTTGCAGAGAAGCTGAAGCCGATCCCAGTTGATAATGGGCAGATGCTAGGGAACACCCTGGACAAGATGCCAGTCCATTGCATGGTAACACAGAGAAAGACAACCCACACACCCCTATGGTCATTTAGAGTAGACAATCAACCTAAACCACAAGTCTTTGGACAGTGGGAGGAAACCCGGAGCACCCAGAGGAAACCCACCCAAACAGAAGGCACTGGTACCCGACTCAGGGATCGAACACAGGACCTTCTCGCTGTGAAGTGACAACATTAACCACTGCACCAACCCTAGGTGTCTTCAAACTTCATGTATTTTTAAAAACAATAGATCAACAGATCAACAGATGTTTATGTTGCAGTGAAACTTTTCCCAAAGAGTTTTGATGAGTGTAACAGCTCAGGAAAACTAAGGCAAGGCAAGTGAGGACATGTGAGTACCTTTCTCTAGGTCAGAGATCCTGTTCATAAGGGAGTTGAGGGTGTTCTCCGTGCGCTGGCGATGGGCAGCTGTCTCATTATACAGCTGTGATTTCTCCTCCTCCAGCTCATTGACTTTCTTCAGCAGCTGGCTCTCCAGGTCGCCCAGCCTGCGCTGCAGCAGGTCTTGCAGCTCGTTGGGGAATGACGCTCCAGAGAGATTGGCTCGCATCTGCTGTTGCTGTGAGAAGACAAAATATCAGTATGCTGCAGGAGAATTCAGTGGTCTGTTAATCTACCGTCATTAAACATGCGCCCAGGAGACATTTCCCACACTCGTTAATATAAGGATGCCGAAAGGGTTCTTTAGATCCTGAGACTTTTATTGATTTTCCCTACAGGCCAAGAACCATTTTGGAAACCTCTGTTTTAAAGAGCTATGTAGATGTTTCAGTACGTTCATTTAAGAGAAGCCAAACATCCTAAACCACAGTGGACAGTGGGAAAAACATATTCAGAAGTTTGACCTGGGAATGAAACCAATCTTGCTGTGATGTGACAGTGCTAATCACTGCTCCACCCTACGGCTCAGGACAACATTCCCCCAAATGCGTTCTTCCTGTAGACTAATAGTAGACTCAAACAAACATGTCAAGTCGAGATAACATCATATTTACATGACAATCTTAAAGCAGTAGTTGGAGCAAATGTCAAATTTACACATTTGTCCACTTACTCCAGATGTAACCAATCAGCCAAGACATGTTTGGAGAACCAAATTTGCTTTCTTGAAACTTTGAGCCTTTGAATGCAATCTATGGCGCTCTGCTTCGTCGTGCTCTGGGATTTCCGGAATGTGGGCGTGGTCAGGGATGATGTCTATTATTTTGGTTCACAGGTGGAGTTGATCCTGATGTGTCCTTAAAGGGAGGTTCCAGAGAGCATCATGGATGGCGGAAGCAGAGTCATCCTCTTCGTCATCGCCATTGTCGCCGATGGGCCACGTGTAGAGCTGCCGTCAAGCCAGGCCGGTTGGCTGGAAACCATGGAGCGATGTTAGGGCTTTGACTGTCCCTTGTTGGTGGCATTGGGCCACGTTGACCTTTCTTTAATGCACATTACACTGGTAGATATAACGAGCGTGATAGGCTTAAGGCTTGAACACTTAAAGAAAATAATTTTCCCAATGTTTAATAATGTAGACGTGAGTTCAAATGCAGCTCTTGATCTGAAATTTGTTCAACTGTGACTTTAAAATAAAAATCACTTGTTCAACGTGAAAAGTGGAAAATGGACTAAATTTGAATTGTCTATGGATATTTCATGCGGCCCATGAACAACGTAAGAGAACAATGATACTTAATTATGTGCTTAGCTGACGATGTGTAAAGTCTTGATGAAAGCAGGAAAGTCAGATCTAAATGAAAAAATGGATTTACCACAACTAGTGAGGATAATCCGATCTATGTCATGAGGTATTATTGTGAAGAGATGAACATGATATGGTTTCATCTTTTGCACCTCTTAGCATTTCCGTCATGTACTGCAGAGGAGGACTGACATTTAATTGGCATTAGACACTTTGTTCACTAATTAGGGTGGCATAAGTGACTTTGCCAGAAGGGTAAGGGATATAGATAGACGAACAGGCGGGATAATCTCTACAAATCCCCCACGCCTCCGCATAATTACACAAACTGCAAAGCACTCAAACATAGTAAACACCATTTACAAAGCAAATGTAGACCAAAATCTAGGATCAGGGTGAGCACAATGCCTACTTTATATCATGACTGTAAAAGTTGACACACTAGACGTACAGCATTTATTTTTGTCCAAAATCTCCAAATTTCACTTTAATCTATTTACAATGTGATTCAAAAAGATTCTGTAAAAAGTCTCCCATACAAGTACAGTAAATATTCAATTAAAGGTAGATAAGTTTGTAACTGTGCATGTATATGTGTATATAAAAACTACATCTGGGGTAAGGCTGAAATAAGAGATATATCTTCAGCAAATTATTATTTTAAAAAAAGATTAAAATTAATGTGTGTGTATTCAAACATTAATGTAGAATATTATGTTAAATTTAAGATGATTCTTTCTGTAAAATAAGCTTTATATTGACTCATAAACCTTCAGTGTATCTGCTTATCTGTCTGTCTGTCTGATTATCCATCCGTCCATCTAACCAACCGTCCATCACTGAGTGAATTAAGGGAAAGGGGTGTTGAGGCTCATTTCTACCTCTAGGTTCTGTAATCTCTCCTTCAGGCTCTTCATGGTCTTCCCGAGGGCATCGATGGTTTCGTTGGGATCTCGTGGGACGTCGTCCATCGTGTCCTTCCCGTTCCTCCACGAGCCAGAGTCGTCCGAAGCAGACTCACAGCGGGAAAGTTTGTAAGTCAGCTCCTTGATGGTTCCCAGCTGATTTACTATTGTCTCCTTCTGCTGCAGGATGGTTTCTCTCAGCTGCATCACCGTGTTCCTCAGCTCCTCTTCCTGGGGGCTCGTGCTCTGCACGGACGCGGGCTGGACCGGGCAGCTTGAGTCTTTGCCGATGGGGACGGCCGTGCAGAGAAAGCGGTCTTCCTTGTCTGTTTGTCCGTGGATCAGCAGGACAAGCGTTTGGAGCCAAGTCAGAACCAGCAGGATATTCATCTTCTTCTGCTGCTGAAAAGTCTCTAGCCTGTTTTCTTACAAAGCAGCGTGAATCGACCTGAGACCTTCCTGCTCACTCCACTCACTTTACTTCCAGTCAGTGGCGACTCAGTGCGCGCGCCACTTTTCCTTTCAGCGCTTCTGGAGGTTCGCTCTCGCGGTGGCGCGCGGGAAGCCGGGCGCCCATTGGCTGTAGAAATTTGCGTCACTGGCTCTTTAAGATGGAACTTGAAAACAACTGTCAGTCAAGATCCTGGACCGAGGTGGGCACCAGCCAGATTTACCCACAGGTATTTACCACAGGTGGCAAAGTCGAAAGAATCTGCAGTGGCCCTTAAACGTATTTGGACATTTGTGCCGTAATTAAAACACAAATTAAACCTTTAAACTATCTTGTTAATGCTAATATTTGTAACATTCTTGCTTAAATATTACTTCAAAAGCAAATCCAGACTACGATTTTTGCCCATTAAAGGACCTAAATTTTGGGGAAAATCTATACATACAGTACAGTTGTGTGTTGTGTCTTTCTGACACCAAATATAAAATAATTAACATTAGAACAAATGCAAACAAACAAAAAGCAGTATTTTTTATCCAGTATTTGTTCAGTGTGTATAAAGTAGTTAGAACAGCACAGGGGCCTCCAGTCATTGCATGGATGTGAGAATCTCTCTCAGCTTCAGATTGAGCCCAAACCAGGGATTTGATGATTACTACATATAATTCTAGGCTTATAGTAACTGAACACATCTACAAACACGTCCGGTTCACTGTGTTCATTTGATTTGTATTGATTCTAAGATCAGTGAACTGAAAATAAATTAATTAAAACACTTACTGTCGGCCTAAACAACTCTTATATATACCAGGCGCCTTAGACCTTTGTACAATACTATATACATACAATGGAGGAAATAATAATTTGACTCCCTGATTTTGTAAGTTTGGCCACTGACAAAGAAATGAAGAGTCTATCATTTTAATAATAGGTTTATTTTAACAGTGAGAGATAGAATATCACATTAAATAAAATATAAAAATTGATTTGCATTTCATTGAGTGAAATATGTATTTGATTCCCTAGCAAAACAAAACTTAGTACTTAGCAAAACCGTTGTTGGCAGCAAAGAGGTCAGTCGTTTCTTGTAGTTGATGACCAGGTTTGTGCAAGAAGAGTCCACTCTTGTTTGCAGCTATAAATCATTAAGGTTTCAAGGCTATCGCTTGGCAACTTGAAGCTTCAGCTCCCTCCACAGGTTTTCTATGGGATTATGGTCTGGAAACTGGCTTAGTTACTCCATGACCTTAATGTGGTTCTTGTTGAGCCACTCCTTTGTAGCCTTGGCTGTATGCTTTTGGTCGTTGTCGTGCTGGAAGACCCATCCACGCCCCGTTTTCAGTGTCCTGGCAGAGGGACGGAGGTTGTCACTTAAGATTTTACAGTACGTGGCCCCGTCCCTGCTCCCGTTGATGTGGTGAATTTGTCCTGTGCCTTTAGCAGAGAAACACCCCAAAGCACAGTGTTGCTACCTCCATGCTTGACAGTGGGGATGGTGTTCTTGGGGTCATAGCCAGCCTTCCTCCAAACACGGTGAGTTGATTTGAGGCCAAAGGGTTCGATTTTGGTCTCATCTGACCACAGAATCTCCTCACAAGCATTCCCTGAATCATTCCGGTATTCATTGGCAAACTTCAGATGAGCCTTCTTCTTGAGCAGTGGGTCTTGTGTGCACTGCAGGATTTTAATCCATTATGGCATAGTGTGTTACCAATGGTTTTCTTGGTGGCTGTGGTCCCAGCTGCCTTGAGATCATTGACTAGCTCCTTCCATGTAGTTCTAGGCTGAGCTTTCACCTTTCTCATGATCATCCTCACCCACAAGGTGTGAAACACCAGAGTGTGTGTATGTGTATGTGTGTGTTATTTTAAGGAGTCCAAGTGTAGCTTGTTAGGAGTCAAAGTGTAGCTTGGATGACTATTGTGTTTGCTCAGATTGTTCTTGCATAAATGTTTGGCTGCATCCTAAACCATACAAGTTTCATTGGGGAGAATAAGTATTTGATGTGTCAACATTTTTATTAGTAAGAGTATTTCTAAGTGGGCTATTGACACAAAATTTGCACCACATGTCAATATCAACTCCCGTATTTAATTCATGCAAAGACATTTTAACATTTAAGTCCATAAATTGAGTTATGTGTAATAAAGTGAAAAGACACAGGGAAAAAGTATTGAACACATGAAGATAACAAGGTGCAAAAAAGCCAAGAGATCACCCAAACTCAGTCCGTATTGTGAGAGAAACCCTGCCCCCTATCAGTGCTAATTGATATCAGCTGCTTTAGTCCTAATTGATCGGCCTATAAAGGCTTCTCATTACCCAGGAGGCACACAGGAAAGATTTCTTAATGGGTAATCTTATTCGTTAAAAAGCATTCTCATGGTATTGGTTATAGGCGCATTTCCAGAATTCTGAATGTTCCTGTGAGCACTGTGGGGGCCATTATCTGGAAATGGAAAGTTCACCATAAACTGTTTAAGATCAGGTGCTCCACGTAAGATTCCTGTCCGAGGAGTCCAAAGAATAATCAGGAGAGTTCTCCAAGAGCCAAGAGCCAAGAACGTCAGGAAGACCTTGCATCAGCAGGTTCTGTTGCTTCAAAGAAAACCATAAGCAATGCACTGAACTGCCATGGCATCTATGCACGCTCACCACAAAAGACTCCATTGCTGAACAAAAAGCCAAGGAAACAATTAATTGGTTTCAAAAAAAGAAAATCAAGTTGCTTGAATGGCACAGTCAATCACCTGATCTAAATCCCATAGAAAATGTATGGAGAGAACTGAAGATAAAAGTTTATAAAAGAGGCCCAAGAAACCTTTAAGATTTAAAGCCCACTTAGAAATACCCTTATTGATAAAAATGCTGATGTGTCAAATACTTATTCTCCCCACTGTATATAAAAATGCTCTTTGTGTTCAAGGTGTCGGAGACCTCAGGTTACAAAAATGATACATGTCCACTACTAGGTGGCACTATACTGAGCACATTTCCGTTTTTGCTCATATCATGAGAATCATATGGGATAAATTCAGCATTCCTTTTTTACATTATTCCCTGTAACATGGATATAGCCATGCGCATTTCTGTCCTGCAAAATTTCTGCTCATCTCCTCTGAATCTCACGAATTCTCACATTCTCACTCACAAAACCAAAAATGCTACTTAAGCTGATTTTTTATTTATCAAGAGTTATTTATAATAATTATTTTAGGCGTAGCCTTCAGCTGCTAATGATAATATTGACTTTGAACAATGCGCAGATGTCACCAAACTTTTTTGTATTTTTATTTATTCCTGAGGGGAAACAGGTCTCTGCATTTGCCATCCAGTGCTCATTTTATCCATAAACACAATGCACAGTGAAATGACAAAACATTCCTCCAGTACAGTGATGCAGCACAAACAACAAGAACAGGAAGGCAAGACTACACAGAGAGAAAAAAGAAAAGAAAGGGCAAATGTTTCAGGACAGGACGACAAACAGAGCAGCTGACACAGAGCAGTACGAGTCCTAGTATGAGGGAATACAGTGATTATGACAGATGCTATATTCTTTACATAAACATGGAAAGATCTATGGGGTAGGTGTGGCAGTAATACACTATGGTGCAAAAGTAGACATCAACAGTTTTACAAATGTACAGGGTTAAAGGGTTGAAGTGTTCAGCTCTCTTTTTGGGCCAGTGGATGTACTGTGTTACTGTGTAACTGCACACAGTTACAAATTGAAGTGTGGAGCCAAGACCTTTTGAGTGAAAGTTTTGATGCAGTGGCTAATCATGAGCAACTCCATGTTACAGTGACATGAATTTTGCTGAATTTTTGAAGAAAAGGAATACCTTTTGTACTGAAGTGTTTTAATATAGAAAAAAACTCCTGGCCTTTGAAATCTAACAAGTATTTTAAAGGTAAATGTCAGGAGCAAAAAAGATGTTTTAAATGTTGAGTAAAAATTAGGTACGATCACCACAAGTCTTAAACTTGCTATGGCGAATGGCTAGCAGTTTTTGGTCCTGGTATCTGGGAGATCAGTTGACTGAGCAGTTAAATTAAAGTTGCAGTAAGTATTTTCTCTCTTTGTTTTAAGCCATAAGGGCATGTGCTTGGTGTCTGTGCATTAGTTCTATGGTGAAGAGCTGCTTTTAAAGGTTAATACTGTCAAACATCACTTATGGTTGAAAATCGTTCTTCAGATAAGAGCAATTTTAAAATGTAACTGGATCATAGTATTAAAAACTAGTTTATTTTTCAGTGTAGTCCTGAATCTTACTAACTAAATATATGACAAAAACCTTTTTCTTTTCACCACAAGGTGTAGCTTTAACTTCAATTAAAAAGTAAATAATTCTCTCAAAACTTCCCAATGACTAGATAAATCACCTGACCCCAAAGGTTTCTGATTGAAAAGAAAAGCATGTCAGGTTTCACTGTTTTCTGGGCAAATTCTGCTGCCAGGTTGACACTCTTGTTGTCTTGATACATCATTTCACTGAAGGTTTAAATAGCAAACGTCAATCCAGCTAATAAACTAATGAAACAGTCTTAGAGAGGCAGTCAGGGATTTCCCCACAGAGAGGAACTGGCAATGCCAAACAAAGTGCTTGTTAAAATAAGCAAAAATTGCTCAAAATCATGTCATTCATGTGTCAGTAAATCAGTCATGGAGAGTATGATTCACTGCAAACATGGCTAAATAAAAAACCACAAGCTCAAAATGAAGAAAATGTGCATGTATATCTTTGTTGTTGGGAATAACCTCCAGTAACAATGCGAAAACAAAATGCAACAGCAATTGTTTTGTGAAAACTTTGCACAGTAACAGTGGTGAAACATTATATTGCCCACAGCTTGACAGGCTGCAGTGGCCACTGCAGTGAAAGGTGATGCCAAAAACGCAGCAGTGTACTGCTGAGGCCATGAGAATGTTGACACCTTTCACCCCAGCATCAGGACATTTCAGATAGTTGGATGAGATGAGACTGGAAATGTTTTATATTTACCTTTTTCACAGGTCAAGGCCCAATGTCATTAATAATGGAAAAGTCTGGATGCTGACTGAGCAAAGAGGTGAAGACTCTTGTATAGGTCATGACACAAGATGGATTAAAACAATATTACAAGAGCTAACACACTCCTCTTCTGGATAAAACTGTGAGATTCATTAGCAATAAGCAAACATATTACACCAACACAGTTCTTGTAGTTATAATGTAGTTATAATGCTGATGTCATATATTTCATTCACTTACAACAAAAATTCAATTATATTACTTTTAATTGATGAGGGATATATGATGTCTGAAAGGAAACGTGAACTGTTAGAGTAGAAACCCCATGGTCTTAAATAATGCAGGATTACAGTTCAAGGGTGCCAGTGAAAGTACTTTTGCACAGGACAAGCCTCTAATCCCATTGTCAGAGGAAAACTTTGAACTGCTGACGTGTGCACTAATGGTCAAGGGCAATTCTTAGCTGCTGAGGCAACAATCAGTCATAAGCAGTGTGAAACTGAAACAGAAAACACTTTTGGTTCCCCAAAGAACCTTTAAATTGAGTTGCTTCATTTGAACTTTTTAAACAACCATCTTTTGAAGCAAAGGTGCTGTTTGTTACAGCAAAGAACCCATTTTAGAACCTTTACAGTAAACAGTGACCCACAAATCATGAGCATGACATTCCAACAACAATTCGAGCAAATGTAAGAAAGTTTTGCGTGACCACTAAGATGTAAAGCCATTCAGTTTATGTTGAGGTAAAATGTTCACAGTAGTAGTGTTCACATTGTATAGTATTCACAGTAGTAGAGATAACATGTTTGAAGTGAAAAGTGACTTCACAGGAAGCTATTATGTAAAACAATTATGAATACACTCTCTGAAGCCCAAGACACAGCTTGACCTCAGTTTCCCATCACAATCCCTTAAAGAAACAAACTTAAAAGACCTTTGCTTTTTAAAACTTTTTTTTTAGAGCTGGAAGTATTTCAATTCTTTTTGTTCTTTTAAGATCTACCCACAAATTGTTAATGATGTTTAAATTAGGGGACTGTGATGGCCATTCCAAAACCTTCAGCTTGCCTCTCTTGAGGTTGTCCATGGTGGATTTCAAGGTATGTTAAGGATCATTGTCCTGTTGTAAAAGCCTTTTTTTCAGCTTTTTTTTTGTTTGCTTTCAGAATTTTCTGGTATTTAATGGAATCCATTCTTCCCCCCACCCGTTGTTTCCTGTGCCACTTGCTGCAACATCACTGCACTGTACAAGCATCGCTGCACAGTGGAACAGTGCACCACCACTCATGAGTCTGCTAAATCTTCCTGCAGGTTTTTTAAAGTCAAAAGGAGATTTTAATTTGTCTTTCTGACCAGCATATGTTCTCTCCTATAGTTTTCTTGTTCTTCCAGATCTTATCTTGACCTCCACAGTTCCCCTGAACTGCCATCTCTTATTTACATTTCTCACTGCAAGCTGACAATGCTTTGCTATCTTCTTGTAGCCTTCTCCTGCAGTGTGGGCATCAATACATTTCATTTTCAGAGTCTTACACAACTACTTAGAGGAACCCATGGCTGTTGAGTGTCCACAAGTGTTTGAAGAGTCAGACAATTTATAAAGCTTTAAAACTGACACCAGCTGACATTTACTAATGACAGCTGTTGCCATTTAGCTAGCTGATTATGGTCTGAAACCTTGTAAAAATAATCTTTGGACCTTTGCACAGTGCCATAATAATGATTTTTTTTGTTGTTGTTCCGTTTATGACATAAAAATGAACTATGCATCAATATTTGCTGAAAATATTGTGTATTTTGTTCCATGTCCTAGAGCAGTGTTCCCCAACCACCGGGCCATGGACCAGTACCGGGCCGTACAAAAAACGATCTCAATCCATAGTAGAGCATGGCTACCCGACCCGAACCCGACGGGACCCGACGGGTCAGGTCGGGTTCAGACAAATATTTCACAATGGTTACTCATGTTCAGGTCGGGTTCGGGTTCGGTGACGTCAGCACTAAAACTTTTGATCATTAAAATAGTAAAACAACAGAATATGAAGGAAGATTTACATGTTTGTTTGTTTAAAGGGAGGATAATTATAATCGCTTGGCAGCGGCTGTTTTAGCCGAACATTAAAATTCCAGTCAGGTTCGGATCGGTTCGGACAGAAACACATAAATGCAGGTTGGGTTCGGGTCGGGCTCGGTCACTGCTCTGCAGGGTTTGGATCAGAGCAATACCACCAGCTACTGTTGAGTGTGAACCACATACTGCAGTAAATTGTCATTGTGAAAACATTTAGTCACACAAAGAGCTCAACAATAAAAGGTGAGCTCTGCATTTAACCCATCACATGTGGAGCAGCAGGACCTTGCTCAAGAAACCCTCCATTCACAAGGGTAGGTTCCAAACCACTAGGCCACCTCCTCCTGAATAAATACTATATACATAATGAATAGTGTATACAAAATTAATTAAATGTGTTTTAATACTTTTATACCAATATATTATTTTTGAAGTATCACTATATAATAAAATGCTGGTATATTGTGACACCCTTAACACCACTAAGGGAATTTAAGAACTAAATTATAAATATAATCACATATTTATTACAGATATTGATTTTCATTTAATATTGAGACTATATTTTTATACATATTTTAATAATAAATAATAATTCGTTAATATTTAAATCATTCATACAACTACTACATACAGCTACTAATCATCACTCCAACACTAGTAAATTATCAGACCGATAGTAATGAACCATGATCAGGTTATAATAAAAATATAGATTCTAGATACTTTTTCTGGTAGTCACTATTCAGTAGAACAACTTCAGATCTTTAATATTTGATCAGTGTTTCTGCCAGAAGGATGGAACAGTCTCAGTGCTAGATATTTCACACAATCAGTGTCATTTAATGCTCTGTAACTAATGATAAATCCATATAGATAAAATAAATTCCAAAGAAAGACTTCATAGAACGTCAACATGAATGCCACCAATACCCCAAATATTCCCACTCAGCCAAGACATGGCTGAGGTTCAATGAGGCTCTTATGGGACATAATGGGAAATTATGGCCACTTTACTATCCTATAAACTGCATGCAGTAAATATTACTCAGTTACTTCCAAGAGAACTGTACAGTTAAGAAATATCTCTACTGGAACGCCCTTGCTTCAATCCCCAGGTCGGTCACAGTTGCCGTTCTGTGTGGAGTGTGCAAGCTCTTCCCATGTTTGTGTGACTTTCCACCGGGTAATACGGTTTCTGTCCAAATGTGTGTGGTTTAGTTTGACTGGCAACTCTGAATTGTCCATAGGATTGTGTGTGTGTATGTGTGTGTGTACAGGCATGGTTAAAATGATTGGTTCCCCTGGAATTGCACCATTTCTCCCAGAAGACTATTGCAGATTACAGAAGTTTTGATATATACTGTGTACATACTGCATACTGTGTTGTTCTTTGTAGGCCTCATTCCGTTTTCTGTAAACAGTAGAATGATGTGCTTTACCAAAAAGCTCTACCTTGGTCTCATCTGTCCACAAGACATTCTCCCAGAAGGATTTTAGCTTCCTCAAGTACATTTTGGCAAACTCCAGTCTGGAACTTTTATCCTTCTGTGTCAGCAGTGGGCTCCTCCTGGGTCTCCTGCATTAGCATTTCATTTCGTTCAGATGTTGACGGATAGTTCAAGCTGACACTGTTGCACCCTGAGTCTGCAGAACATCTTGAATTTGTTTAGAATTTGATTGTGGCCGTTGTAGTTTTATACATTTATAAATTTATTTTTTACATTTACATTTATAAAATCTTTTATAAATTTTTCTCTTCTGTCCACATCCATGTGGTGTTTTTGTCAGTTTGCACTATGCTAGCTTACTGGTTAAAGTTTTTACTTGTGAACTACATTAGCCTTGCAACTAACATTGCTATTTGGATGGGAAGAGACTTGAAGAAATATAGAAAATACTTTTGACATCATCTGCTTACTCTGGCTTTAAAATACCACACATATACTATATAATAGGGGTTCTTCTCATAGTTTACATGTTTTCATATTCATTCTAATGTGTTTTCCTACCAAATCATCACATAATTTTAAGGAAAACTGATTTTAGCTAAAAGATGAGAGAAATAATCAGGTAGAAATATACTTTAATATAGTGGTGACAATAGACGTGTTAGAGTCTATAATATTGGGAACCTGATTTTATATAATTTTCCTTTTTAAAGAGTGTGTTTTTAAAGAACCCATTGACATTACCAGGCTGTTGGAATCATCCAAAATTCCCTCCCTTTATGGCGCCTCTGCTTCAAGTGAGAGATTACAGGAAATCTTTGTGGAGCGGGATGACCAGATACATGATTAATTACATTTATTTAAGAAAATACATTTGAAGCGAATAGATGAAGTTAGAATGACCTGATATCAACAGGCCACTGAGGAAAGATTTTACTTATGAAATGAGGACTTTTATTCTTGTACATTCAAGTATTGGTGAAAAGCTTTTGAATGGAGCTCTCAAGGCTTTTCATTAGAGACTCTGATGGATCGAGGCTGCAACCACAATGGCTGTCCATTAATTCAGGTTTGGTCACCAATGTTATGTAATAGGGTATTTTATGAGCCTGACATTTATGAGCATTATTTGTTCCAGTGTACACTGCATCACTAAGTAAATGAAGGTTTCAGAGACCAGATGTGTTCATGCTGTGAACACATGACCCTTTCTGACCATGAGAGGAATGGATGTTTCATAACCGACATTTCAAATGTCCATATCATCGTAAACTCTTTCTCACTCTTTTCAGATTTTTAATGTAAGGGTTTGATACAGTGTGTGAATATCGCTGATGTTTCAAAATGTACCATTTCATCTTTAGGCCCAGTGCTTCCCAACTGTAGTCTTGGTGGTTCTTCTGCTCTACACATTTTCACATTTTTTCTGCTCTTATGCATCCACTTTACTACAGGAGATGTTTGTTAATGAATTGATTAATTGGATGAGGTGTGTTTGGGGGCATGGAAAACACTAAAATATGGAGAAAACTCTACTCTAGGCCAGTGGTTCCCAACCCTGGTGTTGGCATATCTCTGCCCTTCATGTTACCTTTTCTTGAGCTGTAGGGAATTTGTAAACAAAATATCTACATTAATGTTTATTTACTGATCTGAGACGTCCATCAGCAATTAAGTGGAGTTAAATGGAGAAGGAACAAACCCTCTTAAACATGGTGTTGCTTTCAGGCAATGGAATGCATTTTAAAGCCTCTGTTAGGCACATGTTTCTGTGTTGTCAATCAGAATGAGTGAGAATTTGTATCAAAGGACACCTCAGCAACGTGTGGAGGTCACTATCAAGCATCATTTGAAGATGGGACTTCCATTCCTGACACATGATCTCAGGATCACATGCTTTGAGGAGAAGGTAAGATCATTTGCTTAAGTAATCTTATTTTAAATGATGTTTATTAAATAAATGGTTTTTTTTTTGTATTGTGGTAAATAAACCACAATATAAACTGTAAATATATCTGTACCATTTTTTTTCAAACCCATCCCTTAATCTAACCATTTAAGTACTGTATTTCAAATGTGCATGAAAAAATGTTTTAGCAATAAAATTCCTTTAAAAAACATGCAGATTGGCACCAAGCTTTTCCGAATTTGTTTTTGATTAATGATGAATGTCTATCTGTTTTTCTCCTATATTTTTCATAATTGTGTGACAATCTTAATCATGATCCTTTTTTCACCTTAATATTAGAAACCATTCACCACTTTTACACTCCAACATACCTCCCACACCCCTCAACCTCCCTAAAAACATTGTGCTTCTATTCTGAAACTGTCGTTAAAACACAAATCCACTTCCCGGTGTTGATCTGTTCTGCTCTTCTGCTCAGAGCCAAAGTGGAGGACCAGTGGTCAATAAGAGACTGGAAGCAGCCACAAGCAGGCCCCCTTCTCCCTCCATAGTGAATATCCTGGTTTATATGGCTGCTGTCATTTTAAACTATAGAGTTTAATTCAGTAGGGGACAGGATGTCATCTCCCCTTTTATGTTCTCACAGCACAACAGTGAGGCCATTGAAATGATAATGCAACCTTTTCTCCATCTGGATCATTTATTGTGCTCCAGCAGGGTTACTGTGATTGTGCTCAATCAGATGGCAAATGTGGCAAATGGCTTGTCTAACATCATTTACCAGAGATCTCAGAGAAAAAAGAACATTTCATAGGCCGTGTTTCCTTTTACTATAAGCATTTCTCATCAGTAACATTAGTTTTTTGTACACAGCTGCTGCAGTGCAGCCTCTGGCCTAAAAGAACATGTCCTCTGCATTTAATTCCAAACCCCATATAACCTATATATTATGCATATATTGTAATTCACTGTAATTACTGTATTTAATTTTCGTGTGTTTATAAAAACAATTTTTTTAAAATGGCAATGTGTGTGTGTGTGTGTGTGTGTGTGTGTGTGTGTGTGTGAAGTACTCTCTTATTACATTATAGGAGACTTGAAATTGCAATTAATTTTGTTGTAATTAAATACATGTAACCTTGAGTAATAACCCTGCTACTCTTATAGCTAGCAACTATGATGCCTCCACTCCTAACCAACACATATTCCACATTTTTTACTTGCTTTAGATTAGATTGCTTTATTTCATTGTGTTGTTCTATTGTCTTTCTGTACCTAATTTCTCAGGTGCAACAAACTCGGGTATAACACTGCTCATCTATTGTCCTGAATTGTTCTATTGTCCCATCTCACTGAAGTTACTATCGCACTACAGATACAAGTGCAAGTGCAGTTTTCAGCTGCTACATCACATTGTACGGTAGTCCTTTCTTTGACTAGAATTGTATTACAGTATTGTAAATTGTCCTCGTCAACTGATGTTGTATTTTTACTTTTGCCTTTTTATAGTTATATCTACTATTTGTGATCGCACCTTAATATTGCTACAAATCTCGTTGTACTTTGTGCAATGATATAAAGTTATTAGCTACTTTGTTCGATGACGATAAAGACGAATGCAATCCAACTCGAGCTATACCTTCATGTCGCTGTTTTTTTTTCTCCGCCATGACGACGCACAACGTTGCAGCGAACTCAAGTGGTTCTTTAGTGCACCTGCACTTGCGTGTCCGCAGTCAAGTCTATGTACAAAACCGTTAAACATATGAACGATTTATGTATTAGAAATGATACTTAAAATATTGGTTTGTGAACTGATTTATAACTTTAAATTATCTGCTAAATGAATAAATAAATCAATACATAAATAACAAAGCTATCTTTATAAACGTTAATTTATTGTTATAAAATGCATAGATGTTCAACCGAGTTTGACAACTGTTTTTATTTACTATGTGCAGACAAAGCAAACAATGCTTTAAGGGTGAAAATATGATGGAAATAAAAGACCTTCCTTTTCGATTGTCTTCTGACTACTACTTTTTGTGGAGTATCCTTCCTCCTGGAACTATATTGCTATGTTGAAAATGACAAAATTGAAAAACTAAGAATTGTTAACCTTTAAATCTTGAATATTGTGAGACATTTTTATAATTCAATATTGTTAAGCTTAATATTATGCTTTAAAAAACAATAGTTAGACAAATTAATGGTGCACAGACTAGTCTAAAGCGGGGTTCTTTAAATCCTTCCGCCGTGTTTGATTCGGAGTGAGCGGAAGAAGAAATCGACCTTCTTCCCTTTCTCCATCTGCTGTAAGTATGTTTATGCGCTTTGGTTACTTTATTTTTGGTTTCATGTGGGAAATGTTGCGCTTGTGTGGCTCATGTGTGTACACGTGCGATTCGGCAATTTGTGATTGTTGATTGCGGAGAAAGCGTAATTAACTTAAATTCCAGAGAGATGAGAAAGGGAAAACGGCAGTCGAAGCAGAGGCAGGTTATCGTGCTTTAAGAACGGGAACCTAAAGAATTAAGGTTGGACTTTGAGTGGACTGGAGAATTGTGTGCGTAAATTTCACTTATATATTATGTGCTTGTACTTGATGTAGTTGCTAGGACATTTTAATCTGCTTTTGCTTCTCCGCAGTAGCTCGTTTTGCTTTTAACCGCAGTGACGTCATCTCAACGCGTCTGACTGCAGTAGGCGTGCAGTTAGCTTAGCTTAACCTAGCCTGTAATTTGGCGCGCCGGCTTTGTTGAAAAACTGCATTCAAAGTTGCTGCAAGTGTACAGGACTACTGCCTTATTGCTATCATTTTGTGGGTAATTTGTGCTTTGGTGGAGGAACGTTGATTTTTGATGGTTTAGCTTGTGTTTATTCGTCACTGACAGTGTGGTTGGTGCGCTGCAGTGTGGAAGTCTTCGACACCGCCTTCTTTATGCAGTATGTTGGATTTATAACTGCACATAGTAAACTGCTACATGCATTGCAATAATTTATTCCAGTAATTATTAATTAATTATGACACTTTCATTTTCAACGTTAAAACGTGCGTTATAAAGGTGATGCACTGCCCTTATGTCATCTGTGTGGTTTTGCTTTGGAGTTGTCTTGTGAGATGTTATGGACTTAAGTGATCTAGACCTTCTGTCTTCATCTAATTGTTCTGCAGGCGGCATGAATTTTAACTAAATCGTGCGCAGACCCCGGTCTGCCTCTGTCCCATCGCAACCATGTCTGTCCCGGCCGCCACAATGGCCTTCGTGCCTACGCCCAGCCCCACGGTGGTGGATCAGACCACCCTTATGAAGAAGTACCTGCAGTTTGTGGCTGCCCTCACAGACAACAACACTCGTGAGTACACAGACGTGTCAGTCGTTCACTTCTTGCACCAAGGTTCTATATAGATGCTATTCAAAGGGCAGCGGATAACTCTTCTAAGCAGTGGATTCTGGTGCAGTAATAGCTGAAATGGGACAGGAACAATTGTATACACTCACCATCCATGTATCAGGCACCAATACGAAAATCATGGTGCCAGTACTTGAGCTTTGGGTATCATCAGATACAGAGTACTTATCTGATACCAGTGTTTAATTAATAAGCTGTAAAGCTGTAAACTGTATGAAAGACATTGACAATTGTGTAGGTCGACATGAAACTTTTTTTTTGCTTTTTCTTTTAAACCAAATATAACCAATACATATTTTTCAAGAAACAGAATAATTTATTATTAAAATGATATCCATGCACCAGTCACTCTCACATTTGACTCTAAAATTTCCCAATGTGCATTGTGTGAATTATTTGTTTAGTGTTTACTTTTATGTATACAGTTGTATAGTGTGTTATTAATGGCTAAGTAACTTGGTATGATAATTAAGAGTTTCCCTTGGGATCAAAAAGGTGTCTGCCTAGATATCTATCTGGTAAAAAATATTTCAAATAAACCAGAAATACACGTAGTATGTGCATGTATTACATGAATATCTATGTAAGAACATACCGTAGCAGAACTGAACAGAATAGATCGTCCCTTTGGATCAGCACATAATGTTACTCAATCCAAATATTTGCATATATTAGTGTTGGATCTTTGCCATTATCGATCCCATTCCAAGTGTTTGCTACAGCACATGTTGCCAATTCCAGTCCTGTTAACCCAAAAACTATGCAGATTTTTGTGCTTTGACTTATTTTACACATCTTATTTAACACTAATTAACAGGCTGCTCAAATGCTGGGTCATGTATGAGGAAAAGACAGAAAATTTGCAGTTATTGGGCTGGGAGTGTGTGTGAGTGTGATTGCATGAAAATTCTTGTATGTTTGGGTAATGAAAGGAAAACTAATGGGATCTGAGCAAATATGTTTGTATCTGTGATTTTTGAGAAATGTATTGCAGCTTCCAATAACTGTCTAATCTCTGATGCAAATTTTAGAGGATGAAACAAAATTGAAAATGATGCAGGAAGTCAGTGAGAACTTTGAGGTAAGCCTTGACATATATTTTTAAATGCCAAATAAGTCAAATTGGGCATAATTGTTTTTGTTAAAAATTATTACTTGAAATTTGACATCAGATTTAAAGCAGAATCTGTGATATTAATTGTGCAATATTACTGCTTGATCGACAACGGATTTGTGCAATGGATAGTAATTTTGAACATTTTCCTATTACTTAATAAAAAACATCACTTTCTAATTGAAAATGTACTGGAGCTGCTTAAGGGACTGTACAGTAGTGTGTGTATGTGTATGTATGTATA
>JBBIGC010000104.1:27783824-27803824 GCA_037576955.1 Lepidarchus adonis | reverse complement strand
TGGTCTTTCTCACTGGCTGTTTTAACAGAAACCCAAGAATATTCATATGTTTTGTAGGTGTACAGATATGTTACTGTGTCATTTATTAGCCCTATTTTCTTATTTATCAATTTTGGACAATCCCTGCGTTCTGTGGGTTCTATTGGTAGACATTAGTGTTGCTAGCAGACCTTTAGCTTTAGAACACACATTATTGGAGTGCTTCATAGTAAAATGATAACATGGCTTTAATGGAAAAACGTTTTTACTTTTCATATTGTCCTATATGGTTAATACATTTATCAGAAGTAACATTTGCCACCAAGTATTAAGTCTTGTTTTGCTAGGGGGTCAAATAATTGGAACAAAAAAGTATTTAGTCAGCGACCAATTGTGCAAGTTCTCCCACTCAGAAAAATTAGAGAGGCCTGTAATTTTTATCATAGCTTTACCGTAACTATGAGAGACAAAATGAGAAGTCTGATTTTTAAATAATTTATTTGCAAATTACGGTGGAAAATAAGTATTTGGTCAATTACCAAAGGTCATCTCAATACTTTGTTATATACCCTTTGTTGGCAATGACAGAGGTCAAACGTTTTCTGTAAGTCTTTGCAAGGTTTTCACACACTGTTGCTGGTATTTTGGCCCATTCCTCCATGCAGATCTCCTCTAGAGCAGTGATGTTTTGGGGCTGTCACTGGGCAACACAGACTTTCAAATCCCTCCAAAGATTTTCTATGGGGTTGAGATCTGGAGACTGGCTAGTCCACTCAAGGACCTTGAAATGCTTCTTACGAAGCTCCTCCTTCGTTACCTGGGTGGTGTGTTTTGGATCATTGTCATGCTGAAAGACCCAGTCGTGTTTCATCTTCAATGCCCTTGCTGATAGAAGGAGGTTTTCACTCAAAATCTCACGATGCATGGCCCCATTCATTCTTTCATTTACACGGATCAGTCGTCCTGGTCCCTTTGCAGAAAAACAGCCCCAAAACATGTTTCCACCTCCATGCTTCACAGTAGGTATAAGTATTTTTGGATGCAATTCAGCATTCTTTCTCCTCCAAACATGACAAGTACAGTTTTTTTTTACCAAAAAGATATTTTGGTTTCATCTGACCATGACATTCTCCCAATCTTCTTCTGGATCATCCAAATGCTCTTGAGCAAACTTCAGACAGGCCTGGACATGTACTGGCTTAAGCCTGGGGACACGTTTGGCACTGCAGGATTTGAGTCCCTGGCGGCGTAGTGTGTTACTGATGGTAGCCTTTGTTACTTTGGTCCCAGCTCTCTGCAGGTCATTCACTAGTGGAGCTTCTTGAAGAAGTTACAGGTCTGTGAGAGCCAGAAATCTTGCTTGTTTGTAGGTGACCAAATACTTATTTTCCACCGTAATTTGCAAATAAATTCTTTAAAAATCAGACTTCTCATTTTGTCTCTCATAGTTACGGTAAAGCTATGATGAAAATTACAGGCCTCTCTCATCTTTTTAAGTGGAAGAACTTGCACAATTGGTCGCTGACTAAATACTTTTAGGCCCCACTGTATTTGAATACAAATCAATTTATATATTTTATGTAATGTGATTTTCTGGATTTTCTTTTGATATTCTATCTTTCACTGTTAAAATAAACCCTCCATTAAAATAATAGACTGTTCATTTCCTAGTTAGTGGGCAAAATTACAAAATCAGCGAGGGGTCAAATCAGTACAGGCCAAAAGTTTGGACACACCTTTTCATTCAATGTGTTTTCTTTATTTTCATGACCATTTACATTGGTAGATTTTCACTGAAGGCATCAAAACTATGAATGAACACATGTGGAGTTATGTACTTAACAATGTAACAAACAAAATAACTGAAAACACGTTTTATATTCTAGTTTCTTCAAAATAGCCACCCTATGCTCTGATTACTGCTTTGCACACTCTTGGCCGTTTCTCAATGAGCTTCAAGATTCACATTGAATGAGGAGGTGTACTGTGTTTATACATATATATATCTCACACTTAAATGTTTCGGATCATCAAACAAATGTAAATATTAAAGACAACACAAGTAAACACAAAATGCATTTTATTTTTAAGCGAAGAATTTTTATTATGAATCAAGAAAAAAACAATCCAAACCTAATGGTATTGTGTGACAAAGTGATTGCCCCCTAAATCTAATGGGCCATGCTTGGCAGCAACCACTGCAAATCACATTGTGTTTCATTGTATTGTCTTTCATTAACATTTTAATTTCTTTGATGATCTGAAACATTTAAGTGTGACAAACAGTGAAAAAATAAGAAATCAGGAAGGTGGCAAACACTTTTTCCACACCAGTGCATATACATTAAATTAATAATACTTGCCATATTGACTAGCTTTGGATCTTTGGAGGTACTTTGAAAGTGACCTGTATCCTCTTGTCTCGGTTAAATAAAGAACAAAAATACTGAATTAATATTCATTACTATCCAGTTTTGTGGCTGACCTCCATTCAAATACATCCAGGTATAGTCCCTCATGTTATGTATGTGTGCACACCTTTGTTGTCCTTTAGAATGATATGAGTTGTTTTTGTTACTGTGCCTATAAAAGTGATTTATGATCTGTCCTGTATTTTTGAGTATTGTGTCTTGTTTAAAAGCACTCAAACATATAGGCTGAATAGGTGGATCTGTAACGTGATGTTATAACAATGAATTCACATGTTTTTTTCAGGGCAGTGACCTGTGCCTTTTGAAATCTAAATCTAAATCTAAGTTATTTCAAAATTAATTTTTAATCCAAACATTAACAATGGGATTCAGTCATGCCCTATAACCTTTATCACATGGTTTTTATCAGAAAATGTATTGCAAATTATTTGTTTCTAAGGGTGTGAGGTAATGTGTGTTGCTAAATAACAATCAATTAGTATGTTCTAAATATCATGTTCCTGTGGCTTTGAGACGAGAAATCTGTTTTTGCATTATAGGCAGGGTTTTACTACGCACTTTTTTGTTGTCATTTTTGTTTGGCCAGTAGAGGGCATCACCCTACTGTTAGTGAATGACTGTTGAGGCAGGATGATGGGAATTACAAACGCTAATGCTCTTTAGTGTCTGATACCAAAGAGATCACCTCCTATAAATATGTTTGATAATCCATTAACGTCCCCAACAAACAGACAAGGTGATCATTATGCTTTATGGGGGGATCTTTTGATTAATTGCTTTCTCTGTCATTCTTTATTAGTGACAGCTGGTGCACCTTTGAGCGGCTGTGCTCTCTGTTGAATCTGACTGATGTCTTCCCTTAGTATGCATCTCATTTGTGTCCTCTCTGTGCTACAGCACACCATAATCCCGCGGGGGTCGCTGTCGCTCAAGGTACTTGCTGAGCTGCCCATCATTGTGGTGCTCATGTATCAGGTGAGGACACAGTCGCACAAGTAGGGAACATTACACACATTTATATAGCTAGCTGCAGTGGTTTGGTCTAAAAATGTCCTATAGCTCGGTAATCAATTATGACCTGTTTGGTTGGTTAGTTTTTTACTGAAGTTACAATTCAAGTGACATTTATTTATTTATTGACAGGAAGTACCATGTCATGTACAGTACAATCTGCTAAAATAAATCAAGTAAAATTAAAAACTATTTTATCTGGAGGTACAATAGAAGCAGACAGCGTTGGATGCATTACTTGGAGCTATGCCATGTAGGGCTTTAAAAACAAATAATTACACTTTAAACTCACTTTTGGATTTAACAGGAAGCCAAAGCAAGGATGTGGGCACAGGAATAATAATGTTCTTGGTAGCATTCAGACCTTGACCAGATTGACTTGACAGGCATGAAAACCTGTTTCCAGAAAAGTTATGATAGAAAAAAATCTGATTTGTTCATACACATGAACCTTTATTTAGCTCACAGAAATATTTTTTTTAAACAGGCTAATTGGTAGCAGGTGTGGCGTCATGATTGCATATAAATGTTGCATCAGTCTGAGGCTCATGGCCCACCCCTTTGTGCCAAAATTCAGAATTGTTATTATCAAAATGGCCTATATTTACACTATACACTTAAGTTGGTCAGTAAAATTTTTGCTAATCTTTGTATTTTTTGTTAAATATAGATTTCTAAAATAAATTAACACATGACCATTGGTGAATATTCCTACTGTTCCTGAAATGGGGTTTGTAATTTCAAATCCTTAAACAAGTTATGTTTTGAAATTCTGATATTTCTTTTTTGGCAGAAGCTACAACAAACAATCACATTTATTTCTTTAACTAATTTAAGAGCACATTTTTCAAAGTGCAATTTATTTGTTCTTATTTTAACACAGTAAGGATACCCAACAATAATCATCTGTATTTTGCCTTAGTTTAGTTCGAGAAACTTTTGTGAAATCCAACAGATGAGTTAATTTAATCTGAAATTGACCTGCTATTATTGTTTTGTATCTAGGATGGAAAAAGTATATTTCATAACTGCAAAGGCCTGAATTGTCTTTTTTTCATTTATTACTCGAGATCCTTTAATACCTTGTTTGTATTTACTTTTCTTACTTTCTTAACTTTGTTGCTTTCTTACAAAAGTAAAGCAGCAAACTTTGTTTCATGAACTACCTTTGGGCTAAGGGGGCATTGTTTTTGTTGTCTGAACCCATTGCTTTAATGCTAATGTAAGGAAAGTTTTATTAAATCTTTTCAATATCTTTGCCTTTCCCCTTTTGAATCAGAATAAGGTATTTCTCTGTAACCCTTTCCTTTTATCTGTCAAAATCCTAATGTGTTTATTTACTTTTTGTAGCTCTACAAGCTGAACATCCACAACGTGGTGTCTGAGTTTGTGCCTCTGATTATGAACACCATTATGCTGCAGGTGTCTCCTCAGGCTCGGTCAGTGTCATCTTCTGAGAAAACATTTCTCCACCTCCTTCAATGTGATCTGTTGTATTTTTTTTCCCTGAATTTTGTTTCCTCCTCTTGATTATAGGCAACACAAGCTGTATAACAAGGAACTTTATGCAGATTTCATTGCTGCTCAGATCAAGACCCTGTCCTTTTTGGCTTACATCATTCGCATCTACCAGGTACTGTGGACATGCTGCTACTACCTAAGGTGGATGAGCTCCCATGCATTTGGTTTAATCGAAGTAGCTGATCGATTTGCCTGAACAATAATAAGCTTTAACCAGTGACTTGGCCCACGTCTTCATGAGCTATGATTTTGTGTGTGTGTGTGTGTTGGTCAGGACCTGGTTGGGAAGTACTCTCAGCAGATGGTGAAGGGAATGTTGCAGTTGCTGTCTAACTGTCCTCCTGAGACTGCTCACCTGCGCAAAGAATTGCTCATTGCTGCCAAACACATCCTCACCACAGACCTGCGCAGTCGTGAGTTTTCCCACCATTACCCACACTGTGGCTACTGATGCCACATAGAGAGAACTGAATATGTAATGATAGCTAGGAGGCATTAGGCCTATAACACTGAGTGTGCGTCTCTTCTACATTACATTATATTATACTATCACCAGATAATCTGGTAGGTTTCACTGCTCAACCTGGCTAAGCCCTCTATTCTTTGCCCTGAAAAGTCCATTGCTGTCGCTGTAGATAGACTAGGCTCGATACTCTTGACTGACTAGCATTTAGCTTGATGTTCTAAAGTTTGAATATTTGTTGTCACATTCTCCTAAATGGTTCAACCATCTAAGGCAGGGGTGTTAAACTAAGGTGCTGGACAGCTGGTGTCCAGCACAGTTTGGTAGTTTACCTCCTCAAACACACTCACTCAGCCTGGCAATTAACAGGTGATTTGAACCAGGTGTGTCTGAGCAGGCAAATCATCAAACTGTGTAGCACACTGGCCTCCAGGACTGGAGTTGGCTTTGCCCACATTACTCAAAGCCAGTGTCTGCTAGAGCAGCGGTCCCCAACCTTTTTCACGCCATAGACCGGTTAAGACCATATTTTTGCGGACCGGCATTTAAGGTGTCGTGGATAAAAACAACAAAATAAAAAGATATGACCAACACAAAAACTGTGGTATTTTGTAAATATGATAATAAACGTGAAGTAATTGAACCAGCAATAATTGTTCTCCTTCAATTGCATTCAGCTTTCCGCGGACATCTTAGCAGCAGTTTAAAATATCCGGTGGTGCTTCATTGGTTTCGAAGGAAGCACTCGTTACCTTTTACCCTCCCAGTGTTTGTGATATTATCTGACCGGGAGATTCCTACCTGGTGAATGAAATTGAAGGTCATTTTCCTGATTTTCTGTCCAGTTTTAGTTAAGGTACTAAATTTCATCATTTCAGTTTTATATTTATTTATTTTGTTTTCATGACCATCACTGGTAGCCAAATGGGTCTTAAATTTGTTTAAGTATTAAAAATGACCTCTTGTGTAATGAATAATTGATGATGAATATGTTAATATATTAGAAATTAAGAACTAAAGTGATGAGTACTTGGTGCTGCATTCTTCTGAATTCCTGCAGTGTTTTGAGAGTGTCAGTTCTCAATCAATAGCAGTTGAGAAAGGAATATGAGACACTCTACTAAATCATTAGTTCTGTGGAGGATAAATGAATCAATCTGAAGCTCTAACTACAAAGCTACCTCATCGACATGTCTCATGGTTCAGGGGCTGCTTGCCCTTTCTGTAGCTGCTAAAAGATTTTGATGCCTTCTGATGAGGACTATTTGTCTTGCAGAGTTCATACCATGCATGGACAAGCTTTTCGATGAGTCAATACTCATCGGTTCAGGCTACACAGCAAGAGAAACACTGAGGTAAGAGTGCAGAGATATTAACCCCTTTCTCGCATGCCATGCAGTGGTGTGAATTAACGTTCGGCTTGTTCTCCTGTTGGAGCTGCTGGCAGGTGTCAACACATTGTCTGGCCAATCACACATTTGTGCAGAAGTGGAGCAGATGACAGCTCTGTGCATAATGCTTCTTGCCCATTCACTATGCACAGTCTTGCTGCTTGTCTGAGGAATGTAATACACAGTGGAATGAGAAGAAAAAGGTGGCGAACTATGATCAGTAAATATGAAAATGGCTAGTTAATGGTGGGTGACTGCATTGTGAAGCCCCTGTAGACAGAAGAAATCCAGGTGCCATGTCTGAGCACTAGCCTGTCAGCACACCCCTGGAGGCTGTCCTACACTGTCCATCACCCGGCCCCAGGTGTCATACGGCTGCCAGCACCGTTTCCGCTCAGTCCGTCAGCCTTCATCCGACAAATGTGGCTCGACTATGGATCCGTCAGAATCATTAGCTTTATTTATTCTGGCTCATCGTTCCTCAAACTCTGCCAACCATCCTCCTGCCTCAGGTGTCAACCCCAAAAGTTCTGTCTCAGTCAAAGTGATTAACCAAGAAGTTTTCTGCTTTCATCTTTTTGACTTTGTAGAGGCGGTTTGTAGAAATGTGCAGTAAGACGGCTTAAGATTTTTTTTGTTAGTCTTTTGTGCAATGTTGATGTTTTGCAATATTGATGTCTTGGTCTGCATACGGCAAATGATCCAACAGCATATCAAGAGTTCTGTGGGCTTCCTGACCATTTTCAGAAGCTACTGATCAGTTTCTGTTCATGTAGTAAAGTGGTCTAAATAAAGTGTGACTAAAGTAAAGCAAGTCAATTGCATGTGTAATATGTAGATGAATATAAATAATGTCGTATTTTAGTCTGTATTGTGCATGGATTGTTGTATTATTTTGTTTCAAAAACCTTTTTTTGTTGCAGACCCTTGGCCTACAGCACGCTAGCAGACCTGGTACACCATGTCAGGCAGAACCTGCCTCTGACCGACCTCTCCTTAGCAGTGCAACTGTTTGCCAAGAACATTGATGACGAGTCTCTTCCCAGCAGCATCCAGACCATGTCCTGCAAGCTGCTGCTCAACCTGGTGGACTGCATCCGCTCTAAGAGCGAACAGGAGAACGGCAATGGCAGAGACATCCTCATGAGGATGCTGGAGGTGGGTTTAGTCTTTAGTTATACTAAAGCTGGGTGTTAATGATTTTTTGGAAGGGTGAACAACCATTTGTTAGTGATTATGTCAGTGTTGGTCTTTGCAACCCTATATCAGAGAAGACAAGTAAGCCCTCTATATGCACGTGTCATTGGTTTTTGGTGCTGTGAACATATTGACCAACAACAGAAACTGTGAGTTTTGTGAAGTACTTGATAATTACGATGTTCATATTCTGCATCAAGAGCTGTAAAAATACCTTATTTTTGTCCACTAGGTATTTGTGTTGAAATTCCACACCATTGCACGCTATCAGCTTGTGTCCATCTTCAAAAAGTGCAAGCCTCAATCAGAGATGGGTGTGGTTGACCCGGGGGTGTTGCCAGGTGTTCCGGCCACACCCACAGCCACCACACCGTCATTACCTCCACCTGCACCTCCCACACCTGTCCCACCTGCCCCTACACCTGCCACACCATTCGACAGAGCAGGCGAGAAAGAGGACAAACAGACCTTCCAGGTGTCCGATTGCCGTAGCTTGGTGAAGACCCTTGTGTGTGGGGTGAAGACCATCACTTGGGGGATTACTTCCTGTAAAGCTCCAGGAGGTGAGATACAACTTCTGATTTTCAGGGTCTTCCATCATCTACTATAATTTCCTACAGCAAATAGAGCGGTTACATATCACATTTGGTGAACATGTGGGTTTGCTTGGAAAGGCTGAGTTTTCTTTTTGCTTTATATTGCAGAAGCTCAGTTTATTCCCAACAAACAACTTCAACCAAAAGAGACACAGATATACATCAAGCTGGTCAAATATGCCATGCAGGCTTTGGATATCTACCAGGTACGACTGTCCCCTGATAAGTGTATATTCTCTCTGTGATACATTTAAGTAGTTTCACCAATCGCTAAATTCATGATCGCATTATGAAACCGCGGATGACTATAATTCAGTGATCGCTGTATGGCATCAATGGTAATGCCCAAGTGTATATGCTGTTAAAATCAACTCAGCTTTACTGCTCATAATTTGGCATAGCATTTTTGTTTATTAATGCAACAATAGTTATGCAAGGAAAAAAAATGCTTTTCATGTTTTTAGGAGAATGCACTGTTACTTGCAACTTGTTGCTTTTTAATTCTTGGGTATCATTATGACTGTTGTATTGCTACTCCTGATTGAGGCACTCAGGGTAATTGCTGGTAATAGAGTTCTACAGTCTATCACAGAGCCAGCCCCCCTTTTGGCTAGGTACAGATTGCTGGCAATGGGCAGACGTACATCCGTGTGGCAAACTGTCAGACCGTTCGCATGAAGGAGGAGAAGGAAGTGCTGGAGCACTTTGCTGGAGTTTTCACCATGATGAACCCCCTGACTTTTAAAGAGATCTTTCAGACTACAGTGCCCTACATGGTTGAGCGGATATCTAAGAACTATGCCCTGCAGGTATGGCCTTGATTAGCATGACGAATTGCTGTGTTAGCAGTCTTTTAACATCCTACTTTTTGAGATTTTGTGTGTCATTTATGGGAGTGAAACCAAGTTTTTTTTAATGTTTTATTTGGAGTAAAATAAAGCAATAAGGTGAATGAGGATATGTGTTGAGTAATTTTGCCTGGGTTAAAACATATGAAGCAGTGAAGGTATTTGGTGGCAATGCAAATGTGATAAATTAGACCAGGATTCAGGAAAGCACACTGAATTTATCAGTACAATAAACAAACGATTATTAGTAGATTATAGGTGCTAAACAACATCAAATGTAAAGATTATTTAAAGAGCAATAAATTTATTTTTATGGGCCTGTTGTGTTTACATGGAATAAGGAATTTTGCAACAAATAAATCCAATTCAACCAATCATAACCTCCATTTTATGTGTTAATTTTCAGATTGTGGCAAACTCTTTCCTGGCCAACCTGTCAACCTCGGCGCTGTTTGCCACTATTCTTGTGGAGTACCTTTTGGAACGATTACCAGAGATGGGCTCCAATGTAGAGCTGTCCAACCTCTACCTCAAACTCTTCAAACTTGTGTTTGGCTCTGTTTCACTATTTGCTGCAGAGAACGAACAGATGCTCAAGGTCAGAAATGCTCTACTTAATAGACTACAATAGGTACAATTGTTGTTCAGCATTAAAAATGCCATAGAACATTTGGGTACCATAAATATATAGTCACTAAGTATAGCATGTACAAATATGAGCATTCAGAATGCAGTGATGAAAATAAGTTTTTTTTTCTTAGCTATAGATCTCTTATGTATTTACTTGGACAATATTGTGGGAATTTTCTCATTTGTCAAAAATGTGTTTGCTCAGTTGCCCACTCTGCGCACTGTGATGAGTATTTTACAGTAAGCCAATGCGGCTGCACTGTAAACCATTTGGAATAACTACACAAGTGCTTTTTTAGATGTATTTACACCCTGCACTACATTAATCAGGACTAATTATATTTTCTTTAGAATAAAACGATGATAAAAGCAGTCACAAAAAAGGTGTATAAATATATATATATATATATACATATATTTAAAATGAGGGATATAAGTATCAATTGTACATTGATTATTTTGGCCAATGATTTCGTATTTGGGGTTTGTGATCTGTATGAAATATGATGAAATTTCATCATTCAACATCATCTACTACATTTTCATCAACTCTCACATGCAGACAGATTATTATTTGTTTTATGACAAATACAATAATGTTGTCATCAGCAAAAAACAGACTCAGTAAAAACACTGCCCACCATAAAATAAAGTAAAATTGATTGTGGAATGAACACATTTGTACACTATTTTGGTCAAATCGATGAATTGTTACACCTCTTTATATATATAATTTATAGTTCAGGTCTGTTTTTGTTAGTATTTGCTGCCTTATTGTAAGCAGAGCATATTTTGCCATAGTTGTATGGTTGTAATGTCATGTAGACAGCTTATGTGTTTGGTTTGTAACTCATCTCAAGACAGTTCACATGATTGGTAATACTAGGTGAAAGACTAAAGGGGACATTGTTGATAATGTATGTTTGCAAAAACATTTAAACGTTCTAATCTTTCCCTCTTTGCTCTTGATCTTCAATGTAACACAGTGAAGTGCTCTGAAAATAGGCAGACGTCTGGCTCATGTGATTATAGCTTTGGATGCCCATTCATAACAACAGTTATTACAGTTCACATTCCTTAAAAAAGAAAACAATGTCTTTAATAAAATCTTGTGTCCTTGTATGGTTAGTGGATCAGGACAGTGCTGTAGAGTTAAGGCCAGTGGGTCTTGATGGTTCAGTTTCTTGGAGGTATATGACTGAGGAATCTTACACACCCTTCTAACTGTGACAACAACCGTGCCGTCGAACGTGTCTGTGCCAGCGGCCTCACCACATTAATTTTAATGCGTTCTGTCAGCTCCTCAAATGAGAAATGGCACTTGTTTCAGATTGACAGCAAGGACCCGAGTGAAGGTCATTGGAAAATAAAGAAGCGCAGAGGAAAGCTCTTCACTCTTCCTTCCTCTGACCCATAGCTTCGGAGTTTATCAAGAGCGTTCTATGATATTCAGAAGCATTAATTGACTCGCTCTCTCTCTAGTTGTCACATTCCAGCCTGACAACTGTAATTCAGTCTTCAGCTTATTAGTGCCACATGACGTCCTCATACTTTTTGTGGCTTCCATGGTTAAATGGGTAGATTTCTTAACTTCCATGAACTTGACACTGGCTCTCTCATGCCCTAGTTTGAGTTTTCGTTGCAAGAATTTTGGCAAGATAATTTTTTTTTATGTCTTTAACCTTTTAAGATAATTTTTGAGATTGTGGTTACAGGCATCTTTGTTTTGATGGAATAGAAACAAAATGGTATGCATGTAATTGAATGAAATTTTTTGCTTCTACATACAGCCTCACCTCCATAAGATTGTGAACAGCTCCATGGAGCTTGCCCAGTCAGCCAAAGAGCCCTACAACTACTTCTTGTTGCTTAGGGCTTTGTTCCGCTCTATCGGTGGAGGCAGCCATGACCTGCTGTACCAAGAGTTTCTTCCTCTCCTTCCCAACCTGCTGCAAGGTAAGCAACCCTACACCTTCACACTGATGAGTTACAACATTAAAAGTACTTGCCTCATATTGCACAGGCCCCTTGTTCCCCCAAGACAGCTGTGACCCACTGAAGCATGGTCATCACAAGACCTCTCAAGGTGTGCTGTGATCTCAGGCACAAATCTCTTAGCAGCAGGCCCTGCTAGGCCTGTAAGTGATGAGGTTGGGCCTCCATGGATCAGACTAGTGTGCCCAGCACATCCCTCAGACGCTCAGTCAATTTCAAGGCTGAATAAACATTTCTTAACCCTTTCCTTAACGATTTTTGAAGTGTGGTGGAGTACAATCTCTTTCTTATAAAGGCCACTGCCAGTAGGAAATAGCATTGTTCGCAGGGGGTGGGGAGGTTCCAACAATGTTCATCACTGCCTATACCATGACACTGCCTCTGCCGACTCTACTGTACTTTCCCTTTGTGTGTTCTTGTGCCATTTCTTCCTTTTGTTTCAATACTCCGTGGTCTCAATCTGATTCCACATTGTAGGTGCTTTCTTCTGTGGACAGGTATGAGCATGGGCACTCTGACTGGTCTGTGGCCAGGTATGAGCATGGGCACTCTGACTGGTCTGTGGCCATGCAGTCTCCTACAGAGCATGTGCCAATGCACCTTGTGTTTTGACACTTTTTGATTATAGCATAAACATTTCCAGCAATTCGTTCTACGGAAGCTATTTTGTGGGATCGGACAAGGGCGCATGTCTTTACATCAAGTTCATCAGTGAACCTTGTCCCTGTCATGTTCCACCGGTTTTCTATTCTTAAATCACTATTGGTAGGTATTAGCCCTTCCTACTGTGCTCAAGACCTTACTGTTTATCCACGGCCTAATATTCCCTGCATCTTAACAGTTGTGTTGTAGCTACATAGTCAGTGCTGTTAACTTCATGTTTTGTTGTCTTGGAATGCCATGAGAAATGAGACATCCAACCTAATATCTGGATTTGTAAGCAACTACAAATGTGACTTGCATCAAGTCAGAGATCATGTGGGAATGTGAAGTGAAAGTGACTACTTGTCATTGTGAACACACCCAATCACACAATTTGCATCACAACCGAATGTGTCCTTTGCAGTTAACCCATCCACACAGTGGAGCAGGATGGTACCTTGCTTATTGACTTGAACCTGCGACCTTCCATTCACAAGAGCATATTCACTAGGCCACCACTGCCCAAGAAAGAACCTCAATATGTGCCATTCAGACTACAGAAAATCAGACATGTTCAAATCTAATTAGAACTGTTTGAGCAATGCCTGGAGGCCACATTCACAAAAGTGGCCCATTTATTGCTACTCACTCTGACTTTTGTGTGTCATGTTCAGGTGATCTCAGTGCATACCCTCTGTAGTTTACACCCTAGTGCCTGTGGAAACTGCGCCTCCATTCTCTGCCTGATTAGCTTCAAAAGTTAATGACAGCAACCTTTTATTACTATTCTTTTTATTACTATTACTATTGTTATTATAGTTGTTGATTTTTTTTTTTTTTTTTTTTTACTCCTCTTTAAACCTTGTTCAGCATTTGTGTCTGCTGGTTGACCTTCAAGTTGACCTACTGTTGTGTTTGAGTCTATTAATCTTGTGGAACAGTGGAGGACGGTTGTGCTTAAATTTTTACTGAATTTTATTTCCATCTTCTGTCCTCTAAGGCTTGAACATGCTTCAGAGTGGTCTCCACAAGCAGCACATGAAGGATCTGTTTGTGGAACTGTGCCTAACCGTGCCTGTAAGGCTAAGTTCGCTCCTTCCATACTTGCCCATGCTGATGGACCCACTGGTGTCTGCCCTCAATGGCTCCCAGACACTGGTCAGTCAGGGCCTGCGCACTCTGGAACTCTGTGTGGACAACCTGCAGCCTGACTTCCTCTACGACCACATCCAGCCTGTCCGTGCAGAGCTCATGCAGGTATGCTATTTAACCTTTCACCCCTTGAGCTTTTGAATTTGGCATATCTGTTCACTCATTTGGTTAAAAACATCCACTGAATAGATTTTTCTTCCTTCCCTTTTTTCTCAAAGTCTTTTGCAGTTTGGATGACAAACGTTTTTTTGGCAGATTGACTACTGCTGAAAGAACAAAAAAAAAAAACAGCTTTTCCTTTAACAAACTATAGTCTGACTTCTAGAACAATAACTTAAACAAATGTGTAGTAAAGAAACAGCATACACTGATTTGAAATATTTCCATATACAGCTCTTCTTATTTGTATCTCTTTTGCTTAACATGGTACACAATATTCATTGCTTGTATAGCATTTTAAAAAAAGTCTGCTTGCAGGGATCTTTTTTTCTTTTTGGCTCTTACTCAGAACAATCCATGGTTTATTCCCAATTAGGATGACAAATACTTAGATTAAGATATGGGTATAACTATGTTGGAGTAACCGCATAATTAATTTTCTGGGGTTTAACCCTTCCTCTTACGCTGATATTTTTCTGTTTGTTTTTTGGCAGGCGCTTTGGCGTACACTGAGGAACCCAGCAGAGACCATCTCTCATGTTGCCTACCGAGTGCTGGGGAAGTTTGGTGGAAGCAACCGGAAGATGCTAAAAGAGTCTCAGAGGCTACAATATGTGGTGACTGAGGTGCAGGGCCCCAGCATCAAGTCAGAGTTTACCGACTGCAAAGCCTCCATTCAGCTGCCCATGGAGAAGGTACAGTGTCCATCACTTTTGCATTGGCAGTGCCGTGTGCCATTTCTGTTGAATATTTTTGATATTGCGCATTGCTAGTGCATTACAAGTGAATAAGCATCAATGTGCCAACTGTGAACTTCATTTTACAATTGAATGAGAACAAATAATATCCTACAGGTCAGTTCCCCTATACTCACCATTCACTGTATGTAATATTAGCGATGATATGTCTACATTTGAGTGTTTTCTCTTTTTTTCTGTGAAATGGTTTTGGGTGAATCTTTTTCTGCATCCTATTGTGTTTCAATTTGGTCTGCGATTGTGTAGGGGAGGGGCTGGGGCCAGGATTCTCATTGTGTGATGAATCCTTGTCACAGAGAAGCGTGTGTGAGAGGAGACAGGCCTCCCCAGGTAATTAAAGAGATCATCAGGCTGTAAGCTGCTCTCATCTTCTTCCTCCTGCCCGCCCCCTTCCCTTTAATCAATCTTCCCATGCCGTGCAGGCGGGATTATTTGCTGCGGCTAATGGCTCTTCCTGCTGCCCGCCGCTACTTGGGAAAACACAAACTGTCATTTCTGTAATTGCGTTCGTGCCTCCAAGATGGATGCCTCCCCGCCATTGTGCCGCCGCGGCTTAATTTCATTTGCATGCGCCCCATGGTTGCTGCAGGCAGCAGCTGCTGTTCAGTGCGGCCTGGAGCCTGGCTCTGTCTGTTTGGATTAAGAGAAGCTACGGTGTGTCTAGAATACGCTCCATAACTCACGCTGTCCCCCAGAGGGCCGGCGGCAGGACTCGGTCGTCCTTTCCAGTATTGTGTGTGTGTTTTTGTTTTCCTCACATTTATTGGTGTTGATGGTGATAACTGCAGAACTGGACTGGGCTACCTCTTCAACTCTTCAACCCACTCTCCTGAATCTCAGTGCTCATCTGAGCCACACTATCTGAAAAGGGGAGGCCTCTACATAGTTAATCTCAGTCCTCTACTTCCGTTCTCTCCAAAGGAGATGGAATGATGCCCCTTCCCTATATTAATATATATATGCTGATAACAATCTTAATTATGCGCTTTTTTGTATATTGTATTAATTAATTTAATTAAAACTTTTGAATTTTAATAAGCTTTGAAATGAGCTATTATGTTTAAGCATGTTGCTAAAGAAGGCCATCAAAAAGCTCAAGCAAATTGCACTCAAACATTGCAGTGAAATTTGGCAGAAACTGGAAGTTTTTTGTTAAACCAAAATGTCTGAGCATTGTAAAGAAATTGTGTAATCTATAAGTTTTCTTTCAGATGAATAAATAAAAAAATCATAAAATTAGAAAATGAAGAATTTGGTTAATATTGATTTACTGTATTTCCTCAATGAGAGGCCGCCCCACATTATAGGCCGCCCTATTCTATAAGCCACAGAAAATGCTACGGTATATTATGTTATGGCTACGGCTCATTTATGTTTTAAAAAGATAAGCCGCCCCCATGTTATCAGCTGCAGCATTCCTGAATTTAACTAACTTGACCCCTGGAGACCTTTGTAGCTCTATACCAGTAGTGACAATATACTGTAGTTGAGCATACACAATTAAACTGATCAAATTTGGAACTTTCCGATATCATGCTGCAGCAAAAGAACTACGCTGTAGAATTTAAGCTCCAGGTCGCTGCTTTAGCGAAGCAACATCTGCAATATCCGAGAACAATACCTGTGATGGAAGCGTGTCCGGCAGCAGTAAAAGCAGCACAAATCGGCAACAATGAGAACGTTTGCAGATCTGATTTTGAAGGATTTGCCTTGCGTTGCTTTTCTAACTGTTCATTTCTGCAGTAAACTATATGTTTAAATTCAACTAATCATTTGGGTATGTCTTCTTTTTGTGCTCTGAATTACTTTTAGCAAATGCATTTTTTTAATGTTTTTAGATGAGCCAGCCCATTTAGCAAGCCACACCCAATAGGCAGGTTTATAAAATTGATCTATAAGCCACAGCTTATCGTTGGGGAAATACGGTACACACTGATATTGACTTTGGCCTGGTACTTGTGATCAGTGCCATATCCACCCTCCAGGACTGTAGTGGAAATGGTGCAGTCACACTTGGTCCTGCTCTCATGCTAAACTTGCTTTCCACCTTTCTTGATTAATCTCCCATATTCTCTCTGTCACCTTGGAGCTTCTCCCCATATTCATCTTTTGTCTGAGTGTGGCGGCTTTAAATGAAGTTTAGGTGAGGGAGCCTCTGGCCCCACACGCTGCCGCTCCTTGTCTGCTGAGTACTATAAGGGGGGTAAGCATTGATTTAGTGCTGAATAGACTCATTCAATAAGGACCTCCAGTTATGTGGGGAAGCTATTCACTAAAGGGCTGAGTAGCCATGGTGTGGAAAAGGCCTTGAGTGTTTGAAAAATGGCCGTGGTTTTTACAGACCGCACTCTCGGGGGTGGTACATGTGTACAAGGTTGGGTGACATTTATAATAATGTCTCAACAAGGCAGAACAGCACAGGACCCCCAGGAATTGAACTGCAGTGGTGTTCTTCCATATTTTGTTGCCCTTCTTTTCTAGTTTGAGCCCTCTCTTATGTAGCAGGTGTGCCATTTAGTTCAATTTCCATGGACAAAGAAGTTCCAAGAAGCCGCACCATGTCACATTTATTCAGCAGTGTGTTTTTAATATAACATATTAATATGCATACCACAATTGCTGTGTTTTGTCAATACTTTTGCTTAGTCCGTCATGTAGCCCTACTTATTCTTTTCTTTCCATGTCTCTTGAAGTGGCTGTCATCTGTCATATCCATCAGTTGTCCTGCAGACAGTAGCTCAAATTCATTAAGACAGGGCTGCCTCCTCTGTCCTTGAGTCAGGCTAATTAGCTCATCTTCTGCAGCACTTAAACTTGTCTTATTGTAATTCTGATTGTAAAAGTGGCTGTGTTCACTGGGGGAGAGTGGATTACAAGGTATGATGGGTCCCTAAGTATGTCCATAGAGTGTACAGCCAAATGAGAAGGCTCTCCTCCTGCACTGCTAAATGTCCCATGCCAAAGGTATATACGATATCTAATGGCACTAATGTATTATTGAATAGTATCAAATAGAGCTGCATGGAAGATCATTTGTCATTTTACAAGGTGCTTGTAACCTCTTCCTATTGATCATCTTTTACTGGGCTATGAGCATTGTGACCAGTTAAGTTTCTTTCTTTAATTGTCAATTCCAATCATTTGAGGTGCCAAAATGACCAGCAATATAATTTAATGATTGTTTATATTTTTGTTTACTGTGTAATTCAGTAGCTTATTTGAACAGTGATATGATTATAGCATCTCAACATTTCATGAGCTCAAACTGCAAAACTGAGTCTTCACTGATGTTAATATTTTACCACTGGGCGTGGAAATACCCTGAAGTCTTTGCATTGGTGTTGCTTATTCACATTTAGATCTGGCAGATTTTCTGCTTCAAATGTGATTGACAATCAGATTTATTTATTTTGATTTTAGCTGCTGTGGAGTTCCAGTGTAAATAACCGGTGTCTGATCAGGGCACTGCAGCTGAATACCAAAATGTCATTGTGCTAAACAGACCGATAGAATAGAATAAACCTTTATTATCCCATGTATGAGAAAATTTGGTATTATAGAGCTCTTTACAAAGAAAAGGAAAATATAAGAAAAACACCAACAAGCTATGCTCAGGTCAATATACACAAAACAATAAAAAAATAAAAATAGAAACAATCTTATATACATAAAACACCAAATCTCCAAAAGTATGTATAGAAAATGTATAGGTATGGTACAGATTAGTTTAAATTAAGACATATAAAGTGCACAAGCACACTGTGTGTGTGAATAGCAGGAATTGAGAACAGATGATGTGTTAATCTGAAGAGATGATAAATAGATGAACTGTTCTACTGTGTTGGAGTCTGACAGCTGCTGGTAGAAATGACCTGCGGTAACGCTCCTTCTTACACTGTGGGTGTAACAGTCTACTACTGAACGAGCTGCTCAGGGCTTGTACAGTCTCGTGTAGGGGGTGGGTGGTGGTGTCCATGATAGATGTCAGTTTGGTCAACATCCTCTCCTCCCCAGTCTGCTCAATGGGCTTCAGTGAACAGCCAAGGACAGAACAGACTCTCTTGACCCGCTTATTCGGTTTTCCCCTGTCCCTGTCTGTAATTCCAACACACCAGCAGACCACAGCATAAAAGATGGCAGTTGCTACCACAGTGTCATAGAAAGTCCTTAGTAGAGTCTCGTTAACCCCAAAGCATCTCAGCAGCCTAAGCAGGAGAAGACGACTTTGGCCCTTTTTGTATATTGCATTCTTATTTGTGGATGAGTCCAGTTTGTTATTGAGGTGAACACCCAGGTATTTGTACTCCTTTACTGATGTACAGACCCTTGATGTTCACTCTGGTGTAATAGTCAATCACCAGCTCCTTCGTCTTGCTGGCATTGTTAGCTGGTGTGAACAGAACCAGCTTCGCATCAACAGGGTAGTAGGGTAGTAATGACGGTGAAAAATTCTGCAAAAAACTCAATTTGCTAAAAAGAAATTGGTCAAGAAAAATCATGTTCTGTTTACCCCCAATAGACTGAAGTGTTAGAACCTGTTATTCCGATGCTTTAAAGATTTAGGATGTTTTATGATCTTGTTCTTATCATTAAAATGATTTCTGTTTAACATTCTTGCTTTTTGTCTGCTTGGATAAAGGCACACACACATCCAACAAATGTGAAGTATTTTGTCCAAAACTCTTTAAAAACTTGATTGAAGTAGAAATAAGGATTTTTTAATCATTGTGGAAATTATGCATCACTAGACATAGTGCTTCTTTAGGTTCACAAATGCTCAAACATTTTGGATATTTATTTTGAGTCGTTGGGTGTGTGGTGAGTGTTTTTGTGTATAATAAATAACATTCTGTTAGTTTGTATATCTGTAGTTTTCTGTGTGGTGTGAGATCTTTTCTTGTTTTTTCAAGGCCATAGAGACAGCGCTGGACTGTCTGAAGAGTGCCAACACTGAGCCATATTACAGGAGACAGGCCTGGGAGGTCATCAAGTGCTTTCTCGTGGCTATGACGAGCCTGGAGGACAATAAACATGCTCTTTACCAGCTCCTCGCCCACCCCAAGTAAGACCACCAGTGCCAAGTGACTCACAAATTTACCCATTGCTAAAGCAAACCAAATCTTATTACATTACATTCTGGGTTAAGACTGCATATTTTACACACACACACACACACACACACACACACACACACACACACACACACACACACACACACACACACAC
>JBBIGC010000104.1:27769516-27779856 GCA_037576955.1 Lepidarchus adonis | reverse complement strand
GTCAGTTAAATGTGACCCAATTCCGATTTTTTGCTCATATGTGACACAGATCGGATCTGTCCCATAACAGTGTAAACAGGGAAAAAACGCATGCATTTGGATATGTTGAGATCGGAAACCCAATAAACTTGGAGGAGGAAAGTGGCTGAAGTTACGTGCCTTCTTAACCTGTTGGGAGAAGAGTCAATTTAAGATAAAATTAAAGGCTCCTACCGAAACTGTTTTCGAGGATATTTCTGCTGCGATGGAAGAGCAATCATGAGATTGCTCAGGCACCCAGAGGTTCCTCTGAATGATCGAAACCAAAATAACAGCAACATATGCACAGGCTGCAATAATCGTCCTTTTCCTTCGTCTCCGCTTCAAAATCATGCGGTTATTTTGCGATTTTTGCACATCGCAGAGCTAGCATCAGGTATGTTTCCTGTTCGTCCAGCTTAGCTATTGTGTGGTGTAACAACGCCCCTTTGCTATACCAACTGTAAACAGGCGAATCGGATATGGGTCACAATTTAAAACATGTGTAAACGGAAGGTCAAAGATCTAGGCAGCAAATCGGAACTGAGCATCAAGACCTGCAGTGTAAATGAGGCCAAAGATCATGCTATTGTTACTTGATGCTTGTACAGCTGATTTAGTGTGGTATTGGTTTAAGCATCTTCATGGCTCATGATAAAGTAATCCTTTAATGTTACCTCCCCACTTGTATGTCCACTGTTTGTCATGTACATTTGAGCTCAAATGAGGAAACTAATGCCCAAATTTTTTTCTGTAATTTTGTTATTCCATTCAATTTCATTCAATTGTTTCTAATTGTGCATCCCTTCTGCCTACTTTACTTGTGGTCTAGAGGTATAGTTCAGTCCAATTTTCTAGATAACATTATCAGAAACCAAACAGTTTATCTTTACAGCTGTTTCTGTTTTTTCCATACTATCCTTTCAAATCTTACTGTCAGGGAAACAAACACTGATCACTAATTTCTTTATGTGATCTGAAACAGTAGAACAGAAGAATAATGTTTGTTGGTTACTCTCAGGTGCTGCAGGACATGGTTCCTCCAAAGAAACACCTGCTGCGACATCAGCCTGCCAATGCTCAGATTGGCCTTATGGAGGGTAACACATTTTGCACCACTCTTCAACCCCGCCTTTTCACCATGGACCTAAGTGTTGTGGAGCACAAGGTATTTTATACTGAGGTAAGTGTTTCTTCAATTTTTCATGTTTAGTAATGCCACAAACAGTGTCTGTTAAGCCTGGGTGATTAAAAAAAAACATAAAGGTGTTTAACAAAATCATGTACTTCTGTTAGTGCTCATTTTTGATGATGATGTGAATTTATTTTTTAAGTAATAACCAACATTGAATGAGAGAGTACTGCCATGATTCTTTTGGACATAAAATTACTAGTTTTTGTGTTCTGTTATGTTCTATTTTAATCCATTGCATTTTACTTTTAACACTTGTATATGACTGCACTGGGCTCTGAGATAAATGGCATTTCTGTCCTTTTGTATTATCTGTACGTATGGCTGAATTGACAGTTTGATTCTGCGAAACCTTTTCAAATTTTTAATCAATTAATTGGTCAAGCTGATGTTAAATTGCTTGTTTTATACTTGAGTAAATGTGCTACATCATAATGAGGAGCCAGCTGGCTGTTATTCTCAATGATCTGCATGATTATGCCATGCATAATTACAGGTATAGCACTGATTATCTGACTCGCGTGACTGACATTATTTGTAACAACACCCCATTCCACCCTGCTTTTTCACACACCAACTTGGGTTTTCTCTAAAATAATATATTTGTGTCTCATAGTTGTTGAATCTGTGTGAAGCTGAGGATGCTGCCCTAATGAAGCTGCCCTGCTACAAGAGCTTGCCCTCTCTGGTACCTTTACGCATCGCAGCTCTCAGTGAGTAACTTTCGGTGCATATTAACACATTAGAATAACATTGTTTCTGCCGAGGAACTGAGCAAGTTTTAAATGAGGTGAGGTCTGTATGTCAGAATGGCTTTAGTTCAGAGTTGAACACTTTTCTTGAGCCAGAGTTTGCTAAAAGTTGTGCACTTTCTGTGAAAATGAGTGTGCATCTAACATTCACTCTGAACTTCTTTCCTCTGTGTGTGTGTGTGTGTGTGTGTGTGTGTGCGTGTGTAGACGCGCTGGCTGCCTGTAACTACCTGCCCCAGTCCAGAGAGAAGATCATTGCAGCGCTCTTCAAGGCCCTCAATTCCACCAACAGTGAGCTGCAGGAGGCAGGGGAGGCCTGCATGAGAAAGGTCAGTCTTCTCTCTCTCTTTTCTTTCATTCCTCTCCCTGTCTCCCTGCCCTGCTGCCACTAATGAGTTCTGCCAGGAACAATCAATACAGGATGGAGTGAGGCAGGCAGAGAGGAAAATGAATGTGGCTGTGATGCATCATCTCGCCATGGAAGGCCGGCCTGGGCATTATTAGAGTGGCCTTTCCACTGCTAATGGAGATACACTGGGCTTTGAGTTTTTCTGCTCCCCTGTTGACAGAATAAGACTGAAAGGCAGTGTGTTTTTTGTTTGGACTGCTGATCCCTGACTAATATTCAGTTTCTTCTCTTTTAAGCAGTGTAGGCAGAGATGTGTGTTCTTTCCAGTGCATATACTTCTGCAAAATACCATAGACAGTGTGCATATTCAGTTGAAAACATATCTGTTCAGTCTGTGCTATTTCACTACTCACTCTTGATTTCCTAATTCTACTGTTTGTTTGTCACTGCTTTTGTGTCTGTTTCAATGTATTTTTTGGATTAGATTTTTATTTTGCCATGTTAAGTGACCTTTTGAGTTTGAGAAAGGCGCTATATAAATTCTTATTTTTATTATTATTATTGTTTATTATGCATTCTATACAGGACCTATGGTAGTAATTTGAGTTATTTACACCTGAATTGTTAACAAAATGTTTAGTGGCTTTTTAATTTGACTATACAACCAAATACAAAGGTCCTTCATTAAAATAGTTATTGAAATTCTGTGCATGCTTTGAAATATTTGCTTCAAAATGTCTTTTTTGTTACAGAGCAGTTACAGTTTAAATATAATCACATCTTGTTTTTTGCCATTTGACTGATAAATTGCAGGTCTATGGGGGAGGGGCAGTGGTGAAGTAGTGTTTAGGATCTTGCCCTTGTGATTGGAGGGTTCAAGTACTGACACAAGCACAACTTTAGCAGAGTATCGTCCCGGTTTCTGCCTGCTGCTCCATGTGTGATTGGTTAAATGCAAAGGTCACATAATGTTGTGGAGCACTGTGTGATGGGGTGTGTTCTCAATGACAGTCACTTTCACTTCAGGTTAATATGAATATGTGTTTAGTTAACTGAAGATTCTCCACCAGGGGTTGCTAGAAGTGCTCTAATCACTTTGGTTTACTGAAAGAGAGAAAATACACATCAAAAGGAAACTTGCTATTCATTGTTCAATTAATCCTGTTTTAGTTTTGTTTAAAAACATGTTCACTCATCAGGAACATTTCTGGTATGCTAGGTTGCTCACATTACTGCTCGCCATGGCCCTAATTTGTCGTTGATGCAAAGGAAATTACAAATGTAGATATACTAATAATCCCTGCTAGAATTCACCTGGTAGAGATGGCCTTACTTTTTTATTAAAAGCATCATTGGAAACAAACTGGGAGATGAGGGTCCTGGTGCAGTTTTGAAAGTTACAAAGCATGGTGGGAATATCAGTAGTAATTGTAACAAATTAGGTTTTGTTTAAAGTAGATTCCTACACATGAGTTGTGGCCCGTACATGTGCCATCATCAGCATCTTAAGTGTGATCTCATTTTGGCTTTTAGCCTTGGCCTATAAATGTAGAAGTATATAGAATGTTGATTGTGTTTTCAGATCTGATTACACATCTCTTTCCATTCTCAGTTCTTGGAGGGGGCCACTATTGAAGTGGATCAGATCCACACTCACATGCGACCACTGTTGATGATGCTGGGAGACTATCGCAGCCTGACTCTGAACGTGGTCAACAGGCTTACCTCTGTCACACGCCTTTTCCCCAACTCTTTCAATGACAAGTTCTGTGACCAAATGATGGTAAGAGATGGGACTTTTCAGCTCCTGCTAGAACACACTGGACTAACACTGATGTTTCACATGTTGGAAGATTTAATGTGTATTAAGTATATAATTGTTATAGAGGCATTTTGTCCTATTATGCAATTTCTTTTGTCTAATTTGTGGTGTAAATAGTAAAGATTTGAAACATGTGCTTCTTTCAGCAACATTTAAGGAAATGGATGGAAGTGGTGGTGCTCACTCATAAAGGAGGCCAGCGCAGTGATGGAAGTGTAAGTGTAAACCTAGTTTCCTTGGATACTGTCAATGCACTTTCTTGCACTAGGGGGTTCAATGGACCTCATTGAGCTATTATTGGGATTTGTTGGTGGATGTCCATGCTCTTGTCTGTAACGTTTTGCACTAATACTTTTGGATAAAACAGACTTTGGGGATACTCTGATTTACACTGCAGTTAGTTCTGTAATTCTGTTCCAGTACTGCTGTATGTAATGAGGGCTAGCAGAAACCTGAGGTGTCTGGGGTGTGTGTAAAGGGGTCCTCCCCATTACCCAGCACACCCCGCTCACTCATGAGGTGCGAGTGGCTATATTACAATCAATGATTAATTAGGCGCCAGCCTCCCTGGGGCTGGCTTGGTAACGAGCCTCTGAGCACCGGATTCTTGTTATCTCACAGGCAGATAACCTTGTAAAGGAAAGAAAAGGTGAAAGGAGGAGGTCTGCTCTTTCCAACATTTTGGATGCAAAATGGCCCTCTGTTCCTGCACTTTTTACTGTACCTGCAGTAGGGACAGGATGAGGCAGGGTCAGGTGGATGGGTGCAGGGGGAGTAGTGGGATGAAGGCACTGGATTCTGGTTTTAGAGAAATTAGGAGGAAGGCTAGGAGACGACATGCATTTCTTATCTTGTAATTTTGGATAGTAAAGTGGGGAAACGATTAGGGCTGCAATTAATTAATTATTATTTTTTCTTTAATTAGGGATGTCCTAATCCTATGTTATCAAAAACCACACAGCTTTTGATTTGAAACCACCTTTAGCTGAAATGGCTCATTCACTATTGGGTGGTTGGTGTAGGGTGCAGCAGTGCCCTGATTCAGTTCCCCATATGGGAAAGCACAACACTACGTACTAGTATACACCTGGGCACAACTACAAGTGCTGCTATATTTCCCTACATATAGTACTGTGCAAATCGTTTACAGCAGCACTTTATTTAACCACTGATTGAGTCCAAACCAGGAACTCTCGAAATGGTGACTGAACATATTGACAAGCATGTACTGTTCACTCTTAATTTTATTTACCTTGATTCTGATGATAGTCATCTGGAAAAAAACACTTTCTGCCTGTCTAAACAGCTCATAAATATAAGTTTTTCCATTGCAAGACTTTTGCTCAGTACTGTATATTCCAAAATGAAAAAAAAATGCTCCAGTTGCTCTGGAAGAATCCGCTAAATGCATAATGTAAAAAAATATTATATTGTGTGTTGTTAAACATGTTAATTGATCACGGTTAGATATTTCTTGAGGTTCCCCAAACAAATTTTAATGTCTTAATTATTCCACTTGCCCTTCATTTTATCCAAAATATGCACAGCAGAAAGTAGCGGTTTAGATAATTTTCCTGCTTGTAGATATGAAATATTGGTTAATTGTCTTTAAATTTGTTATGTAATTTTGCCTTAATTTATTAAACTGATTTTTCTTTTTCTACCCTTTAAGATGTGTGTGAAAATCAGATGATGTTTTAGGTCATATTAATGCAAAAGTACAGAAAATCCTGAATGGTTCACAAATTTCAAGAGCCACTAAGATTTGCACATGTAATGTTTTTTCTGATTTTGAAAACAGCTGGAAACCTAAAATTATTAATCTAGCTTAAATACATAAACAGGAAAAAGTAATTAGCTGTCTCTTAGAAAAGGAGTTATGCCTCTATTCATATACCACAGGATACTTTAACATGTCAGTCAGTCAGACTTGCTAATGAGTCAGTATTAAACTCATTACAAAATATGAAAAATGCTGATTGAGTGACTAGGAAACAGAAACTGCACATTTTCCTGTTTTATCACTGATTAATTCTTCTGTTTTCTTCTGATGCAACAGAGAATAGAAGCTCAATTGCCAACCTCTCTACTGATCTTGTCATGTATTCAGTCAGAATGTTCACATTTATCAAATGAACACGTTTCTTTTTAAGGAAAATTCACCTCCATTACTAATTAAAATGGTCAGTTATTGTAGTTACTGTGTAATGCCATGGTCTTCCTTTTGCTGAGGGCAGAAGATATTTACACCTGCCTGTGTAGTGCAAAAATGTGAACCTGTGGCTTTTTCTCTTCTGCTTAACAACACATACAACCCTGCATTAGGTCCCTCTCCCCTGCTCACTTCTTCATTTTCTTCCCTCATTTTCCCTCCACTCTCATTTAGTAACACTGCCATTGATTCCACATTCTGTTTTTTCTCATGCTGTATTACTTACTCACTCGCCCCTCCCTCTTTAATTGTTGTGCACTCCTCTGCTGTTGCTCACTGCTTTGCTGATTATGTCCGTTGTCTCCCACTCTGGAGCAGCCTGCCATGGAGGGTGTGGAGGTGAGATGGCGCTGTGTTGGGAGGCCCTCACCGGCCCCACCCTCGCTCGCCCCATGCTTGTGGATCTCTCTCTCTCTCTCTCTCTCTCTCTCTCTCTCTCTCTTGCTCTCTCTCTTGCTCTCTCTCTCCCTCAGTCTCTCTTTTGCTCTTACTCTTTCCGTGCTGGTGGAGTGTTTTGTAACCGTGCCTGTGTGTTTTCATGTGGTGTCGTGTTTGACCTCCTGAACTCTGCTTTAGTCCCAAGTCGGCCCCTCTCAAAATCTGCCACATAGCCTCTGGACTCAGTGTGTGTTTGTGGAGTGACTATTTTTCATTGAGCTGACAAGTCATGTAGCCTGCTTATGTTGTTGGGACAGATTTTGAATTTTAAGGTATCTGTGCATTTCTTTATTAGTTTAAAATATTGGAAATATTTAATGATTAATCGTTTTGTAGTACATTTCATAAATGTTTCCTTTGCAGCTCATACTGATGTACAGTGTGTTTAAAAAGAGACATATTTTAGCCTGTTCATACCAGGTTTAAGAAAACAAATTACAAAAACATTCTCTGTACCCTTCCCCTTCCTGAGGATTTTCCCCATGTTCTTCACTGTGGAGTGTGTTCTGTAGGCCTACAGTAGGTGCTGTTGTCCGATACTAACAAACATCTTTTTTTTTTAATTTTCCTTCCTTATAGGAGATGAAAATCTGCTCAGCCATCATAAACCTCTTCCACCTGATTCCAGCTGCTCCCCAGACTCTGGTCAAACCCTTGCTGGAAGTGGTGATGAAGACTGAGAGGGCAATGCTTATTGAGGTACAGCTTTAGTTTCCTCTCCACTATTCTCTGTAATCTGTCTAGGATACAAAGATATTTTAATTAAACATTGATCAATGTGCTGTTAATGTATATTTGTTGAATTTTTCCCTCTTTCCCATGTTGCTGTGTGTGCATGCACTAGGCTGGCAGTCCTTTCAGAGAGCCTCTCATTAAGTTCCTGACTCGTCATCCATCCCAGACAGTTGAACTGTTCATGATGGAAGCTACTCTGAATGACCCACAGTGGAGCCGCATGTTCATGGTGTGTTGCTTGACTGAAAGTACCTCTACTTACTGACCGTGTTAATAAGATGGCACACCTTGTGGCTACAGCTCATCTTTTCCATATACTGTTTATCTTGGTCCTTTTCTAGCCCTTTGGTGGTTTTTAACAACAGGATCACAGTTGACGGAGTATTTTTGCTTTGCAAACTCTTTGAAGAGTACACAAACTCAGATGGGTCACTACTTTGCCTGAAAAGCCAGCATAACAGCAGGCACATACCATCTTGTTGGGGCACTTTCTGCTAAAGTAAAAATTAAATAGTGTAGGGATTCCTCTATGGAGGGGGGACAAGCAATTGAGAGAGTAAGTGCAAAACTAAAACACGCATCCTAAGCTTTCTAGGGATGTAATACATATGAACAGTGCCCTACCCAATTTCTAATCTCTCTTTATCCTTTGGATCTTTTTTCCATTGATTGCAAGTGTTTATTTGAATGTAGGTACAGAGTAGAAGAGCCTAGAACGATGACTATTATTTATTTCTGAAAGCATTGCTGATTTGTTCTTTACCTTTTATTCTGCCTAAATAAGTTGACTGTTGATTTGATAATTCCTTACTTCAGAGTTTTTTGAAGCACAAAGATGCCAAGCCCCTTCGTGACGTGTTGGCCTCAAATCCAAGCCGCTTTGTCCCCTTATTGGTTCCAGCGGGTGCTGCAGCCACTGTGCGGCCAGGGTCACCCTCCACCAGCACAGCTCGACTAGACTTGCAGTTCCAGGCAATAAAGGTGAATATAGATGGAATGCAGAAGTCTCTCATTTTAGTTGCACTGAATATATGCAGCCACTTCAGATGTTTTAATCAATCATTATGTCTCTATATATCTACCTCTATCCTTAATAAATATATAAATAAATAAATAAATATAAATGTGTATATATATATATATATATATATATACCTTTGTTCTATATTAAACTGAGGAGTGACAGCATGCCTAAAGGCCTTTTCGAGCAACTTGTTTCTCTTATCTCAGATTATAAGCATTATAGTGAAGAATGATGAAGGCTGGCTGGCTGGGCAGCACTCTTTGGTCAGTCAGTTAAGGCGTGTGTGGGTCAGCGAAACCTTCCAGGAACGCCACCGTAAAGACAACATGGCTGCCACCAACTGGAAAGAACCTAAACTACTGGCTTACTGCCTGCTCAGCTATTGCAAGTATGTGCTGGAAATGTGTCCTTTGTTAATCAAATCAGTGGTTGTACAGGAAAAAATGTCTGTTCAAAACTAATGATACTATGATGGAGCATTTGTGGTCTGATGGTTTTTGATGCCTTTTCACAGACGCAACTACTCAGAGATTGAGCTGCTCTTTCAGCTTTTGAGAGCCTTCACTGGCCGCTTCCTCTGCAACATGACCTTCCTGAAGGAGTACATGGAGGAAGAAATCCCCAAGAACTACAGCATCGCCCACAAACGAGCCCTGTTCTTTCGCTTTGTTGAGTTCAACGATCCGCACTTCAATGACGAGCTCAAAGCCAAGGTGAGACGCACAGGACCAGGCCATATCCACTCTTATTATAGATGTCTTTGATCGTTGTTGTTGAAGTGCTATATGAAAGAACCGCGACAAGTTCTGAAATGGTGCTGGGCATGGTGTATAATGATCATAGGTCTGGAATCAAATGTGAAGTTAACAAGGCTTTGAAATGGGACCCTGAAAAAATCATGCAGTTAAAAAAATGCCTTCCTTGTAGAACTGGGAAATCTTACCAAAAATCATAACCTGATCTGTTTTTCTGTAGCATTCAACACCAATGTGGATTTTCTAATGCATAGTTAAAGTTGAATGTGTAAATAAACACTTATATAGAAATTAAAACAAAAAAAATTCCTGTGTGAGGATCTGAGCCAAAGATGCAAATTGTAATGGTTAGGAGACTTGGCCAGAGCATCACCAAAGTGGTTAGTGTCACAGAAGGGATCTAAGGAAAGGCAACCAATGAGTGGACATCATTGATTGACATGGGGAGTGAAGATTAACCTGTCTACTCCAGTCTTATTAAAAAGAGGCTTCACCCTAAACATTAAGAAACTGGTAAACGTACAGCTGTCCTGCAGTAATGCAAGTAAATTATGTCTTGAATGTGAAGGCAAACAATGCTTACAGGTGATGCAACTGAAGTCTTACAAACTGTTCTGAACAAAAGCAGAGCTGGAACTCATTGTTCCTACACCCTCAGATGCGTTATTTGTACAATGCTGTGCTGCAGGAAGTAGTACTGTATATCAGATTGTGGAGGAAAAGGCAAGAAACAGACAGTGATATAATGGGCAGTAGTTTTAATTCATGGAAATTCAGGGTGAAAGTAAAGCAGAAAAAGTTTAGGCGCCTCTAAAATTTTCTTTGCATTAAGTTTTAGGGCTTCATTTGCTTTCTATGCTTCAGGAAAGTTGTAGGTTAATAAGGTCCTTCATTCCTGAAAAATGTCCATGAAAGTTGCATATTATTCTGTTATTGGTTACCAGTTTTCTTTTTAACCTTGGGCGGGTGAGTGTGTGTGAGTGTGTGTGAGTGTGTGTGAGTGTGTGTGAGTGTGTGTGAGTGTGTGTGAGTGTGTGTGAGTG
>JBBIGC010000104.1:27756934-27769416 GCA_037576955.1 Lepidarchus adonis | reverse complement strand
GTGTGAGTGTGTGTGAGTGTGTGTGAGTGTGTGTGAGTGTGTGTGAGTGTGTGTGAGTGTGTGTGTGTGTGTGTGTGTGTAAAAAAAAATTCTTCTGTAATTTATGAACTGATAATGTCTTTGCTAATACCACTAATTAGTTATTGTGAGTGAATAGCTAGATGACTTGTCCTTTCCCTTCTAGCAAGTAAAATGTTTACATTGTCACCAAACGTAATTGCTGAGAGTCTAAGTCTGCTGCTAACTGAGGAACAGAACCATGGAATGGTTTTGTTCTGATTACCTCAAGTGCATGTTGCTGATATTGAAAGAGTGTTTGATTATGAATTGCTGCTCATGGTTTGTCATATTGTCCTAGTTCTTAAATGTAATTGCTACATAGAATAACCTATATTCAAGATTCAAGAGGTTTTTTATTTATTTATTTATATATGTGCCTTGACCTTGCCTTTGACCCTATTACTCTATTAGCTGGTAAGCACTGGTGAGTGTGACCAATTTTATGACATGGCAGCATTTCTGGGCTCCTTGGCCAGCATCACAAACACTAGCCCTATGCTTAATTGCTGTCAAGATGCACGGGGCATGGTGCTGCCATCATGCTTCCCCAGCGTCGGGTGTCTAATCCAGCATGGGAGCAAGCCCTGCTGAATATGTATGGGCGAGAGCAAGCGGCTATGGCTGACCGACTTGCTTCTCAAAGGCATTGCGTCTCCACTGTGCACCAAGCCACAGCTCTCTGAGGAGCACTAATGAATATTTATCCGTAGATTACTTTAATGGCCATCGCTCATGAGCCTCTAGCTCAACCTTAATCAGCTCTGACGAGGTTGGGGAGCAATCACAAGGCGAAATGGAGTAGTGCACAGGCTACAACTGGGGGAGGAGATGGACGTCCTCATGCTTAAGACTTTGTTCGCATTGAGGGGTTTGTTTAAATGAGCACAGTTGTCAAATGATAAGCATGCCAACAGCTCATTTCAATGTCTGGTTTTAAGAAAAAACGTTCAAAAGTTTATTACTTATGATTTTTAGCATTTTATAAATAGTAATTTATCGGCTGTAAATATTTACTGTATGGACACTGAATGTGTGTTAAACATAATTTACAAGTTAAATATAATGTGCAAAAAACTTTCTTTTGTTGTCAAGGGTTGGAAAATACTTCAGGATTCTAGGATATACATTTAAGGGAATAGTGTTAGAAATTGACAGCCCTTCTGACTGCCCTTCTCAACAGTTTCAACATCATCCACAGCTCTATTCATTTTTTTGGCCTGAGGGCATGTTCCAATTATTTGAAACCCAAAAGTTGAACATGGTTGGCAATTAAAAATAATTATTGGTTTTATATTTTAATGCAGTATAAAAATGTAATATATGAAATACTGTAAGATTTCAGTTTAAGTTCTTCTACAAATTGGGGGAAAATTGACTGCTTAACTTTTCTGTTATTCTGTTCAACTAAACCTCCTCACTGTCTGTCACAATGAATCATCCATATCCAAACCACTGGTAAAAGAGCACACTGGAGGGAGATGTTTTCCCCGAGCGGGCACAGCTGCATGTTTTAACATAATGCGTGTTGTGGACGTTATTCTTGGTGTGTGTGTGTGTGTGTGTGTGTCTGTGTGTGTGTGCGCGTGCATGCGTGTTTTTAAGGGCTGTGTGCTGCTGTAATAGATAGTGTGTAATGGAGTCTGTGCTGCTCCATCAGTCACGCTAACGGCAGAGGGGCTCATTAGGGTGGTGGATAATGAAGGCGCACCTGCAGCCTCACACCCTGACTGATACCAGCACTATACCCACCGTCATTTATTTTACACGTTCACAAATAACAAAAAACACACACTGTGGTCACTGTCAAAAAGCACAGCAAGGTTTTGTCTTACCTGGAGAATGGTCTGAAATACCTCAGGGGAAGTGTAGACATGATTGATCTCTGCAATGTGACATTTTTTAGCTCCAGTTTGCATAAAACAGGTTTTTATTGCAAGTACATAATTGTGCAAAGAACTAACGGTTCCTTAAAGAGAAGCCTTTATAAGATCTAAGTGTAGTTGTGACCAAGCTCAGAAACATAGTTGCTCCAGTGGGATCACTTTCCTGTTAAACTTAAGGGTTTCCTGTTAAACTTAATGCTTTAAAAGAGTTAGAGTGTTAATTGAGCTGGATCATGTTGTTTCAATGTTTTACTGTGTGCTTTATCCACCCTTTACTATCTGCTGCATGGTGAAGCTTTTTTTATCTGGTGCGCAGTAAATCTCCTTTCCTGAGGGTTTCACTTCGAACCCAAATCTGACCCTCTTAATTCGGCTAATTAAGGCGTTTTAAAAGCAGTAACTAGACAGATCATGTGGTGTGGATTAGGATTGGTGTTAAAGTCTGCAGGAAGGCAAAATTCTCCATGAACAGTAAGACAGCTGCAGTTGTATTTCTTTGTTGTTTTCTTCTTCGGCCTAAACGGATTAGAGCCTCTTACCGGAGCGTTAGGTGCCGATACTGCCCTCTGGGGGAGTATAGCTTACACACGTCCTTATGATTCTTCTATGTGTGAATGTAAAACATTAAAGAGAAGCTAAACCACTTTTCAGAGTAACAGATTACTGTTCATTTTTTTGATATGATGGTCATTTACAAATTTTGAATCAGCTAAATCACAGAAACCTTGCACGCCTCCACATTCCATCTGAGGGTGCCCCACAGATTTTCTAGGGTTTAGGTCTGGAGACATACTTGGCCAGTTCAGCACCTTTACTCTCAGTTTCTTTAGCAAGGCAGTGGTCACTTTCAGGTGTGTTTGTTGGATGTGTTGGAATGCTGCCCTGCAGCTCAGTTTCTGAAGGGAGGGGATTCATGCTCTGTTTCAGTATGTCATGGGGCATTTTGCATTCATGGTTCCCTCAATGAGCTGTAGCTCCCCAGTGCTGGCGGCACTTATATGTGTATTTCCAAAAGACAACCTGAGGATATAACGCTGAGTATGTTCACTTTACTTCTATGAGGAGTCCTGTTCTGAGTGAAACCTGTCCTGTTAAACCACTGTATGGTCTTTGCCACTGTGCTACAGCTCAGTTTCAGGGTCTTATAGCCTAGGCCATCTTTATGTAGAGCACCAATTATTTTTTTCAAATCCTCAGTTTTTTGCCATTAGGTGCCTTATTGAACTTCCAGTGACCAGTTTGAGAGAAAGAACATGAAATTTAACACACCTGCTCCTCATTTACAATTGAGACCTTGTAACCCTAATGAGTCACATGACACTGGATAGGGAAATTGGCTAATTATTTAACAAACATTTTCACTTGGGGGTGAACTCACTTTTGTTGCCAGTGGTTTAGACATTAATGGCTGTGTTGTGTTATTTTGAGCGCACTGCAAATTTACACTGTTATATAAGCTGTACGCTGACTACTTTACTTTACATTTTATCAGCGTGTCATATCTTCAGTGTTGTTCAATGAAAAGATATAATAAAGTATTTGCAAAAATGTGAAGGATTTACTCATTTATGAGAAAACCTAATCCACATCATTTTCCACTTCACCTTTTTTGTTGGCCACATTATGCTGCTTTATTTAAGCATGACCGCTAAAGCTAGCATTATTACCAAATCCTAAAAGTCAGTATATGTCCAAATATTTTCCATAAATACATCCCCAATATGACTGTGACCTGAACCACACTGGTTCCACTTCAAGGAATAGCTGTATGCAAGTTGAGAGCATTGGGAATTTTTTTTTTTTAGATAATTTGGGTGACACTGGGTAGATTTGTGATTTTGTGATTGAAGATTTGTTATAGATAAGTAATGGATTTGCAATTAATGTAAAAGCTGTTCAAAATCTTTTTTTTTTAAGCTCTCCATTTTTTTATTCTCTCATTATCTTTTGCATATACATACTTGTCACACTTTTGACAATTTTCTAACATGTGTGCCACATTTTTGCTGTCTTTCTTGTCTTTGGAATTTGAGCAGGAAAGCCAGAGGGGAACACAAACGTTCTAATGACATTATTATTGTAATGTTCACTCATGTCAGCGTGATTAATATCAGCGAGCTGGAGAATGAACTGCGGTCCCTGACTCGAAATCGCAGCCGCCACCCAGCACCCGTCTCTTTTCATTCTCTGTTCGTCACACTTTTTAATGGCTTTATTCTAGCCTGGGCTGCCAAAGCTGCCTGAGGTTGATCTATTAAGCGAGTGCATTGGAAGTAATAAATTATAGCACATATTTGACAGCCTGGTCACTAATACAGCACTTGGCCTATGAAGCAATATTGCTGCATTATCAGTGATGTGAGGGAAAAACACTGTTCTGTCTCTATGGATTGATAGATATATTTGAATATCGGTATCTGCCTGCAGTATGTTTTATTTTTTTTTGTTTTAACTCCGTTATTGAACATCAGTCACTTTTTGTGATGAATAGACCAACAGAAATGGCCCAAAGTGATTTATACAATCTAATTTTCACGTTTTGCTCTGTGTATTTCTGTTTGTGTTTTTATCTTAGGTGTTGCAGCACATCCTGCACCCAGCCTTTCTGTATAGCTTTGAGAAAAATGAGGGGGAGCAGCTCCTGGGACCCCCAAACCCAGAGGGTGACAATCCAGAGAGCATCACTAGTGTATTCATCACCAAGGTAACCCGTTCTATCCATATAATGTTTTGATTGCTGGTCCAAGTAAGCTGTCACCCTCTCTTTACAAAGCACCATGTTCATCAAAGCCCTTGACCTGGGGCTGTTATTTGTCTGGGAGGAAATGTCACGGCCTCGATAAAGGTCATAGTATTTGTGTTGTTTCGAATCCGATTATAGCCAAGACAAAAAAGCTTGGGGTTAATGGCTTCTATTTGTTTCACGCTCAAATTGATTCTTTTCCCCTCCTGGTGATAAATGTGGAAAAAATGCAGGGCCCCATCAGTCTCCCTTTTCCATCCTCCTTAGCCATCTTAAATGCCCAGCTGTAGTAGTTGGACTTTTAATTTTAGAAAGTTGAAATGTGGCCTCAGGTTAAACTTCTCAAATGGTGGTTCATTTGGCCTGACTGATTTTGTCCTGCAGGTCCTGGACCCGGAGAAGCAGGCGGACCTGTTGGACTCACTGAGGATTAACCTGCTACAGTTCTCCACACTGCTGGTGGAGCACGCACCTCACCACATTCACGATAACAACAAGAGCAGGAATAGTAAGCTTAGACGCCTCATGACCTTTGCCTGGCCCTGTCTGCTGCCCAAAGCCTGCGTAGACCCGGCCTGCAAGTACAGCGGCCACCTTCTCTTGGCACACATCATTGCCAAGTTCGCCATTCACAAAAAGATTGTCTTGCAGGTTAGTCCATTAGGAGCTGCAGTTAAAAGTAATACATATTCAATGTTGTTATTTCTTCTATATTGATTGGTGAGTGGGGTTTAAGAATAGCCATTACCCAATCTTAAATAAGAACCAACTTTAGCTTTATGGTGTTTATTTATTATTTATTACCTTGTGTCAATGTATGGCCAGTACCAGTCTACTGTATAGTTCATGTGCCAAGTGCAAAGCTTTTCATTGTTTTATTTGGTATTCACTGCACCCACCCAATATATCTGAAACCAAAACTCTAACACAATTTCTGTTGAGTTTAACGTATTGAGAAACAAAATTTCTAAATGTGCAATTTCAAAATGTGTTTCAAAAATCTGCTAGACCTCCTCTGATGTAGTCCTAAATTTTAGTAAAGTTGCATGCACATACGACTGAAAAAGCTTTGAGAGTCACTGGAGAAGCAGTTGGTCAAAGCTCAGAAAATATGATGTTTCTAATAGACTGAATGCTATGAAATCAGGCTACGGCTATTCTTTCAGAATTGTATTGATGTTTTACACATTACTTGCATTGTCGCTTTTCTAACAAGAATCTAATCTTTTCTGATTATTTTCTGGCCTTATCAACATGTAATATGGCTGCTTTGTGTGTAGGTGTTCCACAGCTTACTGAAGGCTCACACTATGGAGGCCCGTGCCATTGTGCGGCAAGCCATGGCTATCCTCACACCAGCCGTACCTGCTCGCATGGAAGACGGGCACCAAATGCTCACTCATTGGACCCGCAAGATCATTGTGGAAGAAGGTCATACTGTGCCGCAGCTGGTGCACATCCTGCACCTTATTGTGCAGCACTTCAGAGTAAGCCCCTGCCATGTTTCTGACGTCTGTTTCTCTCATTCTCTACTGTGTTAAGTTTGTTGGTTTGACTGCTCTGTGCATTTGGTCAGGTGTACTACCCTGTGAGGCATCACCTGGTACAGCACATGATCAGTGCCATGCAGCGATTGGGCTTTACTCCCAGCGTCACCATTGAGCAGAGGAAGCTGGCTGTAGACCTAGCCGAAGTGGTCATCAAGTGGGAGCTACAAAGGATCAAAGATCAACAGGTCAGAGTTTGACTGCTGTTATCTGGATAAATCTGCTAAAGTGGGCGCAAAGGGCATGAAAATCAATAGAAAATAGATTCAGATCTAGTCCTCAAACTGGTATTGTTGAACTTTTAAGCATTGACTACTTTATTACACTGTAGCAATGTAAGGCACTGGCTGAAAGGGGAGGGAGTAGCCTTAACCATTCACTCACAACAACATTAACCAGCATGACCATAGGAGAGCTAACTAACTAGCTGTTATTAGTTTGTAATAAAGATAATGAAGGCAGAAGGCTGTGAGTTTCAAGAAAATATCATTTAACATGCTCTCTTATCGTCCCTCTTATTACGAACCATGTGTATTAATCCTGCTCCTGTCAATGCACAACCTGACCAAGCATATGTAGTTAACGTTGATCCACTGAGCTAGATGAGGTGGTTAGGAGTCATCATTAAAATGTTCTAAAATGTATTTTTACTTAATAAATTGCTGAATATTTCAGTTTATTGTCCAATAATCTATTAAAATGTATAGAATACAACTTGTTCTATGGTAGCATGTGCAAGTTTGTCAGTCAACCAAAAAGTGTGTCTGTGTGTGCATGTGTGTGTTATGGCCACAGAGTAAACATTAGTGTGTGAGGGAGAGAAGTTGCACATCCCAACTGCCCTGCTTCCAACTTGTTTCTTGCAGGGGAGGGGTACTGTTCAAACCCACATTCCAGTCACATGTCCCAAGGTGTTTGCATAACAATGTACCTGAGCTCCGGGTTTGCAGGCAGGAAATGGGGGGAGCTACTTAAGAGAATTTTCATTGCTTTTTGGAATTTTTGTGTTAAAAAGAATCATTTTAAAGTGCAGGGGGCTTTTTAAGCACAGAATTTGAAGATGCTTAATAATCATGACCAAATGGAGAAATTCCACTTTGGTCTCATCACCCACACCTACTTTGGCTGCTTTTGTTATACTCTGTTAAAGGGGGTTCATGAAATCTCTGTAATTCACTGAATGTAAATCTCAACATGTAGCCGGAGTCCGAGGCAGACCCCAGTGTGGGCGGTGAGGGTACAAGCACAGGCTCAGGAGTGAAGCGTGGCATGTCTGTAGACTCTGCTCAGGATGTGAAGAGGTTCCGGTCAGCCACTGGAGCCGCCAGCACGGTAAGGAAACTGTATACCCGGCAATGAGTCGGCACATCCACTTTTCTCACTCACACACCGAGTCAAAGTGCCATGTTTAGACACTCAGGCCAATGTGAGGCGTTCTTTCAGCTTGGGTTTCTCTCGTTAGGTGTTTGGCCGCAGTCAGTCAATGCCAGGCTCAGAGACGCTACTCACCAAGCCTGTGGAGAAACAGCATACGGACACTGTGGTCAACTTCCTCATCCGCATCGCCTGCCAGGTAAATGAGTAGCTTGGGCATGTTGTGTTGTTAGTAATAGTGAATGAAAGCTGGTGGGGATCAGGTAGCATTACACAAAGTCGGTCAATCCATTGTGGTCCCCATCAACCTGCATTCATTGTTAGAATATTGCCTGTGGTCTGTTTTTCCTTGTTTGTTGAATGGTTTTATATACCAAAAATAATCAAGGGAATGTACATGAATGTTTTCTGGCTTTCCTTATTCCCTGGAATTCAGAGAACCTTTATGTCAATACCTCTGATATGTATTAAAGACCTCTGTTCTGATTGGCCCACCTGGTAACTGACCTTCAGTCACTATAGATACCTGGACCCTGTGGAAGGCTGAGGTTATTTTAATACATAAATGACAGGAACAGCACAATGTTCATTTCACCCATATCTTCCTTCTCCAGTTACTGTGCCACAAAGTGTAACATTCCTTATTATTTCAGTGTGAATGGTCAGAGTACAGAACTGTAAGCCTAATGAGCATTGATGCAGTAAATGTGTTCATGGCTTTGACATGATGAATTTAAAACTGTTTTGACAGATTAGTTATGAACCATTAGTTCTACACCTCAAACAGAACTTGTTCTTGAAGTGTTTGTGTAATACCTCAAACTTTCATTAGGAAAAAAAGTTTTCATTGTTAGAGGGGTCCTTTAGCTGTCTAATCTGTCTGCAGGTGAATGACAGTGCAAGTGTAGCAGGTTCTCCTGGTGAACTGCTGTCCCGCCGCTGCGTGAACCTCATGAAAACAGCCCTCAGGCCTGACATGTGGCCCCGTGCCGAACTAAAACTGCAGTGGTTCGACAAGCTGCTAATGACTGTGGTGAGTGCCAGAGACCATTCTGCATGATAGGAATAGTCAGAATATGGGTTTTTTGGTTTGGTTGGGTTGGTGGTTAGAATATGAATGATGGCTGTCAGTGCATCAGCACACCCATCTGTTTGCATCACACTAATGGAGAATGTTTAAAATGTTTTATTTCTCTTAGGAACTTACTATTTGTGTTGATGGAGAAATTCTCCTTATCTGCCCCTGTCCTCAACTTCTCCCATTCCTCTTCATTTTGTCCCTTGCCTTTCGAAAAGCAGGTTTGATGTGAGCTAAATGGATTTCATCTGTCCTATGACTGATTTCTCCCTCTCAGGAGCTCTTTGCTGTGACAAACTCTGTTGTCATTTGGGAGGCTGGCTCTCGGTTAAGCAGCTCACCCACCTGCACAAGCCTTTCATTGTGCTCTCTTGCGCTTTTCCTGTCCTCTTTTCTCCTTCATTTTGCCTCTCTCATTTATTCCTTTTCACTGTAACCCTGTTTGTCTCTCTCCACATCTTTCTTTTTCCCCTCACTTTCCATTTCCACTCTTTTTCTCTTGTTTTCTCACTGTCTTCATCTCGTACTTTTCTTAATTCCTCCTCTGCCTTTCTCCTTAACTCTCTCTTTCTCGCTCTTATCTTCCTCACCCATTATCCATTTCTCTCCCCTCCCTCTCTCCCTTTTTCTCTCTCTCCCTCCCCCTCTTCAGGCCTGTTATCAGAGCTGGTTTTCCTGTCTTGCACACATGCCAGGCTATTGATTCTTTTCAGGGCCAGACACATATGCCCTGTTGCAGGCTCATGTTGGCCTGTGATTGAAATGCCCAGATGAGGTTTGATTCCCCAGTGTGCAATAAGTCTGTCTGGAGCTTTGTGTAATTGTAGAGTTTGTCCTTCAAATCAGAAACCTCTCGTCACTTTGGATAGTCATTCTTTAACTGTTGAATCAAAAGGCACAAAGACACTGCATTTGTTTTTCCCAAACATGGCTTATTTTTGCCTGCCCCGTATGTTATGCATGACCTGGATTTTTTTTCCTCCCAAGTCCAAATGATTGTTTGCATACATATGACCAAAGTAAACAGTTATGCACACCTATTAATGAGCTCTTCCAAAACTGAAAAAAGCCTTACAGATAAATGTAAGAGTTTAAAGGTTTCATAACTCTTCTAATGTTTCTTTAGTTCTTGCGTTTGTACCCAAAAAGGCAAAGGTACTGGTGTATTTCATCCCTATTCATGACCTCTAGCCTGGCTGTGGCAAACAGGCAGTAAGCCTTGGTGGCACCAGGGCGTTAAGAGCTTTTGCTGTCTCCTCTGTGCTCTTGTCCTTGCTTTTGAAGCAATCCAAATCCAAATGCCCTTTTATTGTCCGTTTGCGCTGGCCTGTGTGTGTTTAAAGTAGATGCCGCAGGATGAGCAGTTTGCTGCAGATCTGCCTGCATGTCTCCGTGGGCCAGACCTGCTTCTGCCACAGCATTTTCCTGGACGCCTCAACCTCACACTGACCTTCTTTACCAAAATCTGCTCTAGATCTGACTAAACCTCTTGAAACTGGAAGCTGTGCAAGTTGTTCTGTTATTTGCTGTGTTCTTGATTGTTTTATGGGAATGCTTCTGAATAAAAAAAAATGTAACTGGTTTTGATATGCAATGCAATTTTAACTTTGCTGTATTAGGAAAATTCCTGCTACCATAATCTGTAGTCAGTAAAATATTTGCTTTAAATGATCCTTGCATTTGAAGCAGTCCAAATCCACTAATATTTAGTTACCCATTTTTCTGAAGGTGTGTTTAAAGATGATCATCATCATGGTTCTGCATGATTTAGTTTCTGAGGCAACTCTGGGAACCTGGTTATTTCCAGTTCCCTACAGCCATCAATGCTACAGGTCTATAATAAAGTAAATGTAGCTGCATCATTTGATGTTACACCTTTACCTTTCTCTTTAACAGGAGCAACCCAACCAGGCCAACTTCTCCAACATCTGTACAGGGCTGGAGATCTTGAGCTTCCTGCTCACTGTACTGCAGTCTCCAGCCATTCTGACTCACTTCAAGCCCCTACAGCGTGGCATAGCCGCCTGCATGACCTGTGGCAACACCAAAGTCCTGCGAGCTGTCCACTCGCTGCTCTCCAGACTAATGAGCATCTTCCCCACTGAACCCAGTGAGTGAACCTCACACAAAATCTATGACCTTGCTAATAGTGGTAGCTGCAGTTAATGCAGTTTGGGTGGCAAAGGCACTCTGCTCATGTAAGTACATGGATTGCCCTGTGTAAACCACAGCTTGTAGAATCTCAATGGATGTCCATGCTCATTCAATAGCAAGCAATGACTGTTTAACATGCTTTGAAGTAGCAGCAAGCAGCCATTTCCTATCAGTTCTCAAGACCTACCCAATGTGGGTTCCAATTCTGTACTTTGTAGCGGTCACAGCTGACAGTGGATCTGGCTTCATCTTGTATTTTATTTTCACAAATAAACTTTCTGTTCTCTCCTCGTGCTTGTACACTACTATTTTCCACTGCTGTGCATTTGAATCTGCTCTAGTGGATTTATTGGGAAAGCACTTCATATTCTCTTTTATACCTTTTTTATGACATTATTTTGTTTTAAGATACACTTTTTGCTTTATCTCTGTTCTCAGGCACCTCTTCAGTGGCTTCTAAATATGAGGAGCTGGAGTGTTTGTATGCTGCTGTAGGGAAGGTCATTTATGAGGGTCTCACTAACTACGAGAAGGCCACCAGTGCCAACCCCACTCAGCTTTTTGGTAAGAGACATTTGACTAACATGGCTTCATAACTATCTTGTCACCCTCAACAGAAAGTAAGCATTTAGGAATTCTAAAAGAGCCAGACAGTGTTTGCTTGCTGTGTTCTTTGTAAAGACCTATGAGGAGTGGACATGGTAGTGTTAGCAGCTGTGCCATTTCCTGTTTCTCAATTTACACACAGCAGGCAGTTTCTTAAGACCTACAAACGAACAAAAGGTGATAAAACACTATTGGATTACAATCTAAAGTTAGTGGTATTTGATATGGCCCCGAAAAGGCAATGCTGGTCAATAAATGACTCCAAATTCCGCCCTGGTAGAAGCATATAGTTACACCCGCACCACTGATATGATGTATGTGTCTCGCGGAGGGTGACTTTTTACATTTGTCTTTGCTCCCCAGGGGCCCAGGCAAAGAAAAGCATTACTCATCCCCACCACAGCCGCTAACTCAGTCAGATTTCTTCAAAACGACCTTGTAATACAACTAAAGTGACAAAGAAGCTGCTTCCAAAGTCGTTAGCAGCCCCTGGGCCACTGGCTGACCCTGCCAGTAGCATTACAGCAGGGGGAAGTGTTTTCCTCCCCTATGGGGCATCATGTTACCCTGTCTCTCTCTCCCCCTCTCTCCATTTCCAGGAACACTGATGATTCTCAAGTCCGCCTGCAGCTACAACTCCAGCTACATCGACCGCCTCATATCTGTCTTCATGCGTTCGCTGCAGAAGATGGTGCGTGAGCACCTGAGTCCGCAGACCAGCACTGGCTCCACAGAAACCAGTGCAGGTGAGTGGCCGACCTGGGATACTTCTCCCATCCATTTGCAGGTTAAGTCAGTTCTATTTATGCAGACTCTCGACAGTGGTTTAAAGATGCCACGTCATCTTTGGGACACTGAATTAATTCTAATTAGCTGCTGTTCACGAGCAGCCACTTTTAGTTAGTATGAAGTAGCACGTCAGCACCAGAATAAATGAGAATGTATTTTATAAAAGCCAGCCCCTTTTTGTCATCAGAGCCACCTGGAGGTGCTCAGGTTGGTGCGCGCGCGCGCGCACACACACACACCCCCACACA
>JBBIGC010000104.1:27718660-27756834 GCA_037576955.1 Lepidarchus adonis | reverse complement strand
CACACACACACACACACACACACACACACACACACACACACACACACACACACACACACACACACACGTGTCCCTGCTTCATTCCTGTTTTTTAGATTGAACGGGTCATCCTTTAAATTACAGTGTAACTTATATATGGGGGTTGAACAAAGTCTACTCCATGCTTTCTAAAGCTGCAGTTACACTAGAAATGTACATTCCTGTTTTTCTTTTTAAAACAGGCATGATGTCCCATAAAGATTACCTCCTCCATTTTATGACCATTAGCGGTTCAGCAGTGACTTGTCTTGTCAAGTAGAAACAGTCTTGTGCTGCATTCAGGAGCTGTTGGTCAGTGATGCACAGTAGCACTACTGAATGTTTGCCTTCCTTGACCAAGGGGATTTAACTTCAACTGAGTGGCGTTTTGCTCCTGAAATTTTGCTGTTGAAAAGCAAATGAGGCTTGCACAGAAATTGGACCCCAGGAGCATTTCTCTGCTGCATTGTGTTAAAGGCAAAGTGAAAGATATGAGTGCATAGATAAGTTTGACTGTAAGCCATCTTTACTTTCTAGTGATCATGACCAAAACGGATGCTTATCTTTATTTTGGGGCACAACTTTGGCAAATTTTTTTGTAGTATTCAAATAATACGAATTAAATTCTAGGTTTTATTCCAACCATGCAATTTAATTTAACATAACAGCAAATTAATATGTACCAAAATGTTTTATAGGTCTTGCAGGTACTGTGCAGCAGACAGTAGTACATTAGTTAACATTCTCATTGACTGGGGAAGGTTATTGCAGTAATGGAGCAAGAATTAAGTTTGTATGAAGTTTTGTCCTTTGTACGTCCCTTCGAAAAAAAGCTTTGCCTGGTTCTATGACTGTGAATGTAGCTTTAGCCTCATTCAAGCACCTAATGGGTTTGTTTATGCAATGGGTGAATAATGACGCATGTCCGTGTTGAGAGAGCGCTCAAATTTACTGGCTGATTTATGTGTTTTACTAGAGATTACAACCATCTTGTGTCGGCCTGATATAGTCAGAGAAGGCTGAAACACTGAATCCATTCCTGTAGCAAATCTGGCAGTAATAAGGCACACTTTTGTAATGATATTCTTTTAAATAATAAACAGGCACATCTAAAAAAAAAAAAAATTAATATTGTGAAAAGATTTACATTACACACAGTGAAATATGTCAAGCCATCATTTCTTGGAATTTCAATGATTATGGCTTACAGATAAAAACACCCAAAATTCACTGTCTCAGAAATTTTGAATATCATATAAGTTCAATAAAAAAGGAAATTTTAAACAGAAATGTCAAGCTTCTGAAAAGTATGTTTATTCATATGCACTCAATACTTGGTTGGCCCTCCTTTTGCATGAATTGCGAGGTGTAATGGAAGCCCATGTTGTTTTGATAATGGCCTTCACGTCATCTGCATTGTTGGGTCTGGTGTCTTTCATCTTCCTCTTGACAATACTCCATTAATTCTCTATGGGGTTCAGGTCAGGTGAGTTTGCTGTGAATCAAGCACAGTAACACGCTGGTCATTGAACCAGCTTTTGGTATCTTTGGCAGTGTGGGCAGATGTCAAGTCCTCCTGGAAAATTAAATCAGCATCTCCATAAAGCTTGTCAGCAGAAGGAAGCATTAAGTGTTTTAAGATTTCCTGGTAGATGCTGCGTTGACTGTGGACTTCAGAAAACACAAAATCACCACTGAATCTGGAAACTTCACATTAGACTTTAAGCAACATGGACTCTCTGCCTCTCCACTCTTCCTCTAGACTCTGGGACTTTGATTTCCAGAATTTGCATTAGTCGGAAAAAAAGGACTTTGGACACTGAGCAACAGTCCAGTGCTTTTTCTCCTTAGCCCAGGTAAGGTGCTTCTAATGTTGTCTCTGGTTCAGGAAGGACTTGACTTGACGGGAGGAATGCGACATTTGTGGCCCATGTCAATGATTTGTTTGTGCGTAGTGGCTCGTGATGCACTGACTATAGCCTTAGTCCACTCCTTGTGAAGCTCCTCCAAGTTCTTAAATCGATTTTGCTTGGCAATTCTCTCAAGGCCGTGGTTGTCATTGTTGCTGGGACAACCAGCTTCTTTAGCAATTACCTTTTGTGACTTACCCTCCTTGTTCATGATTGTGTAGCCTCCTGACTCAGACTGAGACCATTTAAAGGCTCAGGAAACCTTGAGTTAATTAGCTGATAAGGGTGTTAGACCATAACTTTCCAAGATTTAACTTTTTCAAAATATTCAAATATTCTGAGACATTGAATTTTGGGTTTTATTGTCTAAAAGCCATAATCATAGAAATTCCAAGAAATAAGAGTCTTGACATATTTCACTTTGTGTAATGAATCTATAGAATAAATGAATTTCACTTTTTGAAAGGAATGTCAAGAAATACTGAACTTTTTCATGATATTCAAATTTTTTTTTATATGTACCTTTATAATAATGTGTTACACTATATGTTTCTAAAACACTGGGTTGCTTTACATCGGGAAAAATAAATGAAGGGTTCCTTTAGGAAGAGGAGAGAGGAGAGGAAGAAGTCATGGTAGAGAAAGGTTTTTAGCTCACAAGTGGGGAAAGCACAGTCTCGGTTTGCGAAAATGAGTTTCAGAGTGTAGGGGCAGTGGCACTGAAAGACCTGGTACCCATAGTGGGACGATGAGGGACTGTCAGGAGATTGGTGCTAGATATAACTGTTTAGTAAAGTGAGTATTTTGAGCATGATCTACTTCTATTTTCCTTTAAGTGCTTTAGTGAGAAACAGCTCTTTAAAGCTGTCTCCTGGTGAAAAATTGGTCATGTAAGGAAATCTTTATCCAAGAATAATCCCATGATAGGAATTCTGTGACCATAAATCACAGTAGAGATATTACAGGTATTCAAATGATATTAGAGTACCCATAATGCAGTGTCATCTACAGTGAGTAATAAAGTGAGTTGTCAGTTTAGAGCAAGCCTTATGACATGAATCTACAGAGATGTTTACTTGTGAGTTCTAACCACTATAGCAGTGTTTTTGTTTTTGCAATGAAAGAGTTGGGAGCGTTTCTTCTTTCTTCATAAGTGTTCTATCTGGCATTCCTCATTATCCAGTGTAGGAAATGGTGATTAAGGGACTGTTTTTACACTTTCACCTTGAGGCAGAACAAGAGAATGTGTGATGGCATAGCCTGTGGTATCTACATCTGACCACTGGGTGCTGCAGGAGGACCGGTAGAATGGTTGTCATGTGGCTCTGCTAATCCCTCAGAAGTGAGAAATGGCTCCGTCACCACACTGCCACCGTGTCCAATGGCTTAGAAACTCCATACTGACCCCTCCGCTCTGAACCTTTCCCCGATGCTATCGTGGCGTTTAAACGGATTGGGCTGCATTGCGCTTAAGGACACCCGCAGGCTTCCGGAGCGCACACACACTAGCCCGTCCATGGCTGTCCATCGACGTCATGCTGCAAAGTCACTGTGGCAGTGAGGCCGAAGCCCTGTACACAGTATGAGCCCGCATAGTTTCAGAAATCAGCCGCTTCCACAATCCCCTTCTACTCAGCCCTGGACTGATCAGCACTCATACTTTAAACGCGCAAATCAACCAGAAAATGCATTCAGATGCCTGAACCAATTCACATTCATGCCTTTCCTCCGCTGCACTTCAGCATGCTAAAATTCAATCCCTTAGTCCCCGTGTTAAGATGTAATGGTTTTGTTATTTCATGCTTCATGTACAGAGACGTCTGTTTTCATTTTTCTTTTGCCTGGTTAGTTATGTTTTATTTTTTGTGAAGCTAAGAGCTCTGTGAATTTAATCATGTGGATTTGAAAAGTAACCCCTGCAAATCCACCCCCCACCTCCACCTTAAATAAAAACCCCAACACATTTATCAAAACACTCAATTCAAAAATGTGACCATTTAAACAATAATGCAATGTAAGCAATAAAAACTCCACATATCTCTTCTATTTAATATCTGAGCATATTTTACAAAATATACATTTTAATTGACATTACAAAATACATGCAGCTCAATTTAGGACTGAATAAATCATTGCTTTTAAATTGAAATTTAAAAGTCAGAGTGACTCAGTTTTACTTATTTGCTATATGCATGTGTGCTACATATAACTTATCTATTTCGTTTAGAGAAATTTAACCTAAGTGCTTGAAAATGGTGTGTGGGGGTAGAGAGAGGCAGATTTGTTTTTCTTTGGGTGGGACAGTTTCAGAAATTGAAGAGGATTAAAATAATCGCTTTTTTTAAAAAAACAAAAAACAATGTTGGCCCTCAACAACAAGCTGTGTAAGGGGCACCTTTGTTTACATGTACCCCAGTGACGAGTGAGCTGGTCATGCTGAGTCTGGACCTGGTGAAGACTCGGCTGTCAGTCATGAACATGGAGATGAGGAAGAACTTCATCCAGGTCATCCTTACCTCTCTAATAGAAAAATCACCCGACCCGAAAATCCTGCGAGCTGTGGTGAAGATTGTGGAGGAGTGGGTCAAGAACAACTCTCCCATGGCTGCCAACCAGGTATACCTTAAAAGGTCTTTTGAAGAACTGTATATGTGGATGGTTAACTATTAAATGTGGTTTTGCCTATTTCTGTGAATTGACTTGAAATGAAAAAATAGACTTCAAGATACACTTTTCTAGTAATTAACTTTCTTTTGTCTGTTTTTGAGGAGAACGGTATGTCACACATCTTACCCACATTAACATCATCGCGAAACTAAAGAAGTTAAATAACCAGCCTTGTCTTTGGTGATCAGCTGTATTCGGAGGAAACCTGAAAAAAATAGGATATTTTGGCAGAACTGTTGCTTTAAGGGTTTGTGTTTTGTCAGACAGTTTGCTTAGTGCTTTTGTCAAGCTGTGGTAGCTGATCTCAGTGGGCTGGCTGAACCCAGGTGGCCTCTAGGTTAGCCTGAGGCAGCAGAGCAGGCAGGGAGAGAAAGGAGGCAGGCAAAGGTGCTGCGTACAACCCTCTTGATAGATTCAAGATAAATGGAGTGTATCAATCTGTTCACCCCACTTCTGTCCCCTTCTCTTGCTTCCTCACATACTTCTTTTCTCCTTTTCCCTCTGCTCCATGTCCTTCTCACCCATTTCTCTCTTGCGCTTCCTCTCTCACTTTCTCTCTCGGCCCAGATGCCTAATCTGAGAGAGAAGTCTATTCTTCTGGTGAAAATGATGACCTACATTGAGAAGCGCTTTCCTGACGACCTTGAATTGAACGGCCAGTTCCTGGACCTCGTTAATTACGTCTACAGGTAATTACGCCGATTAATCACAGGGTCCAGCAGCCACGCTGGCCCTCTATCAATCGCCATGGCGACAAGCCTGCAGCTGGTTCACGGGTGGCAGGCCTGGTTCGGTTGGCTGAAGGGTGGGGGCAGGTTGTGGTGTTTAAAAGGCAGATGGCATGAAGGGGTCCCGGTGATGAGCCTTTAGTTTGCGGTCTTCACCCTACCCAGACAAATCCTGGACCAAACTCCGTGTTTGTTTTCTGCCATATGTTCAAGAACATCCCAAAAAGACCTTTAAAGATGGGACTCAAATTTTGAGTTTTTCTCTCCGTTATATAAGCTCTCTGATCCCTTATCTGTATTCACTCTTTAGAGATGAGAGCCTCTCAGGAAGTGACATCACATCAAAACTGGAGCCAGCCTTTCTATCAGGGCTGCGCTGTGCTCAGCCTCAGATCAGGGCGAAGTTCTTCGAAGTGTTTGATGCTTCCATGAAGCGCAGAGTCTATGAGCGGCTCCTCTACATCTGCTGCTCACAGAACTGGGAAGCCATGGGCAGCCACTTCTGGATCAAACAGTGTATTGAGGTATGAAGATCTACATATTTATAAGTTTAACTTAGTTTAACTAAGACTAACACGACCGGATTGATAACTATAGACGATTATAACAAATAAACCCACTAATGCAGCGCTATGCTAATACTGACATCAAATTGTTGTTTCCTGTTCAGGAAAGGGACAAAGTTAACAGAACTCACTCTGTTTTGTTGCCAGCTTCACCCACCTACTAACACACACACACACACACACACACACACACAAACTTCAGGGTATTTTCATTGCTGCAGTATTAGTGTGATACAATAACCGTATCTTATACAGTCTGCAAGCCACCATCTCCTGGGGATTGTGAATGATAATTATGAATCCGTACTTGCCCTGTTACTGGATGCAGCCATGTTGTTGTTGTTGTTTTGTTTTTTTTCTCGATGCTCTAGCACAGATTATTCCCATTGACTATTTTATGTTTACATTGGCTATATTCTTTTACTGCTGAATTATAGTTTAGTAAAACAAATATGATTGGTTGAAGCATGGTACAGGAAACAATGAATGCAGTGTGTCTTTTTATCACCATAGAAGAATAAATACTTGGTACACAAATTGAAGCCGAAAGTAATTGATGAAGGTTACTCATCAATCAAGTAATGATTGATCAGCAAATTGATTTTTAACTGATCGCTAGTTTGCTTCTATGTGACTTCCAGCAATGTCACATTGCTGGATGGGGTTTATGAGGAGATATGGGTGAGGGCTACAGCTTACACTTACAGAAAGGGGGGAAAAAAAACTTCTCAGCCACAATCAATGCTGCTGCTTGCTGGTGAATTATTAATGGCGCCCTAGGTGCTGGGGGGCATGTGCTGATTCATCCTGGCCTGCTGATACAGAACTACACTTGCACCTTCCAGGTCTGTGTCAGCTTAGAAATATGTGACCGTAGATCAGAAGTCATACCCTTATTGTACTGATGCCAGTAAGCATGGCCTGAGTGTAGGCCTGAATAGACATTGATCAGCCACGCGCTTCCCTGTTGAGCCTGCATTAGCCATTCCAGACTGAAGTTAAGGACCAGATTGTTGTGTAGGTGAACAGTGGAGGCTGGACTTTCTCTCTGTTCTCTTTAGCTGCTTCTGGCTGTGTGTGAGAAGGGCACCATCATTGGCACAAGCTGCCAGGGCTCCATGTTGCCCTCCATCACCAACGTCATTAACCTGGCCGACAGCCATGACCGCGCTGCTTTCGCCATGGCGACCCACATCAAACAGGAACCTCGCGAGAGGGAAAACAGTGAAACCAAGGAGGAGGTGAGTTCTGCCCCAGCTCTTCAGTTTGATGATCACCACTGGTCATTTTAATGGAGGCATTTGTTTTCCTATCACAGAGTCACCAAGATGTGACTGTGCCAACAGTTTTATGCATCAAGATGGTGCATCGGATTTTACATGTTGATAAATGGATTTTAATTATGAATTAATTGGTAACACTTTAATAAAGGCCACCATTTGTGGGGCTTCATTAGACCTTCCCAAAATGTGTATATATTTTATTAAGACTTATTCCCGCCTTAATAAAGGCTGTAATAAGCTTGTCATAAAGACTTTATTCAATTTAGATTCCATTTAAGAATTGATGCTTCTTGCAATAAGTATTTAAAAGATTTTTCCTCATGTCATGAAATATTTATGTATATGTCATGTATGCTTATGAGTGCTGGCCCTGTGTTACCCAGTAGTAATTCCATTATTGAATACTCTATATTTAACTCCCTCCTGAGTTCTCAAACAGCTTTATGTGTTTTTGTTTTATTCCCAGTGTGTACTTCTTTGTCAAATGAATTTATTGTATATTTCTGGATTGCTAAATCAAATAAAATGACATCATGAATTCATAAGCAAATTATGATTGCTACCCTGCACATCAAGATATTTTGCTTGGCTTTACAGCCGCAGTTATTGCAGTTATGTAACGTTTCATGAATGTATAAATAAGGGGCTGCAAATGCTTAAATGTATTTGAAATGTGTACAGATCAGCTCTCTTAACCGCCTTTTTGTCCTTTCCCTGCTTCCTGTGTAGGATGTTGAGATAGACATTGAACTGGCACCTGGAGACCAGACCAGCCTGCCCAAGACCAAGGAGCAGGCAGAGCGAGACGCTGGCAACCAGCTGCACATGCTCACCAACCGTCATGACAAGTTCCTGGACTCCCTCAGAGAGGTCAAGGTGAGCAGCCTCCTCAACATATGCTACTGTAGACATGTGACTGAAGCTGGACCGTGCAGAGCACATGTCTGTATGACTTTGTTTATTTGTAAAAAAAAATACAGGCACTTACATCTTACAGTCATGGGAGAAAACCTTAAACTTTAAAGTTTATTTTAAGACCATTTGCTGTTTTTTTTATCATTTACTTTGACAAGTGAACATTTAATGACAACAGAAAAGTCCCCTGTACATTATCATGCTTTTCCTTTTTATATAAATGTGCTCTTTCAGTGTTTGTGATTACTTACAACAGCACCAATATATACACACTGTCCATTGAAAAGGAATAGGCAATTGATGCCATTGATTAGGTAACATTACCTCAGACATGTGTAGGAGTGAGTCATTTTGTGCGCTGATGGCTGAGCTCTGCAGTATAGATTTGAGAGGAATTTGGATGTAATGAGTACCATTTGTTCGGACTGGAGTGCTTTCCGTCTGCTCTGCTCACCCATACTACCCGTAAGTGTCTGTGTTAATGAGCATTTGATCAGAGCAGCAGCAGACCCCTTCTCCCTCTCACCCGGAGGTCGTGCTGGCATTGATTCCTGTTTAATCTGGGCCGATGCTGTGTTTTACACGCCCTCACTTAAGCAGGCTTTAGATAAATAATGAAGTGCAGCAGTTCAGAGGACTGACCTGGCAGGAATGCCCAGAGGAGCGTCTGTCAAAATGTGGTACACCTTTAGCGCTCCCTTATGCTAGCATTTAGAGCTTCATAATAGCCCTTGCGATTTAGATCAGAACCTCTACATTTTTATTTTTCACTTTGCAACAGGTGTACTTTTGAATGTAGAAACATATTTTATTCTTTATGTATTATCACAAAGTTTGCATTTATAGTATTGATAAGTGCAGATAAGTGTTTTCATAGGCTTTGGGAGGTAACAATCAGATTTATTTTCAGCTGCATATGTACTGAGGCTGATTTTGGACTACACATGCCTGGATTTTATGTGATTTGTTGTGTCAAATGTCATTTTATCAATATTCCAAGCTGAATTCTGTAGCTCTGACTGAATTTACCCTCTATCATCAAACATTACATTGCTAATGTTTTTATTGCCTGTAATGGTGAAGAAGTTATTTTGGTAAATTGTTCAGTCTTATAAGGGAATGGCTAAAGGATTTGATGGCTATGGTTTTGCCATATAGTTGTCATTTTTGTCCTTTTTCATGGAAACATGGTGAGCTGATGTGAATGAATATAATGAAGTGAAAAATGTACTTTGTGTGTTTCTCAGACGGGAGCACTGCTGAATGCTCTGGTGCAGCTGTGTCACATCTCTACTCCGCTTGCTGAGAAGACGTGGGTGCAGCTTTTCCCTCGTCTCTGGAAGATTCTGTCTGACCGTCAGCAGCATGTGAGTCCAATCACCCACTGATATACAGCGGGTAAAATAAGTATTGAACATGTTGCTGAATTTCTAAGTAAATATATTTCTAGAAGTACTATTGACATAATTCTCACCAGGTATTGGTAACAACCTATTCAGTCCACACATGGAAAGAAATCAAACCAAAGATACATACATACACAGGCCATGGTGGTTGTGTTCATTATTGTGTTTTTTGAAACAATTGTACCTGCTAATTCCAGGTCTCTTTGAAGCTCTCCACAAGTGGTCCTCGGCTTCTGGACAATTCTTCTGATGATCCTTTTCACTCCTCTGTCTGAAATTTAGCAGGAAGCACCTGGTCGTGGCCAGTTAATGGTGAAATGATGTTTGTTCCACTTCTCAGTTATGGTCCCAACAGTGCTCACTGGTAGCATCAGTAGTTCCAGTGGTAGAAATTCTTCTGTTACCAATTCCATCAGTAGGTTTTGCAACGATGGGGTTGTGAAAGTCTTGAGAGCGCTTTGGTTTTTCCCACCATGTCTTGTGTGACACCTTGGTAAGGACACACTTTTTTATAGGTCATCAATTGAGACTAAACCAGCTGATATTAATTTGAAGACTCTGTGGTTTGATTTCTTTGCACGTGTGAATTGGATGTGTTGTTAGCAGCATCTGGTGAGAATTTCATGACAACACCTTTAGAAATATATTTACTTAGGAAATTGGTGACCTGTTCAACACTTATTTTACTGCTCTTAGCTCAAATTTTTTTTTGCCTTGTCCTGAAATCCTATTTAGTCTCAGGCTTTGGTCACCAGCCTTATCCTTAGAATTCTTTTTTTCCTATTAGGTTTCGTTCCAACCTGTGTCTTGCCCAACCTTAGTGATCTAACCTGTCAAGTTCTTTTGGCAGAACATGTGTTAAACATGGTGACCAGTGTGTTAAAAAACCTTATATTGAGTAGTTTTCCACATTGCTTTGAATTGTGCTTATCCTTATGTTTTTGTTTCACACAGGCTTGTTTTTCCTCCAGCATTTAATTAATTTTTTTTTTTTTACTTGTCATTGGTCATTTTGCATGGCAGTCAGTTTGGCTGGCACTTTTCTATCAAATTCCTCCTGTTGTTTTGTCCATAGTGAGAAGCCTGACTTGCACAACCGTTGTAAGCATCTTACTGCAAACACTAGCCACCACAAAAACATTTGAATTATACCTCTGGAAGTGCCTTTGTGATTATAATGCATATCACATTACTACCTGTCTTGAGCTCAGTGTCCGTAATAGTGTCAGAGGTCGCATGCGTCAGCCCTCACACTGCTACGATTAACAGGCTCATGGGAGGCCGGCGTTTTGACTCCTTGGCCTTTTGTATAGTGCTTTCACATGAGGGCCATGGTAATGAGGAAGAAATTCATGCGTATATGCAAATATCAAGGAGTTTAATGGGCCAGATGTCTTAAGCATTACGATTCTAATTAAATAGCTTTGATTTGTGTTGATGAAAGCTATGAATTTTAAACTGCATCTCCAAAGCAGGAATGAAGGGTAGATAATGACTTTGTTTTCACTAAGCAATAAGGAGGAATAAAATGGAAATAGGGTATGTTACAAGAGTATGATGGTCTGATATTCTTCTAAATGGGTTTCATTCTGTTTATTTATTTTGATATATTAAAATTATATGCATTACATAATTAAAAAAAAAGTGTGTGTGTGTGTACACAAACATGTTACTATATACATACAATTATTCTTCTGAAAGCTGTTTCACATGCTCATACCCTTATGTGATAACCCTCCTCCTTTTTACCATTTATACCGTATACCATAAATAGTGAAGCTGACCGCATGACTGTCCTAATTGCAGGCTCTGTCAGGGGAGATGGGTCCATTCCTGTGTAGCGGCAGCCACCAGGCACAGAGGGATTGCCAGCCTAGCGCTCTCAACTGCTTTGTAGAGGCAATGTCGCAGTGTGTGCCACCCATCCCCATCAGGCCCTGCGTGCTCAAGTACCTGGGCAAAACACACAACCTGTGGCTGCGCTCCACACTGATGCTGGAGCAACAGGCATTCGAGAAAGGCCTCAGTTTGCACATAAAACCCAAGCAGAGCACAGAGTTCTATGAGCAGGAAAGCATCACACCTCCACAACAGGTACACTGAGAACGGATGAGAACGGACTCTCCTACTCTGTTTTAGAAAATGTTCACTAATTTACTGCTTTTGTCAAGCAGTGGTCCTACAAGTCTGGGTAAAAAAAGGTATCCATGCCTTAGTTTGTGTGTGTGTGTTTCTGTATCCCTCAGGAAATCCTGGACTCTCTGGCAGAGCTGTATTCACTGCTGCAAGAGGAGGACATGTGGGCTGGTTTGTGGCAGAAGCGCTGCAAGTTCCCGGAGACCAGTACAGCAATCGCCTATGAGCAGCATGGCTTCTTTGAGCAGGTGAGACAGTAGCTGTTGAGGATCGTATTGAAGATAGTAGATTACCACCACACAATAACTAATAAGATCTAAGAATCTGGACCAAACCCCTGACATGACATGACCAAGACATTGACTTGAGTTGTATACAACATTTGCTCTTAAACCAGTTCTGAGACCATCAAATGATCCACATGTGATGGGTTAAATGGAGGGGTCACATTACCTTGTGGTGCACTTTGTGTGATGGGTGTGTTCACAGTGACAAATGGTCAATTTCACTTTTCTGAGATCAGTGTTAACAAATCACCATGTTTTTTCCCCCAACATCCCAACATTTCTGGAAATGGGGTTTGCATGGCATCCAATACAATATATACTTAAATTGCATTTTAAAACACCCTTAATTTAAGTTTTAAGTTTTCCTTCTTTTAAAAAAATCTAACTGCCATGCATTCTACAACTCACAAAATGTGTTGTCCTCTAGCTGCAGCATTCACACAGAAGATTGAAAATTATGTTTGTATGGCGACACCAAAAATAGACTCTCATCCCTTCTCAGGACTGGGTGGCATCACTATGTATTATTGCTATTGTGAATAATGCAGTATATCATGGCTATCATCAATAGCTGAACACTGGATAATGGCATGTAAATGGCATAATTAGCTCTGTATAGTTTGATTCAGTGCTGTACATGTGAAATGAGATTGTTTTGGAAATAATTTTTAAATTCAGTACCACTTGTGCAAACCTAAATATCCAATTTTCTGCCCAAGTCCAATCTTAAAGGTCTTGTGATGTAATTTACTATGACACATAAAAGCACGCTGGTACTCCGAAAATAATGGCATCAGGTTTATTTTGGTGTCTCTGTTTCTTCATTTACTTATTATGTAGAGATATTGCACACATGGTTGGTTGTTAATTTGTCAGAAATTGAGATTGGATACAATGGCTCTGCTACTTTCATAACAAAAGATGAATGTGAAAGTCCTCTTAAAGATTGTGTGTGGTATTGCAGGAGGTGCTGCAAAATGTCAACAAATCTCTCTAGTTTTATTCCAGCTTGCTTTTTTAAAATATATGTATAAGCAAACAAATACGGCATTCAATTCTTCATACAAATATATTCATGGTTTATCACTGATGTAAACGTTTAATATGGATTTTCCTCTCTCTAGGCACAGGAGAGTTATGAAAAAGCCATGGAGAAAGCCCGCAAGGAGCATGAGCGGACCAACACTTCTCCCGCCATTTTCCCTGAGTACCAGCTGTGGGAGGACCACTGGATTCGGTAAGTTCAGCAGCTAGTTTTATCTCATCTCCGTCTGCTCTCACATCAGCAGCTCTGGTGCCGTCCTTTAGGCGACATTCTGCTTCAGCAGGCCCCTCTCTGCTCTCTGCGGCAGAGCTGAGCACTCCCTTAAAACTTGGCCAAAGATGACAGACTCTTCTCTTTAAGCCACACTGAAACCCTCTAAGCTGTCCAAAAGTCGATTCCTGGAATTTTAGCTTGTGAAGTGCTGCTTTGCCCTGGGCCATGCACTCAGTCCGTCTGTTAAACTTCTCTACATGCGACTCTGTTGCTTCCGCTTTCTTCCAGCTGCTCCAAAGAACTGAACCAGTGGGAGCCACTGACCGAGTATGGCCAGTCTAAAGGTCACAGCAACCCATACCTGGTGCTTGAGTGTGCCTGGAGAGTGTCCAACTGGGCTGCCATGAAAGAGGTGCTGGTGCAGGTAATCCTACCACCACACAATACCCCCATATCTGCCAGATTGTTTTTGTAGTTACATGTATTGTCTTCTCTGTAGAGAATGCCTGTCTAATCTTATTATTGTGATTATTAGTGATATTACAAAAGCAAACAAATTTACATGTAGCAAACAGGCACATTAACAAAATAGTCTGTTTTTTCAGAGGGCTAAAGAAAGGTTGTTGAATGGTAATATAAGAGTGAAATATGATCATGTGTAAGCCTGCAGAAATGACCTTAGTGGACCCTTAATTTATGCGTCTCTAAAATCTCAAAATAAGCCTCCATGTCAATAGTATCTTCACACCCATGCCATGGACACTGGTGCCACATCCTATTCTTTGGATAAAAGAGTTTCAGGTTGCATTTCTTAATGCAGCAGAGAGCTTTGTTTAGTGACTGTGGTTTCCCAAAGCCATTTTGAACCCATGTGGTAATATTTTTATAGTAGATGATGGTTTCTCATGCAGTGCCTTAAGAGGGCTCAAAGGTTTTCTGGTCTTGTCATACAGGGACTGAGATTTCTCAGGATGTATATACCAACTGTATATCAAGAAAACCTCAGTTTTTTTGTAATCTTGTGGTTTTCTTTTTATATACGACTGACCGTTCTTTTTTTATTATTATTTTATTATTATTGTCAGAATCAGAATCAGAAAAACTTTATTATTAACCTAAGGAAATGTAACAACTGCAACATGGAGACAATGACATAAAATAACATGCATCCTATACTAATGAAAATACAAAGGTAATAAATATAAAAGGTAATAAAAATACAAGGAAAAGAGAATACACAGTACAAAAAATACAAGGTAGAAAAATACAAAGGTCCTATAAATACAAAGGTAATAAAAACTACAAGGTAAAAAATCTGTGATTATTAATGAAAAAGCAGTAAGAATAATATGATAAATTATGGTAAAATTAAATTATGGTAACAGCAGTTATTGCAGTTACACTGTATATTGCACCTTGAGGTTAGTGAGGTTGGTGATGTGCAGCATGTAATATTGTGATATTGAATATTCAAATATTGAAATATTGTAATGCTCAGTTGTAGGTTGTGTTGTAGGTTTCAAATTCTAAATGTATTTCTATTTACTAAATACATTACATTTGATGTTAAAAGTTCAGGACGTATAAAATCACACATTCCTTTGTGTTGCTTTAAAAAAAAAAATCATTTTCCAGAGGTGGGCTTTGTTATTGTCATAAAAATCAAATTATTAACATAATCGTTAATGGATTATTGATCATTGATACCAATGAGTGTTGTCAGACATGGAGAGGTAAACAGGAAGTCTTTTTAGTCTGTTGTTTACGATGCTGCCTCCCTGTTGGCGGTTAATTTATGGACCTCAGTTTTAAAACAAAGTCGGGGGATAAAGGACGTGATAGCACTTGACACATTATAAATACTCTTGGCTCCTGTTCAAGGAGACTTGGAACGAATCCATTGAGGTTTCTGTCCTAAGGTGACACCTAATTAAATTGTCCGGCACTTCCGCCCCACTTCTCTACCCCTCCCCCTTTCATTCGCTTTGCATCTAATATTTACGGATACGCACTTGAATAATTGCTCAAACATCTGCTGGGAAGTGATTTGTTTTCACCGTGTCGGGGCACAGAGCTGCAGTAGCACTTGCTTGCTGGAAGTTTGAATGTCTCTGCTTTCAATTAAGGAACAGCTGATAAGGCCAATGCTGTCGCAGAGAGATTCATCAAAACGCTAGTTGTGATAAGTGGGCTCTGACCGATACCTGTACTTCACCCACACCTTAGTATGTTTCTAAGTTTGCTCAGTATTTGCTGTTTTTCAGGTGTTCCTTTCTTTTTGATATATTTTTATGTATATGTTCAGGTGTGCTACTTTACAGCACTGAAAGAGCTTCATTGTTCTGATTGGTTTGGAGAAGTGTGCCTAAATTTGTTGACATGCCAAAAACCTTAACTTTGCATGTTTGTCAGGTGGAGTTGAGCTGTCCTAAGGAGATGGCGTGGAAGGTCAGCATGCACCGTGGCTACCTGGCCATCTGTCACCCAGAGGAGCAGCAGCTGAACTTCATTGAGCGGCTGGTTGAGATGGCCAGCAGCTTGGCTATCAAAGAGTGGAGGAGACTACCTCACATTGTCTCTCATGTCCACACCCCACTGCTGCAGGTGAGGAACCAATGACCAAAACATGGGGAGATTGTCCTCTTTTTGCTGTAATTGGATGATTCGTTCTGGACCACAGACCCAAGTCATCCACAGATATTGGATGGGGCTCAAAGAAGATATTTCCACTGCTCCAGAGCCCAGTGCCATTAATTAAAACATTCAAAAGGGGTGTCTGCTACCTTTAAATAAAATACTGATATTTAAATACGTTCTGAAAATGTGCTCACATATCCATGTGCCAGCTAACCACAACTCTGTCTACCGATCATTATTATTAAATTTCCTGGTACAGAAAATAACCTGCATGGAGTTAGGCTTTCCAGAATGGTTTTAATTCACAATCAGTTCAGAATAATGATATCTGGACTAAGGACATTGCCTCCGTTCTTCTGTTCTCCCTGCCTCTTTCACTGCTCCCAGCGATTAAGTCTCTAAAGGGATTCTTTGTCATCATGCTTAATGCGTGAACAATCATGCTATTATGGGAGGTGGTAAAACTCACTTTGTACTTGTCTCTTAAATAATTGCCTTTTCCTTCGTGTTTTTACACTTTTATTCACTAAGCGTCTGTTCTGGCGTGCACCGTGGACTGCCTCCTTCTGTTGCTATGGCCTCTTAACCCATTCTGAAATGTCTGTGTGTATGGACAGGACCACTGTAGCTGTGAATAGGTGGCTGGTATTAATATTCAGCATGAGCCCTCTACATACAGCTTCCTGAGTGGCACATGCATAATCAGACCACGCACACAATGGTGCAGGTGATGTGTAGCTGTAGATTACTGCTTACATGCTAACCGCTCTCTGCAGCTACAGGGGACAGGCATTTTTCAGACCATTGTTGTTCCTCTGTACAATAACGGGCTGAAATGTCCAAAAGGCTTAATTAGTGGGAGAATTTTCTGCCTAGATGTTGATAAACGCGTTCTGATTCTGTTATGATAATACCCACATAAGCAGATTGTAAGACATGTAATTAAGCTAAATGCATATACAGACAGGTATGGCTTTAACGCCTCGTCCCAAAAAACAATCATTCTGTGATTAATGTTAGAGGTTGACTAATTTGTTGTATGACCAATAAAATAATTCCACAGATATACTGCAAAGATTTAGGAGCATCAACAAAAAATATTGCATTCGCAATGTGTTTTGAAATGGCATATAAGATGATTGTATTCAGCACAGCAAACCACCAGCCCTAGGAGAATGCAGTTTAAGAGCTCAGCATTGTGATCATTTCTTTTTGGGTCCAATTATAAGGATATATTATGTTTTTTAAATTTTATTTTATTTATTTTTTCTTGATTATCATTTAGTGTAATGTTAACAGTTCACAGCATTGCATTGGACAAATACTGCCTTTTATTAGCCAATACCACATTTGCTTAGGTCACTCCAAGTTCATTGCATTTCAGTATCTCACACAGATTCAAAGTCTGACTTCCTTGAGAAAATAAAAGCTTAAGAGAAAAGGCTTGTGGCCATGGGGTTGTCTTTGTCACAGTGACAGTGACACTGTCAGTTGCTGTGTGAAGCTGAAATGCCCATCCAGTCCTGATCAATCTATTTTTTTCTTTTTTGGGATGAATTAAGATTTTTCATTGTCTCCAGTAAATTTCACACCATTTACAAGGAGAGATGCAGCAGTTTTGCCAAGTTTTCTGACTCGTTTTGCCATGGCCAGTGATGCTGTATGGACATCGTTTCAAATGTTCATTGGACTGGGAGTACTGGACTGCACATTACTGCAGACCTGACTTGTTGGCCTGAAGAATTGCTTTGTGTTGGTTGTCTCACTGGCTATCAGCAGAAGGTTTCATGAGTGGAGGAGTTCTCTGTGGGAATTTCCAGATAACAGGACCTGTTTTCTCCTGCTGCTTCTAAAGTGCTGCACAGGTACCAAGAGTCCAATATAAAGGATTAAAAGTGACTAGAGAAGCTGAAGGGATGGTGAGTTTTGGAGAGCAAGTACAGCAGTAAGTTTAAAATGGCAGTAATTACTTTTCTCCTCATCAGATAGCGTTTGATTAAATACCTGCAAGAAAATTACATTTACATGATGAATGGGCAGTCGGAATGAAGGGTATAATGTGGCATCAGCTGATACTAACTGATAATTGTGGAAAACTACTGTATTTCATCATTTATTTTTGTTTCCAGTGCTGTAATGTCCACAGACTTGATTTGAGACTTTTTATCATTTGGTGCTGGTATCTCCTTTGAATATGCTGTCAGGCTCTGTTTTTCTCTCTCTGTGTGTTTTGTGTAAATGGGTGTTTTGGGCTGGAACAAACAGCTCACCATTTGCACAGTTTAGCTGTCACAATATAATTCACCAACGGGTCTTTTAACACTTGCTTGTCATTATACAATTTAAAAATGCCTGTTCTCATTAAACATGCCCATGCATTGCTATGAGAAGCTACTTACATTTAAATATAATTAGAAATATTTCTGCATCAGTGTTTTGTTTGGAAAAAAAACCCAAAAAAACATTAGACTCAAAAGGAATGGTTTATTGGGGGACTTTTCATCCGTTCTCCTGGTCCCATTCTATTCCTCAGGGTAAATGGGTTAGAAGATACTTTGATCCTTCCATTTTGCCAAGCCACCTCAGACTTCATTTCGCTTTATTTTTCTTTTTTCTTCTCCAATAAGTATCATAAGCCTGTAATACGACTGCAGTAATGGGTTGGAGATTCCCCTGTGTGCAGGAGTGTGTGATGTGCCTGGAAGGTGTTTGGATAGGCAGAACAAAATGATTCGTAGAATGTAGCACTTTTAATGGACTACTTCATACGTAAGACCTTTCTGATTTGATTATGTGATGGTGATTTTAAAGCTGATACCAAGTTGAGGCTGCTAGTATAGCTGGGTGAGAAGTTGAAAATCTCTCCACTGTCATACAGGAGCAGTACTGACCTTTTTAGGCAAAGGGAACAAAAAGGGATCCAGATATTCAAAACTATTGAGTAATTTACTGCTTAAGATGTAAATAAAGTTGTTCAGGATAATTAAATATATGGTTCTCTGTAGAAGTACACATTGGGATGGTGATGGGAACAAGGTGTTTGTTATGTCTACTGTTATGCCTACATGATTTATTAGGTGTTCAATATGTAAACCTACACATTTCGATTGGCATGTTAATAACAATGAAGTGGTAGCGGTAAAGAAGGGTATTAGTTTTGGGGTATTCTTAATCTTAAAGCTGTCATAAAACAATGTTTCAGGCATCAGAGAACATGTTTACCAGTATATTGTAACCTTGAGATGCAACATTAGAAGATGTGAAACTCTTCAAATGTCTGGTTTCTGACACCACCACTTTGCATCAATCAGTGTTTTTCTAGAATGGAGCATTTCACATTAAAGTCCTCTGAATGGCTTTGCTGTTGTGTAATTTAGTTATGCAAAATGTTTGAGTAATTTTTGCATTTGCTATTTACCCCGATTTATTAGAAACTTGCACTCTTGATACTCTGTTCGGTTAACACTGTTTGTTCTTGTGTTGAGCTTTAAATGTTTTTATGTTGTACATTTTGTTCAATGCAGCTCAGACAGACTTACTATATAAGTACAAAAAGGAACAAAAAAGTTATATGGATGTTAATAAAATAATGGTAATAAGGTTTGAGGGCTAATGTTCTTGAGTTTAGATCCATTTACTTACATTGACATGTGGGTGAGCTAAACGTAATAAAGTTCTCAACTGTCTCTTTTCTTCCTGTTAACACAGGCTGCACAGCAGATCATTGAGCTGCAAGAGGCAGCTCAGATTAATGCAGGCCTCCAGCCGGCCAACCTGGGCCGAAACACCAGCCTGCACGACATGAAGACAGTGGTGAAGACCTGGAGAAACAGGCTGCCCATTGTCTCTGATGATCTCTCACACTGGAGCAGCATCTTCATGTGGCGGCAGCACCACTACCAAGGTAATAACCGTATATAGAAAACTATGAATATTTTCATTCTCTAATATTCTCCAGAATATGATCTCAGATTTTGTGTAAGAAGATTTTTTGGCAATAAGGGAACAATCGGTAGTTTAAACCTCAAAAAGAAAATCAAATGTGTTGTTCCAGAAAGCAGCGTAGGCAGGGCAATGTATTTTATTCTTGGGAAATGTAAAGCTTTGAGCTCACTAGCTAGAATAGGTAATGTTAAAACTAGGATAGTTTGGGATGGAGTCTCTTAAATCATCGAAGGATTCTGGAGTGCAGTGTACTGCTGGTGAGAAAAATACATTTATTTTCAGATGGGTTTTTTTTTTGTTCCTGCACAAGTATATAAATTCTTTGCAAGGGGAAACATGGCTGTTAATTGAATGTTAAAATATTTTGCTTGAATATTAATTGCATTCATCCTGGGACTAAATATGAGAAGTGTCAGCGTAATCACCTTTGTCAACTGATCAACTATCAAACAAGTGTAAGGGAACAACAGTGCTGGATTAAAAGAATCTCTGATGCCGTGCATTGCTTCTTTTTTCTGGAAAATGTATAAAGATATTCTGGTCACATTATTAGTTTTGTAATTATTGGGCGATTATGGGGCAACAAGCTGACATTTCTTCGAAGCACTGTTTAAAAACATTGTTTTAATTTTAAAAACCAGGCAGATTAATCTTTTATCAGTGTATTAAATCATGTGAATGCTTTTGTGTAAACACCAGTCTGATCAGGTGATTTATGATGTCCTCCAGAGTGAAGATGTTGGCTAACTGAGGCTTTTCTCTCTGCAGCCATAGTCTCTGCCTATGAGAGCAACACACAGCACGACCCCAATACCAACAATGCCATGCTGGGTGTCCACGCGTCCGCTTCGGCCATCATCCAGTATGGGAAGATTGCACGTAAGCAGGGTCTGGTCAACGTCGCCCTGGACATCCTGAGCCGCATCCACACCATTCCCACGGTGCCCATTGTGGACTGCTTCCAGAAAATCCGGCAACAGGTCAAATGTTACCTGCAGCTGGCTGGTGTTATGGGCAAGAATGAATGCATGCAGGTGAGAGGGCTGATGCCATTTGTTTTTTTTCTACTTTTCAGTTACATCATTATCAGTGCAGTGCAGTATTCCACCATGATTCCGTTTGTTTAATTGTTAGGTTTTTATTTTTTTTGTCTAAAAATTTATTTTACATTTTGTTTATTTATTTTTTATTATACTTTGTGGCATCTGAATCCCCACCTTTAGATTTATGCTGTGTGTGTGTCTGTGTGTGTTTTATATGCCCCTAATGTTGTTACTTAGTCTTTGATGAAGTTGTGTAGTCAATTAGATGTTTTTAACATTTTCTAACTCTTTATTACTGCACAGCCACCCTCCTTCTGTTATCAGCTTAAATCGTGGCCATTTTCATTCCACACAGAATTATGAAGCGCCAGCCCCTATTACACTTCTGTTTACACCTCTGCTTTATTGGATCTGTTGTCTTTGTACACTTTTGGCTTTAACAAGGCTCTTAATTCAAATAAGACCACTCTCTCATTACTCTGAGAGGGACTTGTGTGTGCTGTCAGTTAGTTGTGAGCAGCGTAAGGAATAGCCCGAGCATCCTCTTAAGCCTGATTAATGGGGCTGCCCCAGCTGAGCACAGGTCATTAAAGTACCATTGAATTTAATAAGAGCTGCTCTCAGTGCTGTCGTGTCCACTCTTCCCTCTCCTTCCCTTCATCATTACTTGGCCCAAGTCTCTGAGCCACTGCTGCCTACCTGATTCACACTGACGACAGCAGACGCATGCAGTGTTCTGAAGCACATCTTTGGCCTTGTCTAGTCATTTTAATCCCGTGACTCAGGATGGGTCTGTGTGTTTTTGTCGGGGGGGATTACTGACCAGGTTTCTGTTATGTCTGTATATATAGAAGTATTGTAATTTTTTTGCAAGACTTTAAACAAGTAAACATGAGATGAGTAAATAAATAAATGAATAAATGGATTCTTTTTTGGGCTGCACAGTAGATTTAATTGGCAGACATTATTGTGAGATCAGCGTTTGCAGTAATATCATACAAGGCTACAATATACAAATTAGGGCTACTGACAATGATTTTTTCAGTCAGTTATTCAAAGCATTAATCAACAAATAACTCGTTTAATTGTTGCTTGCAAGTGAAAAGCAGTTTGGCATTGTTGTGTGTTGCTGTTTTGAGGAACTACAGCTTTAATTATTTACTGTATTGACCTATAGCACATTTAAAACTTAGAAAAAATGAAAAATGTCTGAATGTCTTTAAATGTTCAGACAAACTGATTCAGTTCTTGCATGCATCCTTTTGTTCCATGTGTTCTTAAGCGTGCCTATTTTTAAACCATCTTGAAACCAAGCAGAATAGTTCAAATAAGTGACATGTGGATCAATGTTATAAGTTTTAACTGGTGAACAAGATTCCATCGCAGAATGGAAAAGTATTGAATTTATTTGTAGTAATGTCTAGATGTAGATAGGTATGGACACAGGAAAATTGTGAAAATCTATTTATTAGACTGTTGCCTGTTATTTTTTTCTGTATAAGATTTTGTACTAGCAGAGTGTTTCTGTGACATACTTTCACAAAGCACGGGGTTAAAAACTAGTCAGTGGGAGAAGATTCTTAAGCCTTAATTGTTCTTAAGCCAGATAATGTTTGGGTGCAAAATATCGGGGGAATCACTGGTGTATGACATTGCGGTAGTGCAAAACTGATTTTCTTAACCTGTCCAGTATTTTCAAATTACATGAACTATTTTTCTTTGTCTTATCAGGGGCTGGAGGTGATTGAGTCCACCAATCTGAAGTACTTCACCAAGGAGATGACCGCAGAATTCTACGCTCTCAAGGGCATGTTCTTAGCTCAGATCAATAAGTAAGAGTTGATTTCTGACTTTGAAGTGCCCCCTTCTTTGTCTGCTCATCTCCTCTCTTTCTCTTTGTCACTTTATTGAACTAACTCTCTCCTTCCCCATCCTCTCCATTTCCTTCTCTCTCTCTTTTTCTTTCTCTCTCTCTTTCTCTCTGTCTTTAATTGACATTACTCTGAGCCCTGCTCTCTCCATTTCTCCACTCTTTTCATTAAGCCTGCTTTGGATTGACATTAAAGGATTGGGCCGGTGGTCCGCAAGGCAGCTTGATCGTTAAGAGCCCACTCTTTAAAATGAATGCTTCCCGAGAAGACGTGTTTCAGAGAAAACCTATAAACAGCTGTGTTTCTATTTTCCCCACTAATGATCACCCCTAAAACATTAGACCAATAATGAGGTCAGCGCAGTCGTTAACAGCCAATATGAGTGGATGATGAGTAATTAACCTCACATTCTGCGTCCATGCATACAGATAATGGGTCTAGGCTCTCATATGATGATTGACACTGCTGGTCAAACTCATATTGAGTGACATTTTCTGTGTCCTGTGGATCCTCAGACCAGTCTCGTTTCGACTTTGCTTAAGGGTCTTAAAAATGAAATTAAAGCAAAGAAATATTTATTATGAACGGATGGCATTGAACGTCTTGGGTTAAAAACTTGAGCATGCACAGGCTACTGGTATGGAACTACATTGCTTGGCAGAAATGTAATATTATTAATATTAAATGATTTTTTTTAACATTTAGGGTTGTTTTGTAATATTCAGGTTGTATATCATCAGACCGAACGCACAAGATAATTGTTGTCAGTGTTTACTTTTTGAATGAGTAAGATTGGGATTTAATAATGTTGAATAAAAATCCAAGGAGCATCAGTATTTGGGCAAATATGCATGTGTAAGAGTTTGAGGCTGTAAAATTATCAGCAGCTGTGCCTTTAGCTGTGTTAGAACCACTGTAACACACATCTAATTACTGAACAACAGGTAGATTGATTGAATTTCTTTATCATTGTGTTTGTTGGGTGCCAGTAAGATTCAATATTTGTTGCAGTTGGTGAAGGTTTTTTGTCATGTAAGTTTACCAGACGCAACACTCGTCATCTCATAACTAAATGTGTTATTTCAGGCTCTGTGTGTCCTGGGCATCGCTCGCCCTCATCACGGGTGAAATAACAGCGACCCTTGAGGGCACTGCTGAATCAGGGCAGCTTATTAAATACACAGCCCCGAATAATTAACTCAATAGCAATTTGTGAAATCTCTGGGATCAGCAGAACTTTCCCCAGCTTCAGCAGTGCTTAATGTAATCATTGCATGTTCACACTCCACGAATATTAACAGGGGGATTTGATAAAGAAATGGCGCAGTCGGCGAGAGGCTTTCGACACTTGACTGGGCAGGAATAGCCACACTCCTTATTCCCCTGTGTGTGCGTGTGTGGATACACATGGCGAATCTCCAGAGCAGAGAAAAGGCTTCAATGGATCTGGACTCCCCTGGTTCCACCTCAATCAAACTCACTTCTGTTGCATGCCATATACTCATCCTGCATTACCAATATAAGCAGCTGGCTTGGGAGACATTTCACATGGATTTTGTAGTTGTAGACTCGTTTGTAGCCTCATGGTAATGACTAAGGCTTTAAGCACTGCCAAATCCCATCTCAACTGTTTTTACTCTCTTATAAAGCTTCTCTCTCATCATATTCTAAAAGCAGCTCCATAACCGGCTTGAGGAAAGCGTAATCACTGGGGAATTGCTCTCCACGTTGCAGAATGACTGGTGAAGGAAAATATTGGATTCTGACAACTAATATTAGAGCAATGCATGTTGTCTTGCCAGAATACACCAAGCCCATTTCTTTCTGGTCTAATTGAATTATGTACTTCTTTTTGGACGCAACTATAAATTTGCTTTCACATATCTGCTGCCCCTTGGTATTGGATTACATGTATTGGATTTTTTAAAACCACTTCTGCATGTCAGTCTTTGAGCTCATTGCAATCTGTATTAGATAGTTTTCATCGTGATCACCAGTAAGTCTGTAAAGAATACTCCAATCACTCAACTTGATATTCTTCTCCTTCCCTCCGCCTCCTACATGCCTATCTTTGTCTAAATCCTGTCTTTTCCTTTCTCTGTCTGTGTCTGCAGGTCCGAGGAGGCCAATAAGGCTTTCTCAGCAGCTGTGCAGATGCATGATGTTCTGGTGAAGGCCTGGGCTATGTGGGGTGACTATCTCGAGAACATTTTTGTGAAAGACCGCCAACTGCATCTCGGTGTCTCAGCCATCACCTGCTATCTCCATGCCTGCCGCCATCAGAATGAGAGCAAGTCTCGCAAGTATCTTGCCAAGGTAAGATACTCAACCTGCCCAATTCTTCTCCCGCCTTCAGAGGCTGAACGTCTGCGCTTGTTTTGCGGATGACAGTCCTCGGTCATTAGTGTGTCTTCAGTAGAATTTTGGTATATAAAAATAATAGAAACATGCAGATATACAAAAATACATAATATCATTCCTGGATTAAAAAAATATATAAATTGCACATAACATTATTTCTGCAAGCTTCAAAATGAGCTATGATTAGAAACAATGAAGCATTTTAGCATATATTTCCAGCATCACCTAAATTTTCTGCCCCACCAAAACTCAGTAAATGTATTAATTATTTGTTTAAAATATCCATCACCCACAGCTTTGGGACCATCCACAGATGTACAGGTGTGATTCTCTTACATGGTTAAATTCCCATTCTTACTTTAGACTCCTACAACCTCATGCTGAGGAGCCCTGTTACAATTACCCCCTCCCCCACAGGACCTGGCTGGATCCCCCAGCACCACCAGAGGTTAAGAGCTTAATTCCACCCCTGTCAGTCCAATCTAACCAGCTCTGTGCAGCCATACCCCCCAGTAACACCCAGACGCCCGTCTCAGTCAATCAATAAAACACTGCTATGAGTGGGTCGTGAGCAGGCGAGAGAGAGGCCACACTCCTTCTCTTATAAGCTGTGTCTCTTCACTTCAGTGGGAAATTATACCCAGTGGTACACGTAAAGTGACGAGCAGCTACATTTACTAGTCATATTTATCCCTTTTCCATGATCTGTTTGCCACCTTGTAGGTCTTGGCATGTACTGAAGTTCTGGAAACTTCTCCTTTTAGCTTAATGTGATTTCAATTTCACCAGTTCTAACTTTATAGACATCACATTTCAGAGGACAGCCTTAATTTCCATGGTGAGCAGCCTAATTAGAAACAGCCTTTGTAAGACACCGGAGTGGTACAACTGTCTTAAGCATTTGCTCTATCAATGTGAAATCAGGCATTTGATCAACAGGGAGGCCATGGCCATTTGTGTTTGGTGGAGGTGCATGGGGCACAAGAGAGCTGGCATTGTTGCTTCATATGTTTAAGGAAGTGTCATGTGATTGGATGAAATTGTGGGGGTGGATGGGGACAACCATTGCATATTATTCAGAAAAGCAGCACATTTCCAAAACAACGATGTCAATATTTTCTCAAAAATCAATATTGTAAAACACATGGTAAAGTCAAAGGGGGTGCCAATTTTTTTTTATAAAATCTCAATTAATAATATAACTCTATTTTCACCGTCCAAAAAGTTCAAATGGCACCACTTCGCAATGTGCTGGTGAAATGACTGGAACTGGCCATGCATTTACCTTAGTTTACATTAAGAGAAAGCTGTTCATGTGTCTGGCTTTCCGGAATTAACACGGTTGCAGTCAGGGAAATGGACCACAGTTAATGAGTGTAATTATATTATTAAAGCTGATGTTCAGTTGTGTATGATTATTGCACACATGACAGTGTGCCCTGGTGTGAGTGCATTTTGCTAGATTGTTGTGTGTGTGGGGGGCGGGAGGGGGGGGGTGCTTGTAATTTCCACACAATAGGAAAAAATGGTAATTAAAAATAAAAATATTAAAGGACCCTTGAATGGCTCTCACAGGAACAACGGCTGTTCAAAATCAGCCCATATATAGTCATAAGGCATGACATACAGGCACTTTTACAATATTCAGTGGCGTTTTTGTGTGTGTGTGTGTGTGTGTGTTTGTGTGTGTGGCATATAGAAGAGGGCATTAGATTACGTTGGGTGCACTCTTGGCTGAGCGTGTACTACACAGAGCTGCTGGCACAGTTTAGAGGTGATAAATGAGAATAGATGCCCAGTGATTATCAGTAATTACCCTCAAGCTGTGTGGTCTGAGCAGCCTGTTGTGGGGTTCAGTGGTTAATGTCTCCATCAGCTCCTCCGGGGACACAGCTTCACCTGCTATCAGCCCCCCAGCCGCTGTTTCAAGAAGCTTCTAACAAGCAGTCAGAGATGTTATGACTCACAATGGAGTGAGATGGCTGTGATATGATTTCACAAGCCATTAAACCTGCTTTGTGTGGATGATAGCCGCTCAAACGTATGTTAGCGTGAAAGTGGGCACTAGTGTAGTAGTGTAGATGACTCTGACTCAGACTCACTGAGCTGTGTGCACATGTAACTTGGCTTTCTTAAGAAGGGCAGCAGGTCCAATGCCAATGCTACTATCCAACTATTGATGGTGTTATGGTGACTTTAAGCTCCAGTGTATTAGGACTGTGCAATTCTTGTTTAAACTGAAAACACTGCAGTATTCCCCTCAAAGAGATGCTCACCTTCACATAAACAAACTACCTAAAAACACCTCAGCTGCCCAGCTCTCGTCTTTCCTGTGTGCGTCTCATATGCCTAAAGAATAGATTTCTCACGTAATTAGATGACACAGCCAAGGTTAAAAAATGACATGAGACTCCTAACAACTGTGCAAGAACTGGCACACCCCCCAAAACAGTCCTTCTCTGATAAACATCAGTGTTCTTTGAGAGAGAGGAGAAAATCAAGCTTCCCTCTTACTTTAGATCTGAAAACAAAATCTGACAAAAACAAAAGTGTTTTTGTCCCGACTATGAGAAGAAAACTCAATGCTGTGGGTCTGACAGGTTGTGCAGCTGTTAAAAGAAGTTGTTTGGGAGGAAAGGAAACTAATGAAGAAGAAAAGTGACTGCAGCAGAACACAGAACTTAAATTTCTGGGAGGTAGAGGAAGGTTTGACAAACTGATGAAAGTTTATCATTGAGATTACTTGGATTTTGAAGATGCAACCATTCTCATCAAAGGGGCGCTGATATGACAATATCCTAATACCTTAGGTTCTTGAACTGAATGAAAGTCTCCCAATAAGTGTTGAAACTGGAGTAAAGACAAAGTGAGGACTCAAGTGTAATATTTAATCATGTGCTTATAGGTGATAGTGTCCTGCTGTTGAAAAATTCAAAGCTAAATGACTAAGTAAGTGAAAGGAAGGCATCTGACTTATGTACTTTTTATATCTTGAGAGATAAACTATAGAAAATGTCAAATAGAAACAGACTGTATCAGTAATATAAAGACAGGACGTGTAGAGAAACCGTTTGAGATCTCGAAGATTAACTATGCCTATAATTAAGTATTCTCTTGCATGTGCATTTCTTTACTTTTCTCTGTCCCAGGTGCTGTGGTTGCTGAGTTTTGATGATAAGAACACGTTGGCAGATGCAGTGGATAAATACTGCATTGGGGTACCTCCCATCCAGTGGCTGGCCTGGATCCCTCAACTCCTCACCTGCCTGGTGGGCTCTGAAGGCAAACCTCTGCTAAACCTCATCAGCCAGGTGCGTCCCTTCATTACACAGTGCTGTACTCTGGCGCTAATGTGAGTGCTGTTCTCATTTAGTTTGGAATGGCACAGGCCAGCGCTTGGCTAGATTTCCTGCCATGTTAAATGAAACTGAACAGGCCTTTATTTGTGGTATGTGCTATTGATGTATCATCTCTTCACACACTTGCAAGTGATCGAACTCAGGTGCTGCATTGTGGTTTTTGTTCATTTGGATGTGCACATTCAAACCTAATCAAGATTTATTTCCTTTTGTTTGATCCAAAGTATGCAGCACTGCTGCAAATTCAATTTATCAAATTCATGGTTTTATTGCCTCTCCCATCCTTTTTAATTATTTATGCAAAGCATTGTTATGGAGCAAATATCAAGCACTCTGATCTTATAGAAAGGATTCCACAAATTAAATGAAGGGAAGACTTTGTCTTCCTTGTTAGAATATTATTTGTGAACCCTTTAAAAAGCATCTCGACTTGAAAACACAGACAGGAGCTCCATGGGACACTTGTCTTTCATGAGGGTTTCCCCAAACCAGTTGTTTTCTTTCTGTACAAATTCTGATACCTGACTTCACAGTATCTGCCAATACCAGTGCTAGAGCCAGTATTTGAATATTCGGTTTGGACCAACATACTGTGCCAAAGACAGTTGTACCCTGATGCCAAGTTCACACTACACGACTTTAACCATGATTTCCAGATTGTAGAGTCTCCTTGAAAAGTTTAGACAAAAGCCTGGAATTAACTCTGGAGTTAATCTGCTACAAAGTGTAATGGGGTACTACCCTGATTATAGACGATCTTGTTGGTGACTGAAATCTCATATATAACACTACAAATATCAGAAGAAATTGCACATGATTTGCAAAGAGCAACAGCCATTTAGAGGCAGGATGTGTCTTTCACGGCTTTGTTCAGGCCAGACTGAACTGTGGAGTGTACAGCTTTGCAGAACACACGTTTAGCATGTTGAAAATTTTTGTCAACATTGGGCTCTGATAGGTCTCCTATACTTTGGGTTTTTTGCGTCAGTTACATTGTGTTTTTGTTATCTCTGAATTCCACTGAATCAAAAATTGTGTTAAAACATTGTTTTACTGATATTGGTGTCCAATGCAGTATACTGAATCAGTAAATCTAACCTACCTGAAGAGATTCCCTGTCCCTCCTCTTCTCAGGATGTTTAGCATGCAGCTGGGCCTCTCACACTCTCGCTCGCTCGCTCTCTCTCTCTCTCTCTCGCTCACTCTCTCTTTTGCTCACTCGCTCGCGCTCTCGTCTCCTGAGCAGGTAAACCAGCACTGTGACTCTTAATCTCCCAATTTCAGCTCAAACGCTCCTGTGCGTTGGACACGCTCGGCTGAGAGATTAAGGCCACTTAAACCGATAAGCACCAAATGAAATGGAAATGTTTGCGTGCCGCCGTCTCAATTAACAGAGTTGTCAAGGCGAGTTTGGCCATGAAGGGTTCTCTTCCTCCTGAAGGACATTTTGAGTTTGATCTTAAGCCCCCGTCACCACATGCCACCGATTGAAGGCTGAATGGAGACTCTCTATGCTGACGTGAAATCTCTGGTGGTTGGAGCACCTTTATCTTGGCCCGCTGAATTATTTAGCACCCTGCTCCGGTTGGCGGGATGTTTTAAAAACGTTCGGTAAAAAATTGATGAAGGTGATCCGTGGGGGTGCTTGCAGATGAAATAGAAGCAAAGAGAACCCAACACCTGTGCTCACTCTCTCCCTCACACACACACACACACACACACGCCCCAAAATATGACAAGCTGTATCTCCAATTATAGGGGTGATCTCTTCCCCTTTTTCCTCTTTCATTTTTAATGCGCTACTTAACAAGCTCTTAAAGGCGGGCCTGCTGCTCTTTTCTCATAAAAGCTGAGACTCTGAGGTGTCCCTTTACTCCTAAAGGCTACTGCGCATCATTTGTGGCACAGATCAGATGTCCACTCTAATGGCCTGCTTCTGTTCAGGGAGGGGAGACTTGAAGTGCAGAGGGGCTGCATAAGAACTCGTTTTCTCTGCCTTTATCGTCAGCCCTAATCACACCTTCACACACAACAGCCACACCACCCAGAAGAATGGGGCATTTGAAGGTGCTTCGTACATTTACATTTCAAGCCCAATTGATATGAGTTTCCTTTGCCCTGTCCTTGTGAGTCATGTTAGGAGATGACCCCTATCTGTCAAAGCAGTTTTAATAGGGCTGATTGGTTGCTGTAAAAGTCTATAAAAATGGGAATGAACACATTGTTGTTAGCTATATTAAACTGTCTGCAAACATTTCTGTTTTCATTTGCATTTTTAAAGCGATTGGATTGAATTATTGAAGAGGACAACACCTGCAGGCTGCTAGTCACTGGAATACTGTACTATCTGTAATTGTTCTGTTCATTATTTAGAAACGACTTTGGAAAAACAAACCACTGGTCCCTCATCCACAGTGTTACAATGGGTTTAGTTTGTTTTTACAACCTTACTTAAAAACAAAAGTATTCTTTAATGCTCCATCATGTTTATATGTTGCATATCATTCCAACAGAGTTCAAGACATACAAGGAAATGTAGGGGGTGATATAGCTATTACAGGTTTGCTGCATTGAATGGTTGTGATTGGTGGGTGGAGGGCGTCAGATGGTAACAGAGATGACCGTTTAATATATCAATTAGAACTTGGTTACACCATAATTAGACCAAAAGTTGAGAAAAAAATAAGGAACAGCTAAAAGCATTGTATTGTGTGTCTCATTACTGCAGTTGTCATAAAATGAGTTTTTTCCCAATGCCTCCAATAATGTTTCTCTTCTTTCTTTATTGTATGTAATCATCTACTTCTACAACCCACCCACAACCTCTGACATGACTGTGCAGAAAGGTGGTGTGTAACATGAAGAGAAAAATAAGCCACCTGACTGTTCTCATGGTTGTTTAGCCACATTTTAGATGTATTTTATCTAAAAGTAACTCAGTCTGATTTGTTCACACAGCTCTAAAAAAAATCACATGTATTAAAATGAGCAGGATTTGCCCCATTTTCAATCCTCTAACATAAAAATATAGAAACCAGGCATCTGTCCTCTGAGCAGAACTTTAACCCATTTGGCTGGGAAAGAGGAGAGCCCAGAAGAGAGTGTTGAAAACGCTGATGTTCAAAGGTGTGAAGTAAAATTGGCTCATGACCTTGAGCTCTGATTACACCACCAGATATTGTTCTTAGTTACTCTAGTGTAAACGTCTTAGTGGGGTTTATGATGAATAGGCCCCGTCCGTGTTCTGAGGCTGTTCAAGGGCAAGGCAGATGTTGAAGGGAGAGAGACCTGCCCAGACTTGACAAGCTTTTACCAAGTGTCATATTGAGCCATGGTTTTAATCTGCTCTTGATGTTTGTCCATCTCATTGCTTCTCTTCCCCACGGTTTCATTTTCAAAAGCCAGTGCTATCGTGCAGTGGTTTGAAAACATGTCAGCCGCGGCCCGCTGCAGCTCGCTCAGGCACCGGCTCCACAGGGACTATCTGAAGTGTAATCTGTGCCTGTGTCTCTCAGGTGGGACGTGTCTACCCTCAAGCAGTGTACTTCCCCATCCGTACTCTCTACCTGACACTGAAGATTGAGCAAAGGGAGCGCTACAAGAGCGGTGAGTTGTCCAAATTGAGTCTTTCAGAAAGTCCTCTGCAAAATGGTTCAGGCTTGCATTTAGATTTATAATTTAGGACAACATATATTTATTTAATAGTGGTAATGAATATAGTCAGCACAAAGCATATTGTTAATTGACCTGATCCGGTAGCCAAAAAAGGCATGTGTAGTTAGGAATATAAATGATTAATGTATTATCTTGTAATTTGTGAATAAATCTGATTGCGTGTGCGGCCAGAAACCTCAGATAAAGGCAGAATGCAAGCAATTCGACAATAAGCACAATAAGCAGAATTCTAAATTATTACAAACAGGGGTGATGCATTTGCCACTGTTGTTAATCTTAAATCACTTGATCATTTGACAACATTTTTTTCAAAATGCAGTAAAACATATGTTTTTGTGTTAATTCACGTGAACCATTATTTGAAAAAAGTATACAGAATATTCAAACAACACTGGTTTGGAAGACTTGACATTACGCAGGCTAATTGTTACCTTTTGTGGTGTCATCATAGGCTTTAAAAGTAGCATTTATCAAAGGCTCAGTCTTTGCAAACAAGGATGGGTTGTTGCTCACCCCTTTGTCACAAAATTCCTGTGAATATCAAGTAATTTCAAAAAGAATACTTCTCAATGCAAGAGAATTTTGATCTTTTATTATCTACAATACATAATGTTGTGAAAAGATTTAGAGAATTTAGGAACAACTCAATGTGTAAAGGACAATGTTGAAAACCACAGTTGAATGTGCATGATCTTTAAGCCCTCAGGTGGCAAAAGAAAACATGCTGCTCTGACAAATATAGTTACCTGGGCCAGGTAGTATTTAATAAATTCATTCATCCATCAGTACAAAAATGCAGCTTGAAACTGTTATGCAAAGAAGAAGCTATACATCAACTCTATGCAGAAACGCTCATCTCACGTGAACTAAAAGTATGTGCTAGTAAGTTGGGGTTTTTTTTGTGCAAAGGATGAAAATGACCTAGAGCGTTAACACCAAAAGGTGTGAAAGTCAGTATTGGTGATGGTTTAGGGGCCTGTCCATGCTGTCTCTAACTGGGATGTCCATGCTTAATTTTGCAGGACAATGTCTGACTACATTCTGCAAGGTCCACAACAGCATGTCTTTGTAGACACAAAGTGTGTGTGCTTGACTGGCCTTCTGCCAATCCAGATTTATCTCCTATTGAAAATGTATGGCACATCACAAAGGAATCAGATAACAGCAACCATGGACTGTTGAACAGCTTGTAAAATTACTACAATTAGTGTCTTTAATTCCAAAATGAGGAACACTGATGTAACACAATGGAAAACATGCCTCTGTTTCAGCTTTTGTGTAGTGTTAGTTGCTGCCATCACATTCTAAATATTTGTAAATTTATAAAAACTATTTAATTTTTTGTGCCTTTGTCAGTTTAATACATTTTTATCTGAATTAACATATTTTTGTTTTTATTGCATTTGTAAAATATCCCAACTTCTGCAAATGGGTTTTCTACAAATTTCACAAAATATGTTTTGTATCAAACCTATGGCAAAAACGGTGTGCAGTGGTGACTGAACATTTGAAAGCTTTGTATTTCTGCATAAATATAGCCTAAAATATCAGCAGATCATCCTAAGTGTATTAAGCGACAGGGATCAGAAAAAAACATCTTGTGGCAAAAGTATATGATCATTGATGAACATTGCACCTGAAACTGTTAAACAGTCCTGCACATCAGCTTAGTGGAATTTTAGCATAAATACATAACTGCACAACTCTGTTGGTGGGGTTACTCACTCAATCAAGGCAACTTGCAAGTTGGCACATTTAGTCCTGCATAATAATGCAACACTTCGTGCAGGTGCAGCAGCAGAATTCATGGCCCCTGAGGCAATGTTTAAAACAATCTCATGAACTATTCCACATATTTTTTTTAATTTTGTGTGTCTCCAGACTCTGGTCAACAGCAGCCAAGTTCAGTGGGGGCTCAGAGTCACTCCGCTTCGGACCCAGGACCCATCCGGGCAACGGCACCTATGTGGCGATGCAGCCGCATCATGCACATGCAGCGCGAGCTGCACCCTACCCTGCTCTCCTCTCTGGAGGGCATTGTGGACCAGATGGTGTGGTTCAGAGAGAACTGGCATGAGGAGGTGAGCTACACTACAATTATTGGGATGGGTTTATTCACAAAAGCTTTTGATGGCTTTTTTTGTTGAGTTTTGCAAGACATGTAGTCCATGTGTTGATGAGTAAGTATCAAAGTATTGGATATTAAAGTATAGGATATAATCTTTGATTGTATACAATCTGTTAATCTGGTGTGTTTAAATTATTTTGATTTTTTACAAAGATGTGGCTTGCAAACCACACAAACACTTAGCTCAGCTTAGCTTTCAAAAAGTGAACCCTTTAGAATGATTTAGTTTTCTGCATAGACACACGGACACACAGACACACACACACAGAGCCAAGCCCCGTTAGCTCGCCCTATTGATCTGGGCTTTAAATTTGGTGAGAGGTGGAGTGGGGTAGCGAGCTATCAAAATGGGTTAGTGACTTATGCCAACTAAAGGGGTGGTGAAATCAAGCAGTAAAAATGTGCTGCTGCATCTTTGCCAAGACATTGCCGTGATTGATGCAAATTTCCTTTTTTTTGTTCACCCCTCAGAGAATGCATTCTCACGCAGGTAATGATGACTGTGGTGGCTTTATTGAACACTCGACAACATGCATGAAAGAATAACATACATATAGCGAACACCAGTCTCTCTTGTGGCTGTCCCATATTAACGTAAAGCATTTAGTAGGAGTTCAACTGCATTCTATTACTGTATAAGAGACACACACACTCAGGGAGGGTGTCAGCAATGTAACCACAAATTGCCGTTTGTATTGATTTATGTACGAATGGTTTAAACAGTGAAGACTGCTGATTGGGACTGTTTATACTATAAAAACCTTTCATGCAGAAATCCAGATTAAGCTTAATAAACTTTATTGTATGAAACCACACAGTTCTTATGTGAAATGAGAAGCAAATATTGGTTCAGTCTTTTTACATGCATTCTTAGGTCTTAATGTAAAATGCCCTTGTAGCTGCCTGTACCTGCCTTTTTCAGAAGGCTAGTTGGTCAGAAAGCTGACACAGGCGCTGGAGCGGGGTTCAGTGAGGCTGAAAAGTGCTTTTGCGGTGCTGGGGGAGGCTTTTGCTCTGATGCTAATCGGGTTGTGGCGAGCCGAGAGGTGTGATTGATGGCTGTGGAGAGGCAGGGGGACGCAGCTCTGGGAGATGGGCAGCTCGTGACAGCAGCAGATGCACTGATACGTTGGGACTGGACAGGAAGGGAGGGGACGGTGGGAGCTTTGTCCTGTGGGACAATGCCCTGCACCTGGCATATTTGGGGGATGAAGAAAGAGCCCTTTGAAAGAGGAGAGAAATAGAGGCATTCCAGGGAGGAAGGGATGATTTTAAAAGCAATAGCTGTGGACAAAACAACACTGACATGCTGTCACCTGTAGAAATGGATGGAAGAGTAAGTTAAACTTATTAGTGTGATGTAGTCTGAGGGGTATGTAAGGAATGAGGCATATCTTTTGCACAGTGCTGATTGGTGGATGTACACTGGTATAATTTGGTAGTAGGCATGCAGCAATGTGGGATGTATAGACTGATGCCAGTGTCATTTAGTGCATATTTGGCTATGCTCATATCAATGCCAATGCAAAAACATGTTTAATGCTACATGCATCTGGATTAGAAAAGCTCCTATAACTTCTATTTAATTCTGTAAGCTTAAAATGATGGTGGTCCAGCAGCACATGAACATTCTGCTCCTCTAGAATACAATACATGCTAATGATAATGTGTATTGTATATTAATATAATATAATATACATTTTAAAAATGTCAGCTGTCCGATGCACAAACTATTTTTCATATCTGAAAACGAAGTGTTCTGATATTGGTGTTCATCCCCATTTGTTGCCGTGTTGGATTCAAATAAATATGTTGGCTGATATGTTATGTACTGATTAGCTATGGCATTAATATTACTGACATGTAAAATGAAAAAACATTTGACTGGGAGGAATTTTAAGTGTGTTAAAATTTTAAAATGTTTAATTTTTAATCCATTACTGTCCCATACTGGGGAACGTTTTTCTCTGCATTTTAACCATCCAAGGCAGTGAACACACATGCCTGGAGCAGTGGGCAGCCACTGTAGCAGCACCCGATGAGCAGTTGAGGGGTAGGTGTCTCACTCAAGGGCACTTCAACCTGAGCCACAAGCCTTCGGTCACAAACCCACTTCTCTAACCAAACAATTGCCTCTGCTACTTATCGTGCGATTCAGTTACATGAATGTGGGGAATAGTGAAGGCTAGCCCATCTGATCCAAATCCACAGTAGAACTAATGTGGTTTACAAAATGAATGCAGTGCACCACTGTCTGTTTTACACAATATCAGGCAGGTAATGTTAATGTTATGGCTGATCAATTTAAATAAAAGGTAAAAATGAGATTGACTGGTATGAAGAAGGGCTGAAGTACAGACAAAGTGCATTTCTTGCTTCCCAGAATAACATGCAGACGTGTACTAAGAGTTTTTCTTCTGTTTCTTTAGGTTTTGCGGCAGCTCCAGCAGGGCCTGGCCAAGTGCCACTCTGTGGCATTTGAGAAGAGTGGAGCAGTATCTGATGCTAAGATCACACCGCACACGCTGAATTTTGTGAAGAAGTTGGTGAGCACATTCGGGGTGGGGTTGGAGAACGTTTCTAATGTCTCCACCATGTTCTCCAGCGCTGCTTCTGAGTCTTTGGCCCGTCGAGCCCAGGCTACTGCCCAGGACCCCGTCTTCCAGAAGATGAAGGGCCAGTTCACCACAGGTCAGAACTCACACAATCACTTACATTTGTGTCTTTTGTAAAAGTAATGTGGTCCCATGAGCGTAAGTCCCTGTCTACCCACTGAGAACTTTTTGGTTAACCTTTGATCAGTTTTTCAGCTTTGTCCTACTTCATTTGTCCTCCATGTGAGGAATCTGAATTATTGCTGAAAAAAATTGTGTACATTTCACAAACTCTAGTAATTTCATAGCTTTTACATGCTGCTTTTGTTTGTGTCACAGTTTTTTAATGTGTACTTTTAGAAGTTTTTTTTTTTTTATTATGTGTGCGCACCAGTATTTTATTTTACACTGAGCAGACTTTGGTAGCATCTGCGCTACCTGCTCAAAAAGTGTGTAAGTGACCTTGCTTATTCATAAATAAATAATTACACTTTAACAAACAGGAAACAGACTGTAGTCACGTTGATGTCACATATGTGGTAGAACCTGAGGAGAGCTGAAGCGTCTGATCCACATATGAGCTCATGTACTGCGTTAATCACACGCTTCTACATCAGGTCTGGCTCAGGAGATAATTGAGGCTGTGAACCATGTGATTAGATTTAATGGGTGAGGGAGGATGGCTCATTTGGGTGTGTTTAGGTGCTGTTTATTGGGCAAGAGTGGGACAGCTGAGTTAATCCTAACTCATTAAATGCTTAACGTAAAAATGGCATTTGCTACTGTAATCCTTATGAAAGTGTTTGTTGCTTCTAATGAAGTGTTGTAACTGTGCCACTCTTGCATAATGTAAGGTGTACACTTGCTGAAGTAGTCATTGGTAGTACAGGTTTGTGCTTGAGTTGGTTAAGTGATTTGCTAGTTTGTGATGATAATAAATAGAGCATGCTTTGTCTTTAAATCCTGATCGTCAGAACCTTCACCCTCTAAAATGTTTTTTTTGCTCTCTCTTGGGGTGAGGACGCTTGGAAGAAGGTTTTTTTTTTAGCTGGTTTTGTAAACGTTACACAACACCTTGCACATGGACAACACGTGGAGAGCAATGTGCGTAACCTACTGCCTGTGTCCAAGCAAACTTACTCTTCTGCCTATTTGCTGTACCCTACAGGAAGTTTTGGGGTCAGTATGGCTTGTGTTGGGCCTTAAGGGAAGAAATTGCCTCACAGATTGAGCTTTGAATGAAAGCAGTGCTTTAAAAGGGCTAATGTTCGAGGAAAGTCGTAGTGGTTCAACAACATTCGTCAGGATTTATAATTGTGTGTGTGTGTGTGTGTGTGTGTGTGTGTGTGTGTGTGTGTGTGTGTGTGTGTGTGTGTGTGTGTGTGTG
>JBBIGC010000104.1:27699887-27715401 GCA_037576955.1 Lepidarchus adonis | reverse complement strand
GTGTGTGTGTGTGTGTGTGTGTGTGTGTGTGTGTGTGTGTGTGTGTGTGTGTGTGTGTGTGTGTGTGTGTGGAATAACCACTCTGCTTTTTAAAATATTGTGTTTATGCAAAGCCATGCGAGACTACAAGAGGACAGTGGGTGTAACACAGATGTAGTGCCAGCTGTCCGTGTGCAGTGGGGCGGAGCTGGTGCCCACTGTGGTTGCTTGGCACTGCCCTGCTGCTGAGAGACAGTTACAGCAGCACAGGGGCAGCCATGCAGGAAGCTTGAAATTCTTCTCTTTCTCTCTCTCTCTCTCTCTCTCTCTCTCTCTCTCTCTCTCTCTCTCTCTCTCTCACTCTCACTCTCACTCTCACCTCAGCACTCACTCTCACTCTGAGCTACATTCCCCGCTGCATAAGGGTGCTATGTAGACCAGAAAATATCAGTTTATGCACACGAATACACACACATTCTCACCACACATCATTTAGCAGGCAAATAGCCTTTAATCTAATCACGGCCACTCACCGTTTGCATGTTTTATTGTTTTGTGGACATCTAATGCAGTTCAGTTATTATTGGCTTGTCTTGTCTCTAGGACGCCTTACACTCTTCCGTTTTAGGAAAAAATGTCTGTTGGCAATGCTTTTTAAAAATGCTGTGCCCATAGAAGTAATTTTTCACATTTGTCACACATCTCCTCGCTCCATGATGCACCCCTTTCAACAGCCAATAGCGTCACCCCAGAAACATTACTATATCGTTGGCCTCCCAGGGCAAGGCTGCATTCATTCAGGCCTTTCTGCTTTCTGATGGAATTTAAAGCAGAGAAGTCGCCAGAGATGGGGGCAGACGCTGGGCAGGATTTTTAGCGCTCAGCCACCTCAGCCATCCAGATATTAGGCAGAGAAAGCTTCCGCATTTTGGTGCTCCTGTGTGCAAAGGTCAGAGAGCAGGGAGTTTGTTTTCTGCGGCTCTGGGGAGCTCCAATCCCCTGTGGATATGAGGGCCACGCTCTAGAGCTGAAATTGCACTGTGCACTGCATCTGCACACAGACAGACACACACACTCTCTTCAGCTCACCAGCAGGCCTCTTGAGGGCACCATGTTTATCAGAAAACAACTCGTTCTGCCCACACGGAGCAGCTGAGCACTGCTGTCTTAAAGGCTTCTCATCTTAGCCACAAGCAAATCTCCCAGAGTATCTCAAGCACAATCTTTTCCTTGCTATGCACATGCCTTTCAACCCCCTCAGCTGTGCCCAGATGGCAGGTTTTCAGCACGGATGCCTAATGAGGAAACTCTCAGAACTGACCGAGGGGTTTTTATATATATAGGACAGTATGATGGTATATAGCTTGAAGTGAACATTTCTTCTTTTAAAATTGTAACCTTTTTTCTATCTGAAATTTTCAAAAGGATTGCATCATCTTTAGACTTAACATCTTCATGTTACTGTCCATTCATAGTTATGTGCTAAGTTCTGTTTGATCCTCTAGGACCCAAACAGTGTAGGAGTCTCCCTGAAGCCCTAGGAAAAGGCAGAGATTATAGGCTGTGTCTGATTCCAGAAGACACCTCCTAATTTAGTGGGCGTTTAAATGGGATGTGGCTGGCATACTTATGGCAATTTACTCCCAATCAAAACGTCACACAGAAAAACCAACGTTGTTACAAGTGTCACAATGGCAGTAAGGGTTCTTATAAGTGGCCCATCAGTATGCGTGGCAGCTTACTGAGTTTATGAGAGGTTGATTGACAGCTCAGCACAGCAAGCCTTAGCATTATATCTGCTTCAACACAATATTAAGACATGTAAATTGAGTGTGCACTTTTTCGGTTGTTTTGGGGGGGGGGGGGGTGTTGAGATGTTGGCAGTCTGGGGGCTTTGTACAAAAATGAAATGGCAGGCCCTTTTCTCTGTGCTTCATGTTTCTATTGGAGGGCCATGACAGAATTTTGAAAGTGGAGCAGGTTTTAGCTTATTTGATAAAGTTATGCCCTGAGGTTGTCTCTAAAATTGGGAATGTGGCATGTGTTCAGCTGGCACCTTCCATGCCTACCTCCTCAGCTTCATGCACAATGTCATTTAGAAGTTGAATTGAGCATTTAATCCTTTTTCGCCCCTTGTGGTGCCCCACCACCACCGATGTTATCACAAGAGAAACCTGCAAGGAAGTACAGCACAGCACTTCTATTTCCTGATCCATAGATAACCGCTCTCTCCCTTTCTGGCTCCTTCTTCCTTTTTCACACCTGCCCTATATTTCTCTGTGCTGTCTCTGTCACCCTCTCAGCTCTCTTGCTTTCCCTCCTTTGCAATTGCAATATTTTAAACCCCTATCTCTTCTTCTTCTGGCACAGATTTTGACTTCAGCGTTCCTGGCTCGATGAAGCTGCACAACCTCATCTCCAAACTGAAGAAATGGATCAAGATTCTAGAAGCTAAGACCAAGCAGCTGCCAAAGTTTTTCCTGATCGAGGAGAAGTGCCGTTTCCTTAGCAACTTCTCTGCCCAGACGGCTGAGGTGGAGATCCCAGGAGAATTCCTCATGCCCAAGCCCACACACTATTACATCAAGATTGCCAGGTGAAGAAAGATTAGACACCTCCTCCCAAATATGCACTCACACATAGTAAACATGTGTTCCATGTGTGGAAGCATTAAGGGGAAAAATGCTCCTAAAGCTTCCTGAGTGGCTCTGGACTTTAAAACCTTTAATTAGTACAAAAACCTTTACTTTATTTGGGCTCCCAGGTGACACCGCTGTCTAAATGTTAACTCCAAATGTTCTGCTCCAAAGATCCTTTGTGTGTGTGTGTGTGTGTGTCTGTGTGTGTGTGCATACTGTCAACCCCACTGCAGAAAATGTGTCCCTGCTGTACATAATGCCTCATTCTGTAATTAACACTTTCAGTGCTGTTGTGCTTCTTAGGTTCATGCCCAGGGTGGAGATCGTCCAGAAGCACAACACCGCCGCCCGTCGCCTCTACATCCGCGGTCATAATGGAAAGATTTATCCGTACTTAGTGATGAACGATGCGTGTCTGACTGAGTCACGCAGAGAAGAACGTGTTCTACAGCTACTGCGCCTCCTCAACCCTTGCTTGGAGAAGAGAAAGGAGACCACCAAGAGACATCTGTTCTTCACAGGTACCCACCCACGTGAACGTGAAGAATGGGATATTAAATAGAACTAATAGGTTATACACTAGTACATGAAGACATGTAGATATTAAGTTCTTTCACCTCCAGACATGAAAATAAGTTTGTTTTACCTGTTGTAGAAATATCGTATGGGCTGCCATCCCATAATAAGTTTATTTGCTTAGTTATTTTTCACAGAGACTTGAGTGTACTCAGGTTAAGCTTTTATTAATGGTCTGTTATGCTCCGTAGTCAGCAGCCTGGCTAAATAAAAATATCAGTCAGATAACATTGCAAGAATGACCATATTGAAGAACTGTTTGTTTTTTAAAACCTTACCAAGAATAAGTTTCACCTCACATACCCAGAATAAATTAAAGGCTGCCATTTGAGGCCTGTTACATTTACTCTCCTTGATACAGAGTCTAGCTAAATAGCTCTGCAGGGATTAGCATTTCCTTTATCTAACAAACTATATTCATCTCCTGAATGCAGTAATAAGTAGCTCAGGAGTTGAATCAGGTGTGGTAAATGATGTTGAATGCTAAAATGTGCAGAGTCTGACGCCCGTGGCCTAGTTGCTTCCAACTAGGAGTTGGGAGAGAAACAATATTGAAATGAATCTAATGCAGCACTGCTCATTGGGAAAAATGTTGTAATGTAGGACGAGTCAGTGACGCTGTGCGCAGAGCAGAATGAATAAGAAATTAGTTTGACGCTCTCTTGGTAGGAAAGGCCACAGCACTCGCTAAATTGTCTCTCACTGTGGTCAAAGGTCAAGGGCAGCTTTACCCTGCTTTTGGTTTTGGACGGATATTTTTTTCTTTCTTTTTTTTTTTTAACAATTTGAGGCTTTCACAATAACTCAGTTTAAAAATTAATAGATTAGAGGTGACCTTGATCAATCTGCTGTTATTAATAAGCAATTAGCTTAAAGTTTTAAAATATGAAAATTAGGAATATAAAATTTGAGCAAGAACATTTTAATTTCTTTTAATTTTAAGTTGTGGATTTCTAGAGAGAAACTGATATTTGTGGATTAATCCATTTATATGCATCTTAGCTTTTTAATGAGGGTCCAGAGTTTCAAATCCACCCCCTAGCTGGGACTGCACCTAACCTTCAATACCACCAACACTGGGGGAGTGAAGGCGAACACAGGCTTTGACTGTGGATCCAGCCAACACTTAATTTAGAACTGCAGTTAACACAACATTTTTGGGAAAAAAAATAACAGCAGTGTTTTTATATGAGCTAGCAGCTTTTTTGTTTTTGTTTTATTTTGGGTTTTTTTTCCAGTAAAATATTTACAGCCTCTTGATGGCAAATTATAATTAATAGAGTCTTGGATTACAGATATCATCAATAATCATGTAAGCAAATCTTAAGCAATATACTTACCAAGGTTTTGTTGCCTACTGGATTCTCAGGATTGGGAAAGTCACAGGTACCACTGAGGTACTCTTGGGGCAGGTACTGTCCTGCTACACTGCTCCCCAGGTGCTGTTGATCACTGCCTGATTATCCACAATGACAAATAGTCACTTTCACTTAACAAAACAGAAGAAACATTCATGTGCATGCTGTTAGGAGTCTACAGTTCTCTATGCTTGACCTGTCTTTCTTAGTATATGATAACAATTTCCTTCTTATAAGCAAATAAATAAGCGCCAGTGCAAGCCTGCAGCACATTAGTAGCTTCCTGCGGGCTGTGCGAGGTGCTCGTGGGCGTTCTCCCGAGAGTGCTCCCCTCACAGGTGTTTTCTCACTGGCGCTCTTAGCTGCGGATTGCTTTTGTTTAAAAATGATATGACTGGGGAATTGTGTGGTCTCAGTTCACTCTCTGTGTAAATGGAACGATTGTATCGACAGTGCTGGACCCGCAGAAAATGTTTAGAGGATGTTTAATGGGTGAGCTTAAGTTTCAGCTAGCTGCAGCAAGGTCCTAACAGTTGTGTATGGTTTGATATATGTCACCTTGCTAATGCATTGTGCTGGTTCTTTGTTATGATGCAGTTGGTTTTGGTTCTTCTAGTTGAGCTTAACATTATCCATTCTTCAGGGAAGCATCTTAGAAACACTATCTTCTAAGCATGTCTTTGTCCGGCTCCATTAATTGTGATTGCATAGTGAAGTGTTGTGTTGTGCCTGCAGTCCCCAGGGTGGTGGCTGTGTCTCCTCAGATGCGATTGGTGGAGGATAACCCCTCATCACTCTCTCTGGTGGAGATCTACAAACAACGCTGTGCTAAGAAAGGCATCGAGCACGACAATCCCATCTCCCGCTACTACGACCGACTTGCCACAGTGCAGGCCAGAGGAACACAGGCCAGCCATCAGGTAAACCAGATCTGTACTGACACTTCAGTGAGTAGGGCCAAACCAGTCTTCAGGGATAAAACTACAGTCTGATGGAACAACAAGGGCAAGACTGTCAATTTTTGAGAGAGTTTATAAAGGAACATGTTATTACCCGCTAACATTAGTGCTAGTTGCTTTGCTAAAGCCTTCCTACGTAATAATGCAGTAATCTGCATCAGTAATTTTTACCACTACATCAGAAATGCTGAGTCTAAAAATACAATACTGTGCAAGTCTTAGGCACATTGAAAGCTTAGAAAACAATATATTTATGGCTTTTTTCCTCCAACAAAAAATTAATATTAGTATAATTTTAAATAACAATTACCCAGTAAACACTGATCAGGCCATGGAAAGCCAGTGGAAGACCAGTTTTAAATGTAGTTGCCATCAAATACCTGGTTTGGCCTCAGTTAGTCTTTCCTTACATTAAATTAGGTTTCACACATCCACGCAATGGCTGGAGACATGGAGAGGAAATCTGGAACCAAACCTGTGTTTTTCTAACCAGCTCATAAAATATCAATGACTTTTACTAATCTTACCCCAGATCACAAAATCATGTTACTTTTTACTGCTTTATGTTGTTCAAACACTAATTGAGACTTGTAATCCACACATTAAAATGTTTTATCCTCCTTTGTCCTGTTTGTGTAGGTATTGCGTGACATTCTGAAGGAGGTCCAGGGGAACATGGTTCCTCGCAGCATGCTAAAGGAGTGGGCCCTGCACACCTTTCCCAATGCCACAGACTACTGGACCTTCCGCAAAATGTTTACCATCCAGCTGGCCCTCATTGGTCTGGCTGAGTTCATGCTGCACCTCAACCGCCTCAACCCTGAGATGCTGCAGATTGCTCAGGTAATATTCAGTAATCATTTTTGCAAGTTTAATGTACAGGGGTGTATTTACAATAATTATTCTTTTGGTAATTTATTATTTTGCCAACTAGTTTAATGAAAACGCTTATAAAAGATCAAAAAGTAAAAATGGACTTGAAGAAGAAACTATGCATAGCCCTTCACATATTTAAAACCATGAAAAATAAGTTTAAGGACCCTTGCTCAGACCTTATAGTTATGGTTACTTGGAAAATCAACTGAATGTGTCTTTTAACTGAGGTCTTCAAGCTTTTATGTAGGACTTTGTAAATGGATGTGCTGTAAAAGAGACTGGTTAGAGAATTAATGTGCATCACCTTGCAAATTGGCAGCTGATCAAGAAGGTCATCTTTCATTAATATTTTTTGTGTAAAACTGTTAACTGTGACAGCCTTAAATTGCAGATACAGCACTAAATGTTGCAGCAAGACGTTAGTATGAAGGCGTGGGTATTTGAAGTTTTGAAGGTGCTGCAGTCAGGTTCGATTGACATTAGGGATCCATCTTGGATGTGCGAATGCAATAAGGCAGTGGTCTCAGACGCCCTGCCGGATCATCACACCCGCAGATGAAGAACAGATAGTCTCCCGTGGCTCTGAGCATATATTACACAGCGGCTGCGTGCTGCTCGGATGTGAGGAGCGTTTTAGATGCCCTGATTATACGGTCACTCTCCAGCTGTCAGCCTTGATTCAATTAAAAAGCTTGAGTGTAGATGATTGCCCCTGCATCATGACAGCATCTCTACACAGGGGCCCGTTGCACTTGATTCAGGAGCAGGGAGTGCATTTGAAAGTCTTTATTAGAAATGATTGTCAAACAGACGCACCGTCCTCTGATCCTAATCTGCTGTTTTGTGACAGGCCAGAGTAGTGGGCAACTAAAGCTGCAGCATTAGGTTCCCTTGCTGCATGTTCCATGCTACAGATCTCATTAGGCACAGGGAGATTACAGAACCAAGCAGAGAGAGGACAAGAGTGTACGTGTAGATGGGGGTATGTATGTGCACAGACCGGCACACACACACACACGTTGTGTACTCCCATCTGGAAAGCTTCTCTTTGTTTGTGACATTTTCTGGAGGTCAAATCCCATTAGCTTAAACCACCAACCTCGCCCCTCTCCCTCGCCACAATGTGCAAAGTGTCAGGTGTTTGCATTTGTCCCTCCTAAAGCTCGCCAAACTTGGGTCCATGTTAGCGCTGTAGCCTAGAACGTGGTCGGTCATGCTAATTCTATAGTTCACTGCTGTTGATCGTGAGTAGGCGACACTAATGTACAATGGATCAATCACAGGTGCATCCTCGGGCTGGTTGGTGTCTGGACCAGTCAACTGCTCTTTGATTGACAGCTGGTTGGCTGGTCCTGTCCACGCTCCACCTACACTTGTATGACCAACTTCAATTCTGAATTTGTGTACAAGTTTGTGACTTAGACCCAAAATAAAAATTGTTGCATTCTCTGACTGGCGAGGAAAAAATATACTTGCATCTGTGCGGCAATAACTGCACAAAGATACAGCAGGATATCGCTGACGTTTTTATGGTTCAATTTCAACCGCATGTTGCCAGGTGGCGACATTCTCTCTGCAAAAGCTAAAATGGCGGAACGTCTCGAGAGTAAAAACGCTTGCATCTGGGGAAGCATTCTGAGCTTGAAGCTGAAAATCTGGGAGGGTTTTTTGTAGATTGCAAAATGTGACCATTATTGATGCTGTTTTACATGAAAAAGCCAAAGAGTTTGGAGCTGAACTAGGATTTTAATGATTTTCAGCACTCAAACAAATGTTGCCTGTGTCATTTCAAGGCCAGGCACAGCATAGCGAGTCAAGTTATTTGCAGTGAAAGGGCAGGGATCTTCACATTTTAACCTGTTTCGATAGGTCGCCAACCCTGCCTTTCACCAAGTTTAGGGCTCGAATCGCTATAAATTAGGAGTACAACTACCCTTACACTTTCATTTTTCAAGTCATCTTTAGCTTTAATGGCTAAATGCTTAAAGCAATACATTTATTTTTGTTTTTGATGACTGCATTATTGCTATTATATCAGTCCGTCTACCCATCCAACCATTTTCCAAACTGCTTTATCCCATTGGGATGGTGGGGAAACTGGAGCTGATCTCAGCCAACTATGGCTCAGGGGAGGGTGCACCCTTAATATGAACCCAGCCCGTTCAAGGGAAACACAGGGACAAACAACCATTCATACATTCTCACACCTATGGGCAATGTAGATTAGCCAGTCAACCTAAACCACATGCATTTGTATATTACTATTGTAGTGAAATATAAATGTTTTAAAACATCTCACATTTATGAATGATCCCGTCCAGTCTGGTAACACTGCACAGGTTTCTGTGTTGTGTGAGTAGTGAAAAACTGCAAATAGTCTTTTTTTAGTGTTCTATTAATAGAGGCCACTAATAGACTTTTTATACTGGAGTATGTGCAGAACTCCGTCACAATGGCTGAGCATGTTGATGTATAGAAAACAGGAAGTTAAGCGGTTATCAGTGCTGCTATCGTCTAACACGGTTTAACACTGTGATCATTTTTCTTTGCCCATCAGTGCTTTCTTCTATTCTAAGTGTTTTTGGCTGTATTTCTTCAGAGGCACTACAGAAGGAGCCCCCAGAAGCTACTCAGATTAAAAGCTACTCCAGTGACAATTCAGACGTATCTGAGAGCATGGTCCCTTGTGGACTGCTTCATTCCCTCCAGCCCTGTGACTGCAAGTAGAATTAGATGTGAGGCAGAAAAGCATTCATCCATTTTCCGTTCTCAAATAAGTGCCTTATCTCTGAAGCGCTCCAGCAGGACTGCCCTAAACATATAATCACTGCTTTATAGCTGCTAGCATGACACCTGGCTTGTAGTAGAGCATCAGGAGCAGAATGGCGGATGGAAGTCTGTATCTGCAGTGATAGGTTGACACATCCTTCGGTGGCTTTTAGATCAATGCACCTTTGCATTTTTTGTGCTTTGATGTCAATGGTGGCATTCTTGTGGATCTGTCTATACAGATTGACTAATGTCTGTCCAGCTCCATGTGAGATTTTTCTTGGTAGGTTGTGGCTGAATCGTCATTATTTGACTATAGCAAACTGTGCTGCTTGTTCTACACGAATTGAGAAGTTGATTCAGTATTTGAAAAATGCAATGTGCTGGGCATATAGTTTCTTGTTCTGTGGACATCATGCATATATTATTAGGTTAAATTTCACCGCTTAAAACCTGCTTTTCTGTTTTTCTGCAGTTTTGACATAAAATCATTCATCGTTTAGCTCTGATCAAATGTAATCATCATTAATCATTTTCATTTTCACCTACAGATAAGAAGTGCTTTGTTTCATTTTGTAACTAATTGTGCCCACATTTGAACAGATAGGAGGAATTGCTATAATGGTTTGTTTATAGAGATCTGGTAGCTGGCAGGCTTGTTTACCAGTTATCTTCCATCATTGGTTGAACTGATATACTGAGCTGCATTATCATAGTTAAATAAGCAGAAAGCAAAAAAGGCAAATAAGATAAAGCACATATAAACCAATAATACTATTAAGAATGTTGGCTTATCAGATGATGTTGTTATTATTATTATTATTATTGTTTTTATTATTATTACTGTTTTTGTTATATAATACAATTTACACCTGTCCTCTTTACCAAAAATCAGCGAGTTTCTGTTTTGACCTTGATATCCATAATAAAATCATTCATCAAAGATAATTATATTTCTCTCTTTTTTTAACAGGACACAGGGAAGCTCAATGTTTCTTACTTCCGCTTTGACATTAATGATGCCACTGGTGATCTGGATGCGAACCGGCCAGTTCCCTTCCGCCTAACCCCCAACATCTCAGAGTTCTTGACTACCATTGGGGTTTCTGGCCCCCTCACTGCCTCCATGATTGCTGTAGCCCGCTGCTTTGCCCAGCCCAACTTTAAGGTAGCACTACTAGTAGTTACTACTGTATTAGCTGTATTTACACATGGTGTTCAGATCATAAGGTTTGTTCTGTTTTTGTTGTTGTTGTTTTTTAGAATTAAGAATTATCCGTGTTCTACTACTTTTATAGAATCTTATTTAGAAATACTTTTCCCATTTCTACAGCTTCCTACAGCTATTTTATAGCTTTATATTCCTGAAAACTATTAATTTAAATGGGAGCATAGTTATGAAGTTTGGCCCACCATCACATCAATATGTCCATTCCCTCAGGTGGATGGCATTCTGAAGGCAGTGTTACGAGATGAGATCATTGCCTGGCATAAGAAGACTCAGGAGGACACATCCATGCCGCTGTCCCCTGCTGGACAGCCTGAGAATATGGACAGTCAGCAACTGGTCTCACTCGTCCAGAAGGCTGTGACTGCCATCATGACCCGTCTGCACAACCTGGCTCAGTTCGAGGGTGGAGAGAGCAAGGTCAACACGCTGGTGGCAGCCGCCAACAGTCTGGACAACCTCTGCCGGATGGACCCAGCCTGGCACCCTTGGCTGTAGGTCATTAGGATGCTGGAAAAAGGCATTAAAAGCTACTAGGACATAATGAGGGGGCTTCACTGTGAAGTAGTTTGGTTGAACGTATGTATCTAAATCACACAGCTGGGATCATGTGAACTTCTGGAGAACCTGATGGCGTGTAAGTTATTAATTGAAAAAGAAATGTTACTATAGAGGCACATGACTGTGGTTTGTGTTATTCCCATCAGTAGAGGGCTTCTGAGCAAGACATTCCCACATCAGTAGAAAGCAGCTTTATTCTCGGGCAGAAGAAGTCTATTATTCACCCGATGTGCTTTGTGACTTGCTTTTGTTGGGACGTCTATGGTTTTTGGTGTAAAGTTACAGGCACACAAAATGGCCTGAAGCAAAGTACTCTAATTCTGCTGTCTTTTTCTGTGTTTTTTTCCTCCTTTTCCTAGCCAGACCGAACAGCAGTTTTGCAGTGTGCTCTGTGATATTGCCTCCGCTTTGCTTTAAGTGTTTGCCAGCAGTCACTTTAGGAAATGCATATAGGCTTCATAATTCTTAGTATTTCATTTAAGTTATGAATATGGAGGCATTTTTGTATCTTTTTGTACATCATGTGAATAATGGCATTGTCTCAGGCTCCGCCACTGTATTGTGTAACGTACTGGTTTACTTTATCGTAATCCTACTGTGATTATTTTCGACGGCTACTCCTTCGTCTGCATTGCTGTCAAGCATCGAATTGTTATCCCGTGTGGTCTGCAGTTTGGCTGACAGTTGTCAGAAGCAGTATTTGCTCACCGTTCTATAAAGGCAAAGCACATTTACCTGTTATGATTAAGAAGTAAGCAATACTCTGAAGGGTGAATTTTCATTTTACCCAAATAAATGGGCACAGTGTGTCTCTCAGAATAACAGCCATACCAGCTCTACAGAACTGTCTACTCACCCTTCGCTACTTTCATGTCACCAAATTCTGCCTTTTTGGGACAATGCCCAGTCGACTTGTTTCTATCTCACTGATATGCATAGATTCCTTTTTGTACATGTCCCTGCCTTTTGTAACGGTACAGTACATTGTGCTGATCCAAGGATTGTTACTGTGCGGTGTAAATATGCATTTTGTTTTAATAAAATGCCCTTTTTAGAAAATGAATAATTCAGGATTGAACTTCTGAACCACTGCAGTCGCAACCTTAGATTTTCTTTCCAATCAGATGGTAAACCCTTTGAAGCCGATTGTGTTGTGTATGTGGTGTTATCAGACATGTAGGGAGAGGGTAGTATCATGCAGAATTATTATTTTTAAAATACATTGAATACAATAAATATTCTCCACACATTTAATAACTGCTTTTGATTATTAGGGCTAGAAGAATGTCATAGGACTGCTTATATCTGCAAATGTCCAGAAGGGGGGGAACATTTACTGGTTTCCCATGGGAACACCATGCAAGCATCACCTTTTATAATCATCCATAGGCGCATCACCCAAATATTAAAGACCTATTTAAGTTGAGAAAGTCAATTTTATTTGTATTGCACCTTTTACAACTGACGTGGTCACAAAGCAGCTTTACAGAATTTACAGAATTTGGGTCTGAGCCCCCAATGAGCCAGAGGCAATAAAAACTCGCTAAATTGTAGGAAGAAACCTTGAAAGGAACCAAGACTCAGAAGAGGAACCCATTCTCCTCTAGTCGACACTGGAGAGTGATAACTGATAGAAAAAATAAATGAACAAATAAGACTAAGAACTAAGAGAAGCAATGAGTCCAGTATGAAGACCTCTGCAGTTCATGTGTGCAGGTGGTTCTCTGAGTGGAGATCGGGTAAGTAGTTCGGACGATATGGGCTCTGCTCAGCAGGACTGAGGGGGTGCATCATGTCAGCGTAGGTCAGCCTCCCCATGATCCAGGCAGCAGAGTGATAACAGCATCAATGGTAGCTCAGCTAAGGGAGAGAGGTTGTTATTGATGCTCACTGTTATGGATTATTTAAAGTGATCATCAACAAACCTGAGTGAACACGTCGGGTGGGGGGCGACAGCATCCCAGTCTACCAGAAAACTCTGTGCCTGAGAAACCTCTGGGTTTGCCCCTTGTCTAGAACTAACAGAAAGCTTGACTAAACAAATATGTTTTCAGCCTGAACTTAAATATTGAGATTGTGTCTGAGTCCCAAACAATATTTGGAAGATTATTCCATAACTTTATAAGAGAGCTCTTCCTCCTTGCTGTGAACCAGCAAAAGGCTGCACCTTGTGGTCTGAGTAGACGTGGATTATAAGGGACCAAGAGTTCACTCAGATACTGTGGTGCAAGACGATTGAGTGCTTTATAGGTTAATAACAGTATTTTATATTCAACGCGAAATTTGATCAGGAGCCAATGCAAATTGAATCAAATTGGGGTAATGTTCTCGTATTTTCTGGTTCTAGTAAGAACACGCTGTATTTTGGACTAACCAAAGCTTATTTATGGATCTACTAGTACATCCAGAGATTATTGCATTACAATAATCTAATCTAAAATAACTGTCAAAAGTGTTAATTATTGGACTGTCTGTATCTAAAAGTAGTAAAAGCAAAAAAAAAAGTTTTTGAGTCATGTGATGACATCATATTCCTTATCTTAGTAATATTCCTGAGATGAAAGAAGGCAATCCTAGTTATGTTATCTACATGTGCTTCAAATGAAAGACTGGGGTCAATGATCACACCAAGGTCTTTCACTGCTGTACAAGCTAAGACAGAATGGCCTCCAGAGTTACTGTGTAGTCAGCTTGCTCCGAGCTGCTAGTGGCCCTATTATAAGTACTTCTGTCTTGTCAGAATTTAACAGTAGGAAGTTTAGAAGCATCCACTTAATTCCTCAATTACATTATGTTGGTGTTTCTCATTTGGTTTTGCTGAAACATACAACTGTGTGTCATCTGTGTAGCAATGGAAGTTAACTCTATGCTTTCGGATAACATCTCCCAGAGGTAACATATACAAGGGGAACATTAATGGGCCTAAAATGGAACCCTGTGGAACACCAAACTTTACCTTACTATAAGCAGAGGAATCACCATTTATATCTATGAAATGACAGCAATTAGTCAGATAAGACCTAAACCAGGAAAGTGCTGTTCCCTTAATTCCAACAGCATTTTCTAGCCTGTCAAGTAGGATGATGTGATCGAAAGCTGCACTAAGATTGAGCAACACAAGTCAGGAGACACATCCCTGATCGGATGCAAGTAGAAGGTCTTTGTCTTTGTACTATGATAAAGCCTAAACCCTGATTGGAACAGTTCATGAATGTTGTTCTTATGTAAGAAAGAACATAACTGCTTGGCTACAGCATTTTCTAAAATCTTGGAAATAAAGGGGAGGTTTGATATTGCCTGGTATGAAAAATTGTGAGCTGGCAGGGGTCAAGATCAGGCTTTTTAAACAGAGATTTGACAACTGAATTTATTATTGCTATTATTAACTATTAACTATTTTTCTAGTTACAATTACTGTTGGAAGTATTTGTTTTAAAAAAGTGTGTGGATAGTGGATCTAGGATGCATGTAGATACATTTGATGAAATTATTTATAAGATCTGATTCTTCAAGGGATATAAAACTTTTATAATAATTAATAAATACTGTAATTGTTGATCTAAAATAACTGTCAAAAGTGTTAATTATTGGACTGTCTGGATTTAAATTTAAATAGACTGAACAGTTTGTATAATATTTTTTCAGTTATAAAATATATGCTTCTTAATGTTGGTGGTATGCTTGTTCTTGTAGCAGCCTTTTCTGGTTCATTTTGAAGGGTTTCTTTCAAGAACAAAAACAGTGATTTAAGTTTGCTCTGACTAGATGCTAAGTGACCTGAACGAGACAATGCTCCTGTAGCGTCACCAAGCTCATCTGTGTTGTAATACAGTGTTAATGACTTTTTTACATTTGGAAATACATTAAAGGAAATTTACAAAAAGGCAAAAATGGTTACTTAATAATCTTATCCAAGCCAGGCACCACATTGCTGTGTTTAATGGCAGAGGAATCATTGCATTATGTACTGTTTAATACATTGTATAAAAAGACATAACTTCTCATTTTCTGTTTCTGTTAAATTCTATTTGCTACATGTCAGAATAATGTGTGAGAGAATTTCTTACAGTATGTTTTATTATTTTCGTAAAAGTTAGAAGTTTACATACATTTGATTAGTATTTGCTAGCTTTCCCTTTAAACTGTATGACTTGACTCTTTTGGTTTCCTTCCACAAGCTTCTCAAAAATAGTTTACTGGAATTTTGGTTCATTTCACCTGACAGAACTGGTGTAACTGAGTCAGGTTTGTACTCCGCCTTGCTCTCACACGTCATCTCAGCTCTGCCCACAAACTTTCTATGGGATTGAGATCAGGGCTTTGTGACGGCCACATTGACTTTGTCCTTAAGCCACTTTGTAGCCAATTTTGCGGTTTGTTTAGGGTCATTGTCCATTTGGAAGACCCTTTTGAGCCCAAGCTTTAACTTCCTGGCTGATCTCTTGAGATGCTGCTTCAATATTTCCACATACTGTTCCTCCTTCATGATGCGTTTGTTTTGTAAAGTGCACCAGTCCCTCCTGCAACAAAAAAAAATGCAGCTCCTACACTTCACAGTAGATGGTGTTT
>JBBIGC010000104.1:27680788-27699787 GCA_037576955.1 Lepidarchus adonis | reverse complement strand
TAATGATTCACTCTCACCAGCTTCAGCAGCATCTTCACAAGGTCTTTTGCTTTTGTTCTGGGGTTGATACACACATTTCGCACAAACACGTTTATCTCTGGAACACAGAACACATATCCTTCCTGAGCGGTGTGATGGCTGGACATTCCCATAGTGTTTATACTTGTGTATAATTATTTGAACAGAAGAACGTGGCACCTTCAGGCATCTGGAAATTGTACCCAAGGATGAAGCAGTCTTGTTGATATCTTGGCTGATTTCTTTTCATTTTCCCATTATGTCAGAAAAGGAAGCAGTTTGTTTGAGGTGTTTAATACATCCACAGGTGTGACTCAGTTAACCTATCATGAGCTTTCAAAGCCATGACATCATTTGGGTTTTTCCAAATAGTTTAAATGCATAGTACTTAGTACATAGTAATATAATACCTTAGTGTATGTAAATGTCTAACTATGATGAAAGTAATAAAAATCTCTACAAAAATTCTCTCACATTATTCTGATCTTTAGCAAATAGAAATGATTTTGGGAATCCCAACTGACCTAAAACAGAAAAGGTTTTGTCTGATTTAATATCAGACAGTGAGAAAAAAAAGTTAGATGTTTTTATACAGTGTATGTAAACTTCTAAACTCAACTGTATGTACTAGAGCTTCCAGGGTTAATCTGTAGATGATTTTGACGCTGAATCATATTTTCTTTAAACGATTAAACAATAAAATGAGCTGGAAGAAGATGGAGAAATGTGCTGTGTAAACTTGTATGTGTAGATTTTACAGCTCTTTATAAAGAAATGGATGGAGGTCTTTAAAAATAATTGATTTTAATTGCAGTTGCTCTATATTCCACTACCGCACTCTCAGATATGAACGGTGTGGAATGCAGTGGCTGTTGCTGAGTGCTTCTGGGAAGGTGAGAGGATGGAGTCTGCAGTCAGGGACAGTAACCTTCAGCTACATATGGCTTTCTGATCTCCTGCTGTGCGAGATAGTGGAGGCATAGGATCAGTTCTTTCTACACTGTTCTAACAGGAAGTGCACCACTGCTGAAATAATTCTCAATATAACATTGCTCCATAATCCGTTCTTACATGTGGATCTACATCACTGCATGTTGTTCACTGAAGGAGGAAACAAGCAACAACTTTAGGACCTTGCACAGTGTGCATATGACATTTTACTGCAATGTGAAATTCTCTCACTATGGTTTAAATTAAAGATGCATTTTATAGAAATTTTCTTAGTCACAATTGTTCACAGTAATAATGATGGTAACCAGGCAGCTGAAGGGTGAACTGTCTGATGTCTGAGACATTGCTTGTGATAAGGTTTTGTGCTGAAGTATATTTTTAAAGTACTGTGCAAAAGTCTTAGGCTTGTTTTTTATATTTTCAGTTCACTGATATTATCATCAGTACTAATAAAATTAACATAGTACACAGTAAATGTTTGTCAATGTCAATGCAGTAACCATCAATACCCCTGTCTTAGCTCAAATCAGGGATTAAATCAAGTGCTGCTGAGAGAGGTTCACACATCCATGCAACGGCTGGAGGCACTGAGGAGGAATAACCTGCGCTGTTCTAACAGCTCCCAACACATATCAACTACTTTATACACAATAAACTTTTTTTAATTTGCTTATTAGTTATTCTAATGAAAACTTGTTTTTGCTGCAGAAAGACTCTCACTTCTGTGGTCAAAGGAAACAATTTGCATAATTGCCAAAGACTTTTGCTTTTAAAAAACCTATGTACCAGCACCAGACATATGACGTATGACCAATAGATCTCCTATGGTGGCCTCTTTCCATGGCTGTACAGTGCAGAAGGGGGCTGATAAACTACAGTGATGGATGGACCACATTCAGTTACTGTAAACCTACAAGAGGGACCTGCAGTATGTGCTTCTTAGAAACGGGCTGTGGGAACATATACATGGGGTAAATACGTAAATCAGTGCAGTATAATGAAATTTCGCACCTGGAGAGTTGGCAAGGTATGGGATTAATGAGGGATTTCATGTTGTCTGCTTGTTCAGTTTTTTAAACTGAGGCTGTTTTGCACCATATTTGCCCACCGATAGGCAGCGGCTAATACATTGATTTTACAAACCTGGTATTGGATGCGGCTTGTTTAAATGGGGAGGCCTATCTAAAAACATGAACACACATGAACGCTAAAAAATAATTACAAAATAATAACAAAAAGACGACATCCCCAAATGATTAGTTGAATTTACATGTACTGTGTACTGCAGCAACGCATAGTTCAAAAAGCAGCGCACAGAGAAGATAGATCAGTGATGATGTTCTGTGACTTAAACGCCACTGCAGCATCCAGCCACTCAAACTTTTTTGGCCTGATAACATGCACACAACTTGACACAAACAGGTTTGAGTGGCTATTAAACTAACCATCTTCACCTGTGATCTGTTTGCTTGTAATTAGTGGGTGTGTATAAAAGATCAATGAGTTTCTGGACTCCTGACAGACCCCGCATCTTTCATCCAGTGCTGCACTGACATATTTTGGATTCTAAGTCATTGAGAAAGTTAAAAGAATTGTCAAATTATCTGTGGGAAAAGGTAGTTGAACTCTATAAAACAAGAAGGAAAATATCAGAGGAACTGAGAATGCCAATCAGCAGTGTTCAGACTCTAATTAAGAAGTGGAACATTAGGTGTTCTGTTGAAACCAAACCATGGTCAGGTAGACCAACTACAATTTCAGTCACAACTGCCAGGAAAATTGTTCGAGATGCAAAGAAAAATCCACAAATAACTTGATGTGAAATACTGTTGTGGCTGTTTCAAGATGCACAATAAGAAGCACTTGAAGAAAGATGGGCTGCATGGTTGAGTTGCCAGAAGAAAGCAATTGCTACTCAGATGCCACAAAGTTTCCCACTTACAATATGCCAAACAGCCTCAAACCTTCTGACACAAAGTCATTTAGAGTAATGAGACTAAAATTTTACTTTTTGGCCACAACCATAGACGCTACATTTGGAAAGGATTCAACAAGGCCTATGATGAAAGGTTCAACTGTGAAACATGGTGGTGGATCGCTGGTGTTTTGGGGATGAGTGAGCTACAAAGGAAAATACACAGGAAATTTGGTCAAAATTGATGGCAAGATGAATGCGGTAGGTTATCAAAAAATACTGGAGGAAAATCTGCACTCATCAGCCCAGAAGCTGCGCATGGGATGTACTTGGACATTCCAACATGACAATGATCCTAAACAAAAGGCCAAGTCGACCGGTCTTTGGCTACAGCAAAATAAAGTGAAGGTTCTGGAGTGGACATCTTAGTCTCCTGACCTCAATATCATTGAGCCACTCTGGGCAGACCTCAAATATGCAGTTCATGCAGGACAGCCCAAGAATTTACAGGAACTGGAGGCTTTTTGAATGTGAATGTGCAGCTTTACCATGTGAGAAGATAAAGAGTCTCATCCACAACTGACACAAAAGACTTCAAGCTGTCACTGATGATAAAGGCGGCAATACACTGAATTAAAAACTGGGGTATGTAAACTTTTGATCAGGATCATTTGGGTAGTTTGTGTTGTGATTATGATTTCAAAAGAAGAAACACAGTTGATTGATAATAAATGGCTTCAGCCAAACACTAACCATTAGTGAAAGAAACATTTTTGCATTATAATTCATACTCTGATAAACGATTAAGAAATTTCTGTCAGGATATGTAAACGTATCAGCACAACTATATATAATACATTTAACAGAAATAAAAGGAACAAAAGTGTATTGTTGGCTGGGAAAAGATGAGTTTTTAATTTTTGTTTGAATGACCGGAGGGTGGGGGCACTGCAGAACAGTGATGTCAATCATCCGTCTACATGTAAATTCTTCAGTATAAAATTAGCAACGCTGAAATGCAAAAATTATTAGGCTTATCTTTCTTCAAAATCAGAAAACATCAATTGCGACTTGTGCTGCTTTGTTGTCGCTGATGTCGGACGTGTTTATCTAGATTTTTTAAACATAAATGAGCTTAAAGAATGGAGCGGCCGGTAATGTGGGGCGGCCTATTGTTCGGGAAATACTGTATATTTACTTCTGTATTCAATAATTTATTAAAATCACAGAGAAATGTAACCAGCAAAACTTTTTTCTTTAAATAGTTATTGTAAGATTTATTTCTTGCTAATACTGTAAAATTAAAGTCCCCTGATTTAACCCCCCCACCAACCCTTCAAGTCCAGAATGACTTTTCCTATAAAACTTCTGCTTTGTTCTTGCGCAGTTGATTTAAAACTTTGCTGCTGTCAGTTGAAAGGGCTCGGGGCAAGTTTGTAGTGAAGACAGGGGAAGTGTGTGAGCGTATGTGAGATACGCTGGGTCCCGTGTGTGGCTTTGGATGCCTCTCCCCAACCTGCAGATGTCTAGACTGATAGCAGGAGGAAGAGCGGAGGCTGATTGATGGAGGCCCTGAGGGAGGGCAGGGCGTGTGATTGGCAGACACCAAGCGCAGCTCTCTTCGCCTGCGACATCACTGAAACGGGGAGAGCGAGGGAGAGCGAGAGAGGGAGGCTGACTACATCCTTCATGACCTCATCTGTCTGCAGCCTACGATTACACTGAGGTGCTTTAATTTGTGCAAATGAAAGATCGAGTTGATGCTGATGGAAAGCGATGGACTGAGGTGAAGGATTATGTATCTGGTGCTTAATGGATGATTCAAGTTCAGCCCTCAACTGTATGACATCTATCAGAGGAAACTTCCCCAACTTCTAAAGCAGAGGTGCAGGCCTCTGACCTTGCAGATTTTAATCAGTTACAGTTCTTAAACGAAGCAGAGCATCATTATACCTTACATTCAGTGAGGTACAGTTCAGATTTCATGTCAAAAACACAATGAATACACATACAGCACACACCATCGAAACTGTAAAATAGACATGTTGGTTATACTTTTATCTTTTTCATAATTTAAATTTAAAAAGTTCTGCCTTCCTATGAAAAGGTAATAAATAAAAAGATTGGGTTCTATATCAGACATTAAGGATGATGCAGTTTAGTAGAAAAAAAAAACAAAATCCAGAGAAAATAATGAAAAACCGATGATAATATTGTGACAATTTTGGCTTGAAAATGTCAAAGAGAAACAGATGGAGACAGACCACAGAGTTTAAAAGCTCGAATTGGGACGAAGCCCTTCGCTTTATTAAGTTTTTAAAAGAACTCTGAAAGCAGACGTCACCATCCTTCTCGAAACTGAGATACTTCACGGGCACTGAGTCATACGAAGGGCGACCAGTTCGACACACTCGTCTTAAATAACAAATTTGTTTTATTATATATTAGTTATATATTATTATTAAATGATGCTTATCTATGCATGAAGCAATTTCCTCAGTGGCTGCAAACATTTTCTGATTCTGATTCTATGCAAAGACGTTGATCCTGTTTATGATTTTAAGGTGGGAAACATTTAATATCACTATTCTAAACTTTATTTATATTAATCTCAGCAATTGTTTAAAAAATATTTTGTTTTCTGCCATGTTGTTGGCATAAGAAGCCACATTCAGCTCCCCATCTTCACTGTGTCAGTGAGCTTACTCTCAACCAACATTATACTGACCATTGAACTAGAATTAATTTACCTAGAGTTAATGTTTTTATATTGTCATTTTCAAATCTAAGCAATACAATATGCAAATGTGATTAAAGAAGAATAGCAACAGGATAAAATTAAATTGGAGATGCTGCTCATTTGTGAATTTTGAGGTCTGTGGGCACCTCATGTGGTCCTTGGGGGCACCCTGGTGACCATGTTGGTGACCCCGACTACGTGCGCCCCCAACTGGCGTAGCACACACAGCAACTCATGAAGCACAGAACTTCTCTTACCGGGCGTAGTGGGCTCACCCATTACCCCACAACTAAACACAAAACACCAAATTCAGCCCCTAAACACATAACAACACAAAATCCCCCCCAAGAACACATTCAAAGCCCAAACACAGTCCCAAAACACACATAATAAATCTCCCAGGGGGCCGTGCGGCGTCACCTAGGCCTCAGTTCCGCCACAATATCAAAGAGAAAAGACAAAATGACTGAAAACAATAGTACAATTTCACTGACAGAACGAGCTGAAATGCTTGGAAGAAATGTTTGTTTTTTACTAAAGATAAAACCTTCAGAATTTGGTTAAAACTCTGTACTGTTTCCAGCTATAGCATCTGCTGCTAAGGGTGTGTTTTTATTATTTTTTTAAACTGATTGTTTGTTCTCTAGCTTGAGCTGCTGACCAGAGGCTGATGTTCCCTATTCATGGACGGTGGACACGTGTCAGTCGCAAGAGTCATCAGCGACCGCAGGCCTTCAGCCTTTTCTCCCCCGCGTTTCCCACAGCAACATGTTCAGTTTGGCTCCTGACCAAGAAAAACACGCTGACTATCACGGGCGCTCTCTGCTTTAAAGGACGTGAGACAACCATCATCGCTCGCTTCTGACTCACACACATTACCTCCAGCCCGACCTAAATACTCACACAGCACGCGTGTTTCCAAGGTGATACCTGTGCAGCGCGCGCACGCTGAAAGTCATTTGAAGGAGTCGCACGAGCTGATTTCAGAATCAGAAATGGCTCGTGGCTTTATAAACGACATGCTGCACTGAACCGTGCACTGCAATATGTTCAGAGTCGATGGCTGACTGGAGACACACATACAGCCACACAAAATGTCATTTGCACTGCATATAGTCTGACGCCTGATGAAAACACTTTTGACTGGAATAGTTTTGGATCAGCAGACACAGCTGCAGTTGAAAGGATTTCTGTTCTGTGTTCGGGCAGTTTGGCTCGCGGGGAAACACAGTGTACTACTTCATCAGTAGCGCTGCACTGACAGTATTATTAAGGGAAAACCCCACCTCCCCTTTAATCCACTGCACCTATGAAAGACCCACTTCCTATTACAAAATAAAGGTTCGACTAAAGCCCCTCTGAACAAAATTGACATAAATAGGCCACAAGGATGTCATGGCAGATGTCTTAGGCTTGTCATGAGTGGTCACGACAAAGTGTGTTAATATATTAATATAACAAGATAAAATACAACATGAGTTATTATAAGTTTAATCACATGTACTGTAGTGTATATATATGTTCATTTACATTCTTTAGAATATTTGATGCTATAAAATTAACTAAGCAAGTAACATTAAATATGTGTCAAGATGAAAACTGATGGCAACATGACACTATTATATTATGGGCATGAAGTATAATAGATGTAATAGCATGTAAATGCATATAATGAGAGAGGATGTTTAGGTTAATTTAAAATAATTAGATTTTTTGTTAATGTGATTGTTTTTGTTATTTTTGTTGTTTTTTGTTAATTAAAATTTTTTGTTTGTTAATTTAATTGATTGTTAGTTTGATTGTTTGTTAATTTAATTGATTCATTGTTGATTCATGTTTGTGTTTGTCAATTTGATTGTATCATTTGATTGTTTTTATTGTTTGTTTGTTAATTTGATTGTTTTTAAATGTGATTGTTAATTTGTTTGTTAATTTGATACATTGATTAATTGTTGATTCATTTGTGTTGTTGGTCAATTTGACTGTTTGTTTGTTAATTTGATTGCTTGTTTGTGTGATGTGTAAGTACTGAGAACATTCAGTTGTTCTGAGAAACACTTTCATGGGGAAATCCCAAGCTGTGGTTTCTCCTCAGGACGCTGATGATACCTTTATACTCTGTGAGGCTTTCATCTATTACTGCCGCACACTGACTGAACCCTATTAAGACAGTTCATGGATTTCATTTCATTCAGTAACAACTCACCCCGCCCCCACCCCAACCCCCACCTCCACCCCCAACTATCAGCTACTTCTCAAATAAACTCAGAGAACAGCAAATGAGGACATGAGAGTGTGTTGCCTTGTATAAATAATTTTTAACAGGACGTTTAGTTTGATCTTGTTGTGGAAGAGAAGACACTTTGTCTGTGTTTGGAAACATGCTACACAGCGCAACTCGGTTCAGAGCAAATGAACTCAGATCCACTTCTGACCGGCTGAGTCCTGCAACTGATGACCACTGATCTTGATGCGTAATATAAAGCTGGTTCAATGAAGTGACAGGGTCCCAGGCACCTAAGACTCACTGATGCACATGAGAACAAAGATTAGTTGGCCTGGTCTAATCCAGGAGCACAATTACAGTAGCACAGGCACAGATTTTGATTTATGACTGATGTGTGTTTTATGATTTATTAAAGAGTGTGATCACTCTTTGGACCTTCACCACCGATGTGATTATTCCTGATGGTCTTTGTGGCTGAAGCTCCAACCACCCATACCCCAGTAATGAATCTTTTTATAAAATCATTTTGTTTTTTGTTCCATTTGCCAACTTGTTTCTGAATCAAGGTCAGCTGCAGCTGCTCCAGCTTTTTTATACATGCCGCTGAGCTTGGGAGGATGTTAATTGTATTCTGCGGTACACCTGTCTGCGCTCATTATGTTTCTCTACTCATTTATTCTGTTTTTCTCCTGTAATTTGCCACCCGTCTGTACATGAACTGCATCGTATAGGTGGAGATTTAACCTTTAGAAGTCAAACTTGACCTCAAAGGAATGTGGCCATTAAATATACAATATTTCTCCTTGACAAAGAGAAGAAATTCTGTTGAAAATGCAAATTTGAGACTTTCAGTTCACATTTCTGTTTGCGAGTAGAAGGGCAGAATTTTATTGTTCATTTCCTATCTACTGCAAAGAAGGAGTGGGAATTGGGACAAAGGCAGCAGTACAGTATTGTCATGATATCTGGGCCTTGACACAATATTATTTGGATTCTAAGCTGTGAGATGTTTGAGGGGTTTCATGTGCAGCCCATTTTGAGAGACACCCCACAGCATTTCAATGGGATTAAGATCTGCACTTTCACTCGGCAACTCCAGGACTCTCCATTTCTGTTTTCAGACTGTCATTGGTGGATTTACGAGTAAGTGTTGGATCATTGTTGTGTTTCAGGGTCCAGTTCTACTTCAGCTTTAATGTTCTGACCCAAATGTTCCTCAAGTACCCTGGTGCACAGTACCCTGGTGCACAGTCAAATTCATGGTGGATTCTATGATGCTGAGCTGGCCAGGTGCTGCTGCTGCAAAGCATCCCAAACCATGACACTTCCACCTCCATGCTTCACAGTTGGTATGAGATTCTTTTCCTGGAATGCTGCATTTAGTTTACACCAGACAAATAATTCGGTTTTAGACTCACCTGTCCAAAGAACATTATTCCAAAAGTACTTTTCCTCTTATAGAGCAATGGTTTCCTCCTTGCACACCTCCCATGCAAGTTAATGTTGTACAGTCTTTTTCTTTTACATCAGTACAACAGTAGAAAGAGCCTGGTCCTGTGATGGTTTTAGGGTTTTTGGAGTTGAATGGAATGGCGGATTGCAAATTCATTTTAAATCCAGTGTCTTATAAGCTGCTACAATCTTCTTTCTGAAGGTTCTCACCATGGTGTTCACTCTCACATCAACAGTCAGGAGCACGCTAAACTAAATGCCTGAGGTTTAAAAAGGGCCAACCTCCTTCAAAATACTGAGTAACAATGTTGTAATCATGTGCACTTGATGGGTTGCACCCATGTGTGATATTTTAATTGGGAATAAAGGTTTTATTTATTCCTTACTAGAAATTGCATTACATTTTACAGTAGATTTTATATATTTCTATAGTTTTAATTGTTTAGTTGTATTACTTGAACCTCTCAGTGTGGCTTTCATAGGGTGTCCCAGCATTTTTACATGACTGTATCTTGGCAACTCTGATTACAGGGGGTCCTCATGATCCATTGCACTCAACATTCAGCAATTCATGGTTACGTCGCTGGCTGCTTTTTCTTCTTCTTTTTTTTCACAGTGTTTGTGACATAAAAGCAAAGTTTGTGCGGGAACTCGTTGATGAGTGGAGAGGACGAATAAACTCGCCGTCTTGTGGCGCTATACGAGGGAGATGGCGTTGTGCCATTTGCTCTCTTACGATTGTGTTGCTTGTTTGGAAATTTCATTACAACTCCCAAGCGTAAGGCAGACTCTACCATAAAGGTCAGGAACTGTTTCACTTCATTACTGCTGTGTACATGATCCATGTGCTTATTTTACTCACGCTCTTGCCACTAACGAACTACGACTCCCAGAAAGCAACTCTTTCCACCTCTTTTTTGCCTGTATTACCCACCTGTTTTCACACATCAGGACCTACATAGGCCACAATGCATTGCTCCCCATGAAACATGCCACATTGCAGAAAAAATGTCTATGAGAGACTCATTTTAGCTGTGTGTGTGCGCTACTCATTCATGTTTAATAAATATATGCCATTACATGCATGAGTTATGGTGAAATTCCTCTTACGTCACATTCTGAGGAACATAACTCGAGGACCCCCTGTATATATAATAAATAATAACATATATAAATAATATATTAAATAAATAAAACAATATTAATATTAAAATATTACAACATATTAATGTTATATAAAAATCAATATTGTGCAGAAACATATCGCAATATTGCAGTGTATCAGTTTCCCCTCATGTCATAAAACCAGGCACTTTGTATGTGTAGAGAGAAAGCACTGGAGAATGACCATGAAACAGTTGAAGGATTTTTTCACTAAGACTGGAAACAGTACAAAATGGTTCACACACGATATGCACTGCTTCTCGATAAGGGAGCAGTGCAGAAAGAATACAGTTGCTGTTATGCTGTTATCCAGTGTAGCAATTTTATCTGAGAAGAAAAAATGTTTTTAGCTTTTTACATAGAAATTGTCTCGTGGTCAAGTAATGTTACTATGGATCCATTCATAATGAAATAATAAAATGAAGGAAACTCACCATCTCCAAACACTGCAAACGGCAAAACAATGAGACAAGATATTTTGTTTTATCAGCAGTGACATGTAAATAAATAAAGACATCATTGCATTTTAAATAGGACAGCAAAATGAGGATATGACTGAGCACTTCTAAGCGTGGCGAACAGCGTTATCCACTGTGGAGAGTGTGGATGTTTTTGCTGGACTGTTGGCTTCCCTCAATAGAGTGTGTCTTTGGGTGCTTGTCAGACACACCTCTCACATCCTAAACCAATTAACCACTCTCCTCTTGCAGTGTCCTGATCTGTTGGCAGGCTGAAGGGGGGAGCTGTCGTGTGTCTGACAGGACAACTCCCCTCACCCCCTCCACCGAAGTCCCCCTCCCCCTGTGCGCTGATTTAATTTGTTTGGTAATATGAGGATTGGCATGTTCGGCCCAGATTCACTCCAAAGTGAAATTGGACAAGGGCATTGGAGCTTCACCATGTAAAACTGTCTCACCTTGACAGCTGGCTGAGTGGGCTGAGGATTGCCTGCAGAAAAGCACCTGAACGGACTGCACACACCAATACATTTGGCCCGCGCCTTGGGGGCTTGAGTCAGTAGACGACATTATGAAGATGGAGGTAAAGTGGGCAAATCCACACAGCATGTGAAAGAGAGAGGAACAGAAGAACAACAGGAGTTGTTAATCCGCTGAACAATTTGACTCCAGGGCTGTGAACTTTTTGGAAAACTTAAACATTACAGGCATTGCTCCGTACACTGTTGTCTGGTTAAAGGAGTGATTGAGCCAGAATGTATTTTTCCCTGTGCTTTTCTTCTATGGCTGAAGGCTGGATGTGCCAATAAAACAGACAGGGACAATAATCAAGTGGCTCTGGCCTATGCGCCTGAACTTGGCGAACATTAATTGGGTTGATACTGCTTGTCAAGTCCAGTGTCTCTCATCATAGATCATAAAACCTTGCCTGATAATGACACATTCATCTGGAAAGTGTTCATTTTGGTGTGTGTCCTGCTCAAAAAGAAAAAATCCACATGATGGATGAGCTCAGGTTTTTATTTATACTTATTTATTTACACCTCAGCTTAGTTACACCAGTATTATCCTGAACAAGACTGAGCAATGCATTACAGTCAAGTGCATCAACACGCTCAGAGGAGAACATTACTCATTAACTATATAGTAACTATATTAGTTACACATTATGTTTAATGCAAAGATGTGTTAGAATGCATTTTACATGTTAACTACTCCATACCATAGTGTTACTTTTACAGACGTTTAGTTGGTGTAATCTAATGTAAAGTGTATGTAACTGCTGTAATGTGATGCTCATGGTATGATAAACAGCACTAGACTAGTGTAAGGTGGCTGAAGCATAGGCTAGCCTTAATCCCCCAGTGTTGTAGGATAAAGTAACAGGGCTGGCAGATGGAACTGGATGGAAACTAAACTGGAGAGAAAAATTGCAATTGGCATTTGAATTTGCTGAGAGCTAAATTTGTCATCTTTCCCTTTCTTTTCACATGATAAGTGTAGACTCCTGCCTTTGCATATACGTCCTACACAACAAACCCTTACACTTAGAACCCACCCTTCTCTAAATGAGTCAACATACTCAGTCATTAGCTCACGTTAGAGACACTTAAGCTGAGACATAGTAATAATTAAATGCATAAAACTCTCTTTCGGCCTTTAATCAATACATTGACGTTCTGACATTCTTTTGTCCCAGAAGTTCAGTGCTGCTGTGGACAAGATGCCTGACTAGCAGACCTACTGTGTCTCTGAGGAGGACACTGGGAGCATCTTAAGTTCAGCTCATTTTAACCTCCAGTGGAGAGAGACGGCTCCTTTAGGCTCGGTGTGTGTGAGCCCTCAGGAGAGATAGCTGATCACAGCCAATCACGCAACACAGCAGATGGAAATGATCTGCGGGAAAGGACCAAAGTGCCTTGGACTTCATGGCTGTAAATCTTCTGCTTAGTGAAACATCTCTGAAGTTGATATTGCTTTGTCTTTCAATAGCATTTTACAGCACATTTGTGCCAAGGTCAATACTGTCCAAATAATGAATGTTCCTCGCAGGACTGTTAAGTAACCTGGTTTTGCTGAGAGCAGATTTACCACAGTGTCAAATTCAAGTCAAACTGTCCAGTGTCACATCATGCATCAATTAGCAACTCATGGGTCAGCTTCAGTTACCTCTGGACCCAACCCATCCTCCAATACATTTTCCATTGTAATAAATTTTGAAATAACGTATCATCTTCCCTTACAGCCATGAAGAAGCAATTGGTTTTTAGATCTTAATCCACAGCTTCATACATCAGGAATCAAATTCTGTGTAACTAGTAATATTAATTTCCACATGGCAAAGAACTTTACTTCCTGAAATGTAAAGTTTAACAACACAGATTGAGGTCATCCTACATGTCAGTTCATAAAACTAACCTGAAATTGTCTAAACCTACAGCATATTTAGCTAAAGCTAAAGCTAACACCTAAATGTCTCACTTGTGGAATTATAAAGGTTAATTCTATTCTATTCTATTCTATTCTATTCTATTCTATTCTATTCTATTCTATTCTATTCTATTATATTCTGTTCTGTTCTATTCTATTCTATTCTATTCTATTCTATTCTGTTCTGTTCTATTCTATTCTATTCTATTCTGTTCTGTTCTGTTCTGTTCTGTTCTGTTCTGTTCTGTTCTATTCTATTCTATTCTATTCTATTCTATTCTATTCTATTCTAAAGCAGAACCAGAATCCTGAGGGGATTTTGCAAAGCAGCTAATCAAGTAAGTCAGTTCTGGGGCCAGATACTTACAGCAAATGTTCCTTGTGCTAGGTCTTCACTCTATGTCCTTTTAATAAAAAATCAGCCATCATGTAAGTTAGCAAGGGAACCATTTGACCATTTATCATTTTATATGAGTTATGGGTGTGCTTTTCCATAAGGTCATACTACATTCTTAGCTTTCTGATGCTACTTTAGCTACTGGTGCTGTTGATTAAAAATGTTCACCTTCCTGATTCCTATTCCCCCTTGCATGCTGGTCCTTTAGCCTGAGCACAGTTATTGTCTTGTTGTTGTTGGAACATATTTCTGATTTTCCAGCCCTTTTGTTCATATGCCATTTTCAAGTTTAGCATTCGAACGAGAGATTCAGTTTTTATTGTTTTCTGCTGTACTCGCTGTAATGTTTTATGCTAAGCAGCAGTGCAGTTAGGAATGGTGCCAAATGGCATGTTCCCAATCTCTTCACCGACATTACTGGATCTTGGGATTACATCCTTAATGCAACACATTCCTCGCTCCATTTCTCTTTATGACCCATAATGATTATTAAACATAGCCACAGTGCTATCAGAGACACGATGAAGCCGTTGGTTTATGCTAGTTTCATCAACAATACCGAACTCTTCCACCATGTGAACCCAGGATTAAATCTTTAATCACAGCTCTTCACCAACATAAACATTTCTGTAGAATTATTTTCCTCCATTCAGTTGTTATATTGTACCAGTATGTACTCCCTTAAGCGGAGTGGCAAACTGGGTCTGTTTGTAGCTTCATTTTGGGCTTTAAATATGAAATCATGGATAAAAAACAACAAGGAGAAAACTCAGCATTAATGCTAATTTCCACTAGCATCACTATTGAATCCTATAAGTATGTGAGCGCTAAAGTTAAGGCCTTGCAACACTTTCTGGCAATTCTAGATTAAATATGGACATCTGAAACTATTTTACAGTATTTCAACACTTTCTGTTTCAGTCTTGTTACTCTTACTCTAGTCTTGACACTCATACTCACAGTTAGCAACCTATCTAAACGTTCCAGAAAGCTAAAAATGAAAGAATCCTTTCCAGATTATGTTTATGCTGTAATTTTGGTCAATTAATAGACGATGATGATGATGATGATGATGATGATGATAATGATGATGATGATGATGATAATGATGATGATGATGATGATGATGATGATGATTGCTTGTTAACAAGCAAAATCTTGTTAACAAGAAAAATGATCTGAACATGAAGAAAAATAATTCCAGTCTGTTGCAACAAAATGAAACAGCAACACAAACACGAAAATGCCAACACATTTCTTAAAACAGTCTTGATAGGTACTAGCCACTGTATACTGGGAACACCCAACAAGACCTGCAGTTTTCTTAGTACTCTGACCCGGTTGCTCAGCCACAACAGTGTGGCCTTCATTGCAGTGGTTGGGATCCTTACACTTGCTCATTTTTTCTTGCTTCCAGCACATCAGCTTGAACTGATTATCCACTTGCTGCCTAATTTATCTCACTAGGTGCCATTGTAATATAACAAGCAGTGTGAAATGTTGGTGGTTTTAACACTAAATAAATGTGGGGCAATGGGCTGTGGGGCAAAAAAAAACTTGGCAAACAAAGTGTTATTGTTGTGGCTGATTACAATTTGTAACTTATATTACATCTTATAACACTGAACACTAAGAATCAAAACACTAACCTAGATGAAGTATCATGTAGTTCACAGATTTCTGGGCAGTATTGTTAATAAATGTTGCAAAAAACTTTGTCATGACTGTGTTGTTGTTTTTATTGTGGTTGTTTTCATCCCAATTGTCTTCTAGTCTAATACCACCAACACCAGGAGAGTGAAAGCAAGTTTGCGTTTTCTTCTGTCATGTGAAACTAGCATCTGCATCGCTTCGAACAGAACTGCCAGTTCTGTTACATCAAGTTCAGTCCAATGAAAGGTATCCTAGAGAAAAAAGATGTCATTTTAATTAACGTAATCTGGTTGTTTTCAACCAAAACTAAATAAGAGTTGTAATTAAATTCTTGAGTTTAAATACAAAATAAATACAGAGAACCAATAGGCCTCGCAGACCTTATGGCCAATAAGGCCTGAGGGTTCACCTCTGCTATTGCATTACTGAAAGGGCAAGAATTGTTGGTGTTAAGAGTTGCTTCTGACTGTGTTGTGTCTGCAACAGTTTTCCTGTCTCTATAATTACTTTACACCCTTACAGCTTGATTAGGGATGATATATATGGTTTTGTGTGCTATGTACAGATGTCACATTCCTGCACGGTTGTGGCAGCACACTGTCTATGTGCTCGCTTCTCCTTGATGTTTGATTTCCATAAAATAAACATCACACTACATCACTAGAGCACTTGCTGCTCTCTCCATATGCATAAACCATTAGCTTCTATTACAAACAATGCGTTCAAACTAATGAGCAAAACGTCTCTCCCTAGAGAGCAGAGTGAACAACAGGAAAATCAAGCAAAGCTAATTTACAAAGTAGCACATCTTGCTCGTCCCATAGGCCAGGCGTTTTGGCTATTCATCAAAAACTTGAATCTACATGGGGTAGAGGGCCAAGGAGTGAACTGCTGAGTTTGGGATCACCCTCTGATGTTCTTGATGATCTCAACTTACATTAAGCTTGAAGCATTTGCTGTCATTGAACATAAACCAACACAGCCGCTCTGATTGAACACTTCTGCTGTAAATCTCCAGTAGCAGATCCCACTTGTTCAGTTAGTAAGTTGTGCAAAAAGGAAGGTTATTGGGCTCAAATGAGCACATGATGAATACATTAGGTGGTTCGACCGAATTTGATCATTCTTGCCCCCCCCGCCTCAGTTCCTGGGACTGGAATGTACTACTGTTTCTATTTTCATCAGCAGGGCTAATGTGATGTCACGACTAATATTATCCACATTGACATGACAGACAATTTATTTCCTAATTCTCTCTGAGGGGAGCTAGCCCCTCCTCTCCTGCCTCAGTGATGGCTGTCCAGCAGCAGCTTTCACGTCAACTTCGGCTCCGCCTTCCTGTGAGGTGCTCAAGGTAGAGCTGCCACTGTGCTAATCTCAGGAGACAGCTTTAGCCATAATGAACAAAAAGCCTTTACACCATTGCGATTTACAAATGTTAGATGATTTGTTTTGTTGACATTCCAACAAAAGTTAAGTTCATTGTAGAAGTTTATGCCAGCAAAGGTTCATACACTTTTTAAAAGAATCTTTAAAATAACATTAAATATATCATATTTTATTTTCAACTCTAAAAATACATAGAATGTGTGAATTAACATTTGCAGCCTAAACTGCATAATTAAATGTGTTACCTGTTAAACATATTTTCATGCAATAAAAATGAACAAAATGTTATTTGACTGAAAGGGTTCAAACTTCTGCTTCATAATACTCAAACTCTCTGCACATGATAAAGAATATGTTACATTTCCCAAAAAACTAACATGATCTGTAAGACCATTTATTTCCATGCAACTGACTTTTAACAAATGGCAGCAGTTAAAGCTCCTCAAACTAATCAGCAAATAACATCTCTAAACCAAATTTGGCCGCTGTGTCTGAATGGCTAGAGAAGTGGGTCAGGGACCGAAAGGTTGTGGTTTCGAGTCCTGAAACCAGCAGCAGAAGTTGTGATCAGTGGGAAAGCTGCAGTTGGCTGAACTCATGAATTTCACTAAACTCTTGGATTTTGCTGGTTTTAATGACCACAGAATATCTAAATCAGGGTTGTCAGACTCCAGTCCTGGAGGGACAGAGTCCTGCACAGTTTGATTTCCCTGTTCAGACTCACCTGGTTCAGATCGTCTGTCTATTGTCAGGCTGAGTGAGTGTTTGAGGAGGGAAACTACCAAACTGTGCTGGATACACGCACGCGCACACACACACACACACACACACACAATTTTTAAGCAGTGGTAGCCGAGTGGTTAGGAGCTTACCCATGTGATGGGAGGGTTGCAGGTAACACATTGCTGCCTGTGTGGATGGGTAATATGCACATTTTATTATGGTGCATTCTGTGCATAAGGTTTGTTCACAATGACAAATAGTACCTTCTTACACAGAAACACACACACACACACACACACACACACACACACACACACACACTTTTTTAATTTTCTTTTCTTTTTTTGGGTCGGTCTTTTGCCCCTGCACTTGAGCCTAACAACAAAGAGGTACATTAGTTAACATGACTAAAATATAGTGCCTCCTTTACTGCCATTATTGCTCTCAGAATTAAAGTGAAAGACAAAACCATGGTTATTCCTGTGGAAGTGATGTGCGTATTTAAATTCCATACATGTTTTTTTTTTTTTTTGTAGTTCTGGTTCTAAACAATATACAGTAGTTAAAGGCTACTGTCATACATACTTCACATACTTGAGTACTAGAGTGTTATAAACAGTCTGTTACATTCATAACACATTACTCCCAAGAAAATGAACCTGTATTACAGATGCATTTTGAACAGCATGTGTCAATTTATTAAAGGAACTGAATGTAAATGCTTTTCAAAGCTTATGGCTGTGGAATAAAGTCTCTGTGTATGTATGTAGTTTATAGCATTGCTTTATTTCTGAAGGGCTGGATTTCCAAGAGGTACTGTATAGCAGGATAATGCAGAGTTTTCAGAGATATTGGCTTTAACCTTGGTGATTATCATTATAGGGAGCTGCACGGATGAGAGAAGGTTGCTGTGACACTGGGCTCCTTGCGAACGGTCCTTCAGCAAATGAATGTCAGAAATATGTCAGAGAGAACAGAAATAGCAAGGCCGGTCTATTATCATGCAAGTGAACTTAAAATGGAGCTTAAACTTGCTGCACATTTTTAAGAAGTGCGTCTGTTGAAGAAACTGTATGAACACCAATGGTGATTTTTTACTAAATGACCGGTCTAATGAGTAGCATTCACTCATCCTAATTAACCAGACTAACATATCATTAAGCCATAACATAAAAACCACCTGTCTGCTATCAAGTAGGTTCCCCTTATGCCACCAAAACCGTCGAGGCATAGACTCCGCAAGACCTTCGCAGAATTACTCAAATCTTGTCATTTGTGGCCTCCATCACCACTATTTTGTCCAGCGCATCTCATGGATGTTCAATCAGACTGAGATCTGGGAAACAGGCCAAGTCAACCCTTTAGCTGAGTTGAAGTAGCTGAAGAATATGAAACAGTGGGTTTTTCACACGTACACACACACACACACACACACACACACACGCACGCACGCACACACACACACACACACACACACACACA
>JBBIGC010000104.1:27665398-27677496 GCA_037576955.1 Lepidarchus adonis | reverse complement strand
CACACACACACACACACACACACACACACACACACACACACACACACACACACACACACACACACACACACACTGCTGCCTTCGCCTCACCCAAGTACAGCTGTACTCAATTCAGACAGTGCTGCTGCTGCTGCTGCTGCTGCTAGTGATGATGATTATGCGTACGTGTGTTTGTGTGTGTGCATGTTGTAGCCAATGCAAGCTTTGCCTCAATTTCTTACTAATTTGCTGATTTTTTGTGCTAAAATTTGATTCATTCATTGTTATAAACCTCTACACCTCTCAAAAGCAGCAGTGTGCATGTCATTACTGAACATTCGGTGTGGAAAACGGACAGCAGGATGAATCATTATCAGACACAGAAAGCCGTCTCAGTGCACACGTCATAGACTGTATGTCAGTAGAGGCCCACAGAATGGTCTTGTTTAGAGTCAGGCTATGGAAATGCCTGCAGCCTAATGATTAATACACTAAACGCCCTTACTGTACCCTTCACTGCAGCTACTGTAGCCTTGCCAATTCTGATTTCCATAGAGACAACATCCTATAATTCAGGCATTGATTAGGAAAAGGCGTTGGAGTGGCTGGGCTGTGCAGATAGTGGGCTTTAATTTGCATTGCTCAGGATGTGGTGAAGAAAAACTAATGACTAATGATAGATTATTATTGTAAATTCATCCAAATGTCAATGTGATTAGCCATTTGGAGCTAATGGCCAGAGGAAGTGGACTTTTTTCTGTCCACATAACCAACGATACCCTTGCTAATGTACGCTGCAAATATTACAAAGTCACAATATTCAAACAAGATAATAGGGTGTTGCATGGAGTTGGTATATTGCAGTTGCACTTTTGTTAAGGATGAGGCAACATCCAGAAATCATTTGTGGAGCAACTTATTTATCACATTTCAGTGCTTTGTACCTTGTGCAACTGGTTTTCTCATACATTTTAAATTCATGAAGAAGTAGAAGCTGAAGGAATAGAAGGAATACAGTGATTTGTAATAAAAAGAAAAGGTCCTAATGTGGATATTTGTATGTAAATAATTTTAATAAAAAGAATTTTAATAATCAAACAATGTAAATAATTGTGTTTAAGTACTGAATCATCTTTATTAACATTTGATAGCCACTGTTGCAAAAAAAATCCCATGCAAGGGGATTCTGGGAGCTCCCATCTTTGAGAGCTTGCACATTCAATTCCTTCCCCATGTTCCCAAGTTCATCAGAGCATAACTAGCCTCACTCTCTGTGCGGGTAGAATGGTCCTCGCTCTTTCCCTTCAATTTGCCTGTTAACTAACAGTATTATTAATTAGTGTTCTCCTCCAAACATGCAGAACTGTCCAGTTATGCTACATTACCAAATATTTGAAAAGATGCAATAGTTGAATTATTGTGATAACACATGTCAGTCTTCATCCTCAAATGTGTCTACAGTAAAATTTGACTACAGTAAAACTAAAGTGTCCAAGTCAGTTATTAAGTTCTTAAAGTTATTAAAATCACACGGTTTGGACAAATTGTTCATTTTTGTGTAATGGAGCTAACATTAGCATGATGGCAAAATTTTGTCATTAACAAATTTCCAACACCATCATGGTCCAGCACAGTAGGGTAGCATTTCAAACTAGAAACTCAATAATATTTGGCAAATCTATTATTTAAATTTAAAATGTTGAACAAGATTTTCCAGAGGTTGATATAAAAGAACAGTCGTGGATGGTGCATAATTAGGATGCAATATTTGCATCATTGTTTAATTGTAATATGTATTCATCTTATGTTTCCACCTTCCACTCAAAATAGTAATGATTTGAAACATTCCTTCACTGGAAATATCACACCGTGTCCCACTGTCTGGTCTTATTCCTCCGGCTAAGAAAGTCTCCCACATCAAATGTGCTCTGAACTCCAAACGGCCCTAAACTAGTTACATGGTAGATTTATGGCCCACTGTATTGTGAGGTGGATTGAAGATCAAACCCTAAATCTGAAGACGATAGCTTTAAGGCTCAGTGCCTTAGCCACTGCCACTGCGCTTTTCACTGATAATTCCATTGCAGAAGCAAAATATTCAACATGCACCAACCCCAAGCTCCTGAATGTATTTGTTGCAGGCAGGAGTGACGAATCTCAGGCAGATGTGAACTGTCGTGGTTCATAGAGCGAGGAAACTTTTAATATGTACAGTATGTTCTTGCCGCAGGGTCAGGACAATATAATCATCCGCAATAACATTCTTATCTACCTGGACTTGTAGTTACACTTGACACTGGGGACAATTGTCAAATTAATCAATGTGTCAGGTTATGGTAGAACAAATAACCTCATTTTCTGTGTGTGTGATTGGTAGATTGCACCTGGAGACTGTACTGTAGCTATAATTAAAAGTAGTAATACAGTTGTCAATGTCAATAAATCAATGCAGGAAACGAGGGGACGGCCTTGTGTCTGACTTTTAGAAGTAAACACTGCTTTTCTGTCTTTCTTCATGACCTTCTATACTTACAGCAGAGCCATCAAGCCAAACAAAACTGAACAACGAACAATGAACAACTAAAAAAAACAACCACCTAATACCTAGAATTAATTATTACTACTTACTGTTAATTTTACTTCGGAAGCCGAGAAAAAGGCCTGACATTTTCCCACTAAACATTTCTTTTTGTATTTCTATTTTGAGCAGATAAAGCTACTCAAGTATGATTTTTAAATGTCTTTCATGAATGCCTGCTTCTCCAAAAAATGCAAATATTCGTTCAAAACATTGGTCAAATCTAAACGTCTGGTGCTTATATATTTTCAAGCAAATATTTTCAGATATCCATATAATTCCAGTGTCATGTAACTCTTAAAACCACACTAGATCTACATACGTCACTGGTACCCTCAAGGTTACATTTTCAGTAGTTTTAGGTTAGGAATATAATTTCACCAAACTGCAGTGTAAAATGTCTATACACTCTGTCTTAGCTTCATGCTTTTTATTTTTATCTTAAAATATCTCCATAACGTAAAAGCAAAACCAATGCCAAACACTGTCAAAAAACATGCTAAACAGTCTTGAAAGTAGCTTATTTAGGTTGGCTGGCCTTGGTTGGTCTTGTCCAAAATCAGTGATGATGTTGGCGACAGTGACAGAGTCTGTGTTGAATATAATACAGTATCTACATCCGAAACTCTGTGACGTGTAAGGATGTAAAAAGTCCTAAAAATCAAAGTTAACAAAACAGAAAAACAGAATTTTGTCTTGTGTCTGCCATCGCAGAAAATGACATTACTCGAGGAAACAACCACAATGCACAATGGGATGTCCAAGGTAAAGAAGTCGCAAAGTATTGACGAAAATCCCTGTTTTTCTTGCCCACTGCAAACACTCTTCACATTGGAAGGTGTTTTTTGACCAAAAACAATGTTCACATGAAACACAGAAAAATCACTGTTTTCAAAAATACCCGAAAACATGTGGACACGGCATTAAGAACTTAATTACGGAACACAACTCTTAAAAAAGAGGTTTGTTCTCTCATTCAGAGGTCTGATGTGACTTCATTAATTTCTGGGAAACTTAATGGGTCTGATGGTAGTGATGGGAACCAGGGACCAGGGACATCACCAATGTCTAGAACACAAATACAGCCTTATTATCTACTACCCAATACAGCAGTGAACCTGCATGTGTCTATTCAGTGCTTATATGTAATGATGATGCTAAAACAGTGGTAAAGATGCCTTTTACCTTAGAACACCTTATGTGCGCCTTGCAATACCCCATTGATTTGTGTTTTGCCCAAATCGTATCTCAAACTATTCTGTTTCAAGTAATGACCTTCTGAGCTTTAAGAGCCATTAAAACCAGTGTAAACATTTCTGACTCTGTATGTTTCCCTAAAACAGGAGCATTTCACATCAGACCATTTTACACATTAACCTTCGTATTATGCAAAAATTAAACAAACACTCATTGCTGTACCTTTATACCCTGGTGCAGTCCTTTTCAATGGCACCAATTCATCACACCACTACCTTTTTTTCTTTTCTTGAAAACATTAGCTGCTTCTTATATTATGTTATAACTAAAACTGCTTTCCTGGTTGTTTTGGGATGAAATTTGCCCACAAAAAGGTCTTTCTATATAGTACGTCTGGATTTATATGAGCTGCACAAGCTTCCTGTGAACTCATGCGTGAAAGTAATTTATAAAGACCAGACTATCTGCTGTGTAATCTCATTTGTGTGAAGGAAAAAAAAACACAGAGATAATATTCATAACGAATGTGAGGGAGGGGACAAAAAAATGAAGTTAGCAGAATTCAGAGGAAGTGTGGCATTATTCAGAGTGAGCAAGTCTAAAAGTGTTGATGTCTAAAAGTGTTGATGTAAGCCATAAACCATCCATCTGCATGTGCCACTGCACTGTCGCGCCTAAATGAGAGAAACTCCACACACCCTGGCAATTGAGACAAATGAATAGACATGTTGTGTATGTGTGTGTGTGTGTGTGTGTGTGTGTGTATGGGCGTGTGTGCGTGTGTGCGTGTGTGTGTGTGTGTGTGCGTGTGTGCGTGTGTGTGTGTGTGTGTGTTAGAAATGTAGAGAAGCTGCAAATACACCTGTGTCCTTGAAATAGTATGGTTACATTTTTGCTGAGGTTCAGGATATAAATGTGTATGCGTGTGTATGAGTGAGTGTGTGTGTGTGTGTGTGTGTGTGTGTGTGTGTGTGTGTCCTTTAGAACTAACATGAATAATCAAATATACATATGTCTGTTCAATGTTTATATGTAATGATGATGCTAAAACAGAGGTAAAGATGTCTTTTGCCTTAGAACGCCTTACGTGTGCCTTGCAATCATCCATTGATTTGTGTTATGCCCAAATCATATCTCAAACTATTCTTTTTCATGTAAGTATTCAGACCCCCTTAAATTTTTCACTCTCTGTTATACTGCAGCCATTTGCTAAAATCATTCAAGTTCATTTCCCCCATTAATGTACACACAGCACCTCATATTGACAGAAAAACACAGAATTGTTGATTGTTGATTGTTGTCGAAATATTTGCAAATTTATTAAAAAAGAAAAACTGAAATATCACATGGTCCTAAGTATTCAGACCCTTTGCTCAGTATTTAGTAGAAGCACCTTTTGATCTAATAAGTTTTTCACACCTGGATTTGGGGATCTTCTGCCATTCCTCCTTGCAGATCTTCTCTAGTTCTGTCAGGTTGGATGGTAGATGTTGGTGGTTAGTCATTTATAAGTCTCTCCAGAGATACTCAATTGGGTTTAAGTCAGGGCTCTGGCTGGACCATTCAAGAACAGTGAGTTTTTGTGAAGCCACTCTGTGTGGCTAGCTGTGTGCTTAGGGTTATTGTCTTTTTGGAAGGTAAACCTTCAGCCAAGTCTGAGGTCCTGAGCACTATGGAGAAGGTTTTTATCCAGGATATCCCAGTATTTGGCTGCATTTATCTTTCCCTCCATTACAACCAGTCATCATGTCCCTGCAGCTGAAAAACACACCCACAGCATGATGCTGCCACCACCCTGCTTCACTGTTGGGACTGTATTGGACAGGTGATGAGCAGTGCCTGATTTTCTCCACACATACCACTTAGAATTAAGTCCAAAAAGTTCTATCTTGGTCTCATCAGAAAAGAGAATATTATTTCTCACCATCTTGGAGTTGGGTGTTTTTTTTTTTAGCAAACTCCATGCAGGTTTTCATTTTGCACTTAGGAGAGGCTGGTGGAGGCTGCAGTGATGGTTGACTTACTACAATTTTCTCCCATCTCCCGACTACATCTCTGGAGCTCAGCCACAATAATCTCTGGGTCCTTCTTTACCTTTCTCACCAAGGCTTTTCTCCCCCGATAGCTCAGTTTGGCTGGACAGCTCTAGGAAGAGTTCTGGTCCCAAACGTCTTCCATTTAAGGATTATGGAGGCCACTGTGCTTTTAAGAAACCTTAAATGCAGCAGAATTTTTTTGTGTGACCATGGCCAGATGTGTGCCTTGCCCCAATTCTGTCTCTGAGCTCTTCAGGCAGTTCCTTTGACCTCATGATTCTCATTTGCTCTGACATGCACTGTGAGCTGTAAGGTCTAAAACAGACTGTTGTGTGGCTTTCCTAATCAAGTCCAATCAGTATAATCAAACAAAGCTGAACTCAAATGAAGGTGTAGAACCATTTTAAGGATGATCAGAAGAAATGGACATCACCTGAGTTAAATATCACAGTCACAGCAAAGGGTCTGAATACTTAGGACCATGTGATTGTTTAGTTTTTCTTTTTTAATAAATCTGCAAAATTGTCAACAATTATGTGTTTTTCTGTCAATATGGGGTGTTGTGTGTTCATTAATGAGGGAAAAATAAACTTGAATGATTTTAGCAAATGGCTGCAATATTACAAAGAGTGAACATTTTAAGGGGGTCTGAATACTTTCCGTACCCACTGTATATACATGTCACTGATCAGCCACAACATTAAAAATAACAGGTGATAATAGCATTTCATTGCAATGGCAGCTGTGGGGCATATATTAGGCAGCAAGTACAAATGTGTGTGTTCTGCTAGTTTTCTAATCATTTCAGCTCGAATTTCTAGTTATTATTTGCCTCTTCCTCTCCTGTATGTTACATCAAGCAAATAGACTGTATTTATGTATTAAACTGTGAACATGTGTGTTCTCTGTAGAGGAGGAGGAAGAATGAACATTTCTCTACAGTCAAGAAAAGTGTCACATAAACTTTTGCACACAACTGTTTATATGCAGTTATGTTGCTGTACCACTTCATTAGATGCACTTACCTCTCTCTACACATACTGTTCATTTTATCAGTTTAGTTACAGACTGTAGACCATGTTTTTCTGCTGCATTTGTTAGCCCCCTTTGAGGACCACCAGTGAGCAGGTGTGATCTGGGTGGTGAATCGTTCTCAGCACAGCAGGGACACTGACATAATAGTAGCACATTAGTGTGTGCGTGTGTGTGTGTGTGTGTGTGTGTGTGTGTGTGCATGCGTGCGTGCGTGCGTGCGTGCGTGTGTGTGTGTGCGTGCGTGCATGCATGTGTGTTTGGCATCTTCAAGCTGCCAAAACAACTCTGACTCGTTGCGACGTAGACTCTTCTGAAGGTGGGTAAGATATCTGGCACCAAGATGCTCCACAGATGCTCCATCCGATTTAGATCTGTGGAAATTTGAGGTCATCACTTTGTTTGCATTCAAGTCAGCACTTTGAATTGTTTGTCATGTTCTTCAAACCATTTTCAGTGGATTTGCAGGGAGCGTTTTTCCTGCTGAAAGAGGATGCCATCATGAGAAAATACTTCTGCCATGAAGGGGTTCACTTGCTTAGGTAGGTGGTACATCAGGTCATCCATTGTCTGACTTTTGTTAGGTACTAACCTCAGCATATCAGGGACACTCCACAAAACCTTCTGTTCTGGAGATACTCTGACCAATTTGGCCCTTGTTCAAGCTTCATGAAATGAATTTCTATGGATAAGCAGCTGCATCCAAGTCATCCATCTTCCAAGTGCAATGCAAGGCGTCGGATGCAGTGATGTAAAGTGCCACCACTGGACTCCAAATCACATTTTTCCATCTGGCAATCTGATGGACAAGTCTGGGTTTGGTGGTTCCCAGGAGAACGTACTTGTCTGACTGCAAGTGTAAAGTTTGGTGGAGGGGGGATTATGGTGTGGGGTTGTTATTCAGGAGCTGGGCTTGGCCCCTTTAGTTCCAGTGAAAGGAACTCTGAATGCTTCAGCACCAAGAAATTTTAGACAATTTCATGCTCCCAACTTTGTGGAAACAGTTTGAGGATGGCCCCTTCCTGTTCCAACATGACTGCACACCAGTGCACAAACCAAGGTCTCTAAAGACATAGATGAATGAGGCCTGCACACAGTCCTGACCTCAACCCGATAGATCACCTTTGTGATGAATTAAAGCGAAGACTGTGAGCCAGGCCTTCTTGTCCAACATCAGTGTCTGACCTCACAAATGTGTTCTGGAAGAATTGTCAAAAATTTCCATGAACACACTGCTAAACCTTGTGGAAAGCTTGGCCGGAAGAGTTGAAGTTGTTATAGCTGAAAAGGGTGTGCAGACGTCATTTTAAACCCTGTGGAGTAAGAATAGGATTTTACTCTCCGATGTCGACCAGAGGACGATGGGTTTCACTTTGGAGCCTTAGTTCCTCCCAAGTTTTCTTCCTACAGTTTAAGGAGTCCTTCCTTGCCTCTGTCGCCCTTCCCTGGCTCATTAGGGGCTCAGACCCGGATTCTGTAATGCTGCTTTGTGACAACATCAGTTTTAAAAAGCACTATACAAATAAAATTGACTTGACTTGACTTAAGTTAATGTGTGTAAAGGCAGATGGCAATATAGTGTATGATACATAAGGCCTGACACTGTATCTGAAGCTCACCTCCAGAGCAGGATGTAATTGGGACTACAATGTTTCATCTTGGACCTGTGGGCTGGTGCTAAATTGACAGTCAGTAGTAATTACTGATCGTGGCTCTGATAACCTCGCAGATTAAAGCCCAGATTGTTTTCAATCTATTGGCTCTGTGCAAATATGCCCCATCCCATCAGATCTGGAGCAATGCCCGATAATTGAACTGGCTGTGTTGGCTGGTGTGTCCTACAGTTTCCTAGATGAAATCAATCATTGGTATTGGGACATTCAACTCCCTCTTCAATTCTGCCATGTCATTTTTCACCACCTCAAAAATGAAAATGGCTTTGGGGAGCTTGTCTTTTCCTCCATCGTGTCAAAATTATGACTTTAATTACATGCCGTTAGTGAAATAAATTAGGGTGCATTTGATATCAGTTTGGGTTTTTTTTGGCCCATTATTTACACTAACACTAAATTTTTGTGTAATTTTATTCCAACAAGTAAACCGTTCTTGGTTTTTAAATTATTTTAATGAGTCATCGGCCAATTGGCCTAAGCATGATCCATCACCAATTTGTATTTCAGATATCAGATATGTGGAAACTTTAATGATAAACCGTCACTGTGCAAATTCTACAAAATACACCCTTGACTCACACTGTGATCTTTACAAAATAAAAGACATTTGAATTTAAGTCACTCTAATATTTTATTTTGTAATTTATTTAACCAAACAGAGCAACTGTGGCAGTTTTCAATGGGATAGGCCAACATCTGGTACAGATGTAAGCACTGACAACCTTAACCAGTATGGAAATAGCAAAGAACTGCAGACATTTTGTTTGGCTAGAAAAGCCTTATTACGTGTAATAGAAGCTTTGTGAAGTGCAGTGACGCGACTCTCTAAATCAGCAGATGATTTGCAGTGTCATGTCTACAGCCCTTAAGATAGCTCCTGACTGGAGGAGCTGTGGAGCTCTCCTGCATGTTGTGCCGTGGCTGAGTGAGGTTGTATCGGGTTAGTGTCGAGCAGGAAGAGTGATGGGTTATCGTTGAGAGGCGGCAGCACCTCCGCTGTGCCAAGAAAGTGTCTGGCCTCCTGGTTTACATCAGTGTCAGCATGAAGCAGAACACAACACCTCCAGGGCAACAAGAAGACAGAAAAATGAAAGGGTGTGTAGCCCATCAGAGTGTGTTTAACCCTACAGCTTGAGTCTGTATCCAGTTTTCACCGAATATCATACACATGTATTGTTGTGTATTCCTCAGAAAAACCTCAGAAAACTTAAATTGTCAGTGTCTCCATTTCTGGCAGCCGTTTCTTTTCATTTGGACCAATAGAATGAAAAACCCATTAAAAGCTGGCTAGCTTCCTTTCATTTCTTGCATTTCTGAATTGGGAGTGGGATGTGTGCTGCCCCATGTTTAATAGCATATGTTAAATGTTTAGCTCTCCAGCGGTTCAGTATCAGTCAATAAAAGCTAGTGCAACTCATGCCAATGCACAATGCTGACCTTGGTCATTAACGCTTGTAATTGGTGGAGGTTATACTGATACATGTTTGAGATATTTTCAAATAAATTAGGGTTGCCTGAGTGCCCTCTGCAATACGTGGCTAATGAAGTAATGAGCTTGCTTTGGGAATGGTTCCCTCATTGCACCGAGAGCACGCGGCCTGGGGCACTAATTAAAACATTTGGCCATAAGCAATAATTCAAAAGGCAACTTTCAAAAAGATGAAAGCTTGTGTGGATATGCTTAATAAAACATGCAAGATTAAGAAATGTTCAATTATGGCACTCCAAGAAGCTGTCAAATGTGCTAAATGAGCTAGGGTGTTCTGAGGGAGAAAAAGCCCTGGATGGACATGAAAAACAACTTGTGTTCTCACAAAACCCTTGCACCTTTTTCCTATATACAGTACTGAACCTCTTTTATAAATATACCTTGCTGCTTCCCTGTGGGCCGCTGCTTGTAGGTTCTGAAGTGGGCTGAGATATGTCCATGTTGACCTGTTTTAGAAAGAGGGTGAAAAAGTACATACACTGACTTGAGTGAAGTGGCTAGATCTGTGGATTTGTAGAGGGTGAAATACACAGGCACTATGTCCGTCTAGTGTAGTCAAACAACATTACACTACATGTTATTCATTTGGTTGGAAAGAAATGATTGTACCTGTGATGACAAGGGAGGGCTGGTACATTAGAGGGTGTGACTAACTAAAACAGTATTGATCCAAAATGCGTGTAGGCATTACCCATCATAGGCCCATCAAGGGGAAAAATGTTTTATCGCTGTGAGTACAAGTCCCAGTACAAATGAATGTAATGTAATTTTCAAACTGGGCAAAAAACATTACAGGGGTTCCTTGAGTTACGTCAGGGTTTGGTTCCTCTGAGTGTGACATAACTCAAATTTTTACATAAGTCTGACCGTATGCATGTATTTATGCTACAGAGGCTTTATTGAACATCACTGAGCTTTATTAACCACCGGCAACATGCAGGAACAGTGTCATATCACGGTAAAGCATTTAGGAAACGTTGCTCTTTTTAATGGCTTCAACATACAGTGGGGCAAAAAGGTATTTGACAGCCACTGATTCTGCAAGTTGTCCCACTTAAAAAGATGAGAGAGGTCTGTAATGTTCATCATAGGTTCACTTTAACTGTGAGAGACAGAATGTAAAAAAAATCCAGGAAATCACATTGTATGATTTTTAAAGAATTTGTTCTTTTTTGCCCCACTTTACACCACAGCAGTAAACACACTGAAGAGGTGACTTGTGGCAAGACCACACTAATGGTGCCTTAGTACAATGCACTATTAACCCCCCATCTCACCCACCAATCCACATGAACTCTTAATCAACACTAACGTCTCAGCAATAACAACGAAAACCAGTGCAAACACCCCTTCTTTCTCCACCTCTCTACAAGCACACAGGCTCACACACACTGCACATACTCACCTCATGGTGTCCACATATTATCTTTAAGCTGTGCTTCTCAATTATTTTCTGTTATGCCCCTCTTAGGAAGAAGAAAACATTTTGCCCTCCATACTACTGTATGTGACAGTAAATACTTGCATTTTTTTTTAAAAAGCCAGTGACATCACCATGAATTTTTGTAAGTCACGTACAACGTAAGTTGAGGACCCTCTGGGACCTAGTGAATGACCTGCAGAGAGCTGGGACCAAAGTAACAAAGGCCACCATCAGTAACACACTACGCCACCAGGGAATCCTGCAGTGCCAGACGTGTCCCCCTGCTTAAGCCAGTACATGTCCAGGCCCGTCTGAAGTTTGCTTGAGAGCAATTGGATGATCCAGAAGAGGATTGGGAGAATGCCAGATGAAACCAAAATAGAACTTTTTGGTAAAAAATCTACTTGTCGTGTTTGGAGCAGAAAGAATGCTGAGTTGCATCCAAAGAACACCATACCTACTGTGAAGCATGGGGGTGGAAACATTATGCTTTGGAGCTAAAAACCTCCTTCCATAAGCAAGTGCATTGAAGATGAATCGTGCCTGGGTCTTCCAGCATGACAATGATCCCAAACACATCACCCGGGTAACGAAGGAGGAGCTTCGTAAGAAGGATTTTAAGGTCCTGGAGTGGCCTAGCCAGTCTCCAGATCTCAACCCCATAGAAAATCTTTGGAGGGAGTTGAAAGTC
>JBBIGC010000104.1:27599895-27622471 GCA_037576955.1 Lepidarchus adonis | reverse complement strand
GTGTGTGTGTGTGTGTGTGTGTGTGTGTGTGTGTTTGTGTGTCTGTGTGTCTGTGTGTGTGTGTGTGAGTGTTTTGTTCATATCTGCTGGCCCAAGAGTGTGATCCCTTCCCATTCTGGCCTGAATGTTTTTGCTTTTATCCATCAGATGAGACTGCTAAGTACATTCTTTTTAAAGGGCTCATATTTGCTGGCTTGTTGTATCTGTCATGTGACGTCTTTAGATGCCCCTGCTTGGCTGATTCGGATGCATTAGACACAGGGACAAATTATTAGATTATTAGATGCCAGTTGGAACAAAACTTGGCAGAAAGGCAGATCTCCAGGAGGAGGGTTGGTGACAACTGTTCTAGAGGTTTTGCACAAGACCAAGCAATGTCATCGCTGTAACACATGGCCTTGAATGCTTTACTCCTTCTACAAAAAGGAGACACATTAATAAATAATATAACTAATGTGTTTCAAGCATTTTCTTATAGTCTTGAATGCTTCTTGTTTTAAAGCAGATAGAGGGATTCATGTGGCAGGCCAGGCTAAAACACTTCTTAAAAACTCAGCATGAACGGTAGGGTTTAATCTGCTGTAGGCTGAATAAGTGACTATATCCTGTTTTTTATTACATCATACTGAGTACTGTCTGATTTGGTACATGGGGGTTCAAGTTTCAGAACTTTCTCACATTTTAATTTGACATATTTAAAAATATTGCAAGATTGGACAAATCTACACATTCAGAACTATGTTTACCACAGACTGCGACATTCTGAACATCAACAACATCCTTAGTGAAAAATAACATTGGGAGATACAGAAATGAATGTTAGACAAATCTCACCATTTTGCAATTCTTTGCACGTCTTGGATCAGTTAAACGCTACCATTGAGCTTTAATCTCAAGCAGGTATCCTCTTAACTGCACCACTCCATTCTCAGTAGATTCTAAAAGTATTAACAGGATAACGGTGGAATGTGGTAACTTAATATCTAAGTTTAATTCCCTCACCAAAACCAGCAACACTCTATCACCATCCCAGCAAAGTGCAGCATAAATCTCTGACTCAATAATAAATAGACACGTCAACCTATACTTTCACGCTCTCATCCTATCTGTATCTGTATCTCTGCTTCTATCTCCAGCATAATCCCCTATCTCTGTCCACAGAACTGTATCTAATGGTCCTCCCTGATACCTTGCAGAGACATACAGGAGTGGTCATAAATCTATTCTGGCTTATTTACAGCCGCTGCTGTAGTCAGCGCTTTGAGAAGAGCAAATCCTCAGGTGCCTTTACCATCTGCACAGCTCTCTAGCTGACGGCATTCTGCTGCCCAGCACTGTGGAACAGGAACAAGGGTAGGCCCTCCATTGGACAGCACCTTTGATGAGGCATCATTGGCTGATTGTCGCATAGTCATCACATCAAAGTCAAAGTGGTGAAGAAGAAATGGCTTCAAAAAATAAAATAAAAATGGGTGGGGACATGTCCCCAGTGTAAATACCACCTACAGTGCCCTCTATAATTTTACATATTTTTCTTTGATTTACCCTTATGCTCCTCAGTGTAAATCAAACAATATTTATGTCATTAAAGTGCACATCCCAGACTTAAATTTAAAAGTACTTTGCATACATTTTAGTTTTATAATGTAGGAATTATGACACATTTTATTCCATTTCAGTGCACAATGATGTTTCACAGATTGGCTTCACAGATGCTTGTGATTACTCAGGTGTTTCATTGCTCCATTAGTGCTGGGATGAGATACCTAGGCTTGCTTCTACAGGAGTCTGTATTTTCATTGTTCCATTGTTCCATTGTTCAACATGAGGAGAAAAGATGGTCAAATAAAAGACAAGGAAGCTATTATGATGCTGAAAAACAAGAATAAAACCATTTGTGACATCGGTCAACATTAGAAATATCTGCTAAAGTTCCTGTAAATGCCTCCAAACTCTTTGGATGATGCTTCATTCTGAAACAACATAACAATCGCAAACATACATGGAAACATGGAAGTTTCCTCAAAGCTAAAAATGTAAAAATTCTTGAATGGCCAAGCTAGTCACCTAATTTAAATCTAATTGAGCATGATTGCCATTTGCTGTAGAACCATCTTAAAGGAAAAACCCCCCAGAACAAGCCTGATTTGAAGGTGGCTGCAGTAAAGGCACCACTAGAGAAGAGACTCAGCGCTTCATGACTATGAATAACAGACTTCAAGCAGTCATTTTATGCAAAGTAAATGTGACAAAGTACTAAACATAGGAGCTTTAAAATATCTACCATTACTTTGTCCAAAATATTATAGTGTCCTGAAATGGGAGGGGCTAATATAAAAAGTTTTGTCATTTCTACATGGTGAAACTATATATAAACCATATAACTATATGAAGAGTATATATATATATATATACTAACATTGAATTAATGTCTGGAATGTGTACTTTAATCATGTCTGAATTGTTTGAAATTAAAATGTTGCACCGAGGAGCAGAGGGGTAAATCAAATAAAAATGTGTCTTTGTCCCAAACATGGAGGTCACTGTATTTCTGTAACCAATTGCCAAGCTGATATTTTACAAAATGGGGTCACCCATGACAACTTACAGAGCAAAATCTAACAAGGAGCAAAAGCTAAATGGAATATATTTAGCAAGCAATGCAACATTGGAAAGCTAGCTCATCCAACTGCCTGCTGTATCTTCACTTTTGTTAACTCAACCAGCTCTGGCAGCAATAAAGTTAATAAGACGTTGCCGTCTAAAAGATTTTAGCGGCATTGTTGAATGGTCTACCATGCAATGTGCATTGAACCTGTTTCACTATTTTTTTCTGTCTTCAGGTTCAGCTGGTCTTCAATGTCAATCATATGTACATATCAGAATAATATGACCATACATATACTGTCAGATAAGTTTAAACGTTGCATTAATTTTTTAAATCTTTGTTCGGACTAGATGACACTAGCATAGAGAAAGAAAGTAATTGGGGAAAATTGAAAATTAGAAGAGGTTACAACATCATTTCTAAGGCTCTGGGCCTCCATTAAACCAAAGTGATTTGGAAAAGTGTGTGAATCTTCCTTGAAGTGGAATTTACAAATCTACAGGCCTTGCTCACCTGTGTCAATGATTCCACCATTAGAACCACGCTCGGCAAACATGCTGTTCATGGAAGAGCATACCATGTTTTTTGCCCTGATAACCAAAATGAGAAAAAATAACCCCACACACATTTGTCAAAAAACACCTTTATGATCCCCAAGCCTTATATAAGAGTAATGTTCTATAAACTGACAAACCAAGAATGTAACTTTTTAGAAGACAGAGATATTACATCTGGTGTAAAGTTAATACAGCACTATGTAATGAGAACATCATACCAACAGTCAAACATGATGGTGGTAGTGTGGGAATGCTTTACTGCTTCTGAACCTGGGTGACTGGCTTTAACTGACAGAAGCATAAATTCTACTCTCTTCTATAAATTCTGCAGGAGAATATTCAGACACCAGCCTATGATCAGAAATTGAAACACAAGAAGCAGTCCACATCAGTTTTGATCAATGGATCAAATTGAAAGAGATTCTATGGCAGGGTCTTACATTTCATGCTTATAACCCATCAAATGTGAACGAGTTCAAACAATTCTGCAAAGAAAAATGGGCACAGATTCATCCCTAATGAAAGACAGATTTCCAGTAATAGGAAGAAAAATGGGTTCCTAGAACTTACAGGGGTGTCATCATATCCTTTTTTCTGCCCATACTGATAATTCTGTTTAAACCTAATTATCTCCCAATCTGGAAATAAATAATCTATCACCCCAGTCTTCTTATAAAAAGCACACCACACAGAGCAATGTGTTTACAGTTATAATCTCTACTGCTGCTGTTATTTATATGTGTAATTAAACTGTAGCTGGTTAAGGGTCTGAAGATATAGAATATAAAATCAAATTAAAATCCCATCAAAAGGAGCTTAGTAGCTGACTTTATTTTATTACTCAAATGTACTGTATATACAGTATGCATATATGTAATTACAAAGTAAAATACTGCAGTTACTACACAGAATTCTATTTATGATCTTTATATTTCAATTCCTTTTGTGTCAATGTGAAGAAATTCAATCACACTGTTTTAATATCATTTTTGTCTTCAATATGCTGAAAAAAAATTATTATAGCAATAATTTTGTACAGGTGAATTTTAATATTATTATACAGTGGAGGAAACAATTATTTGACAATTGTTTGCCCAATTGTTTGCCCACTGACAAAGAAATGACATTTAAATTTTTTACATTTACATTTACATTTATTTATTTGGCTGACGCTTTTGTCCAAAGTGACTTCCAGGTACAGGCAATCAGCATAAATTCAGACATGACAATACTGATGTGCAAGTTACTGGGAGTTCAACATATTCTTCTAAGCCATAGAAACAGTGCAGGTGCTACAACAGACAACAGTGCAGATGATAAGTGCTACAACATTACTTTCTGAAAGAGAAACACATTCTACACTATCATTAAGTGCTTATGAGTAATTCCAAACAGACGGTAGGTGCTACAGCATAATTAACATGGCATATTCATATATACAAGTGCTATACAAGTCCAGGACATTATTCATTGTCAGTAGATGTTTCAGCATTGGCTGATGTTAAGTTCTTTAAGTGTTTCTTTGTCTATGATAAGGCACAATGCAAGTAGTTTATTTAATTATATTCTTGCAAGTAGTATGAACACAAGTAAGTATAAGTGTGAAACTGTGATCTGTAGAATGATAGCATGTATTTGTCAAGGATGAAGAGAATTTTGTTGATGGGATTAGATGTTGAAGTAGTCGCAGAACAGTTCAGAGAGAGTCTCTGCAGTTCTGATGTGTCTGGGCAGTCTGGGTTTACTGTAACAATGAGAGATAGACTACCAAAAAGAAAATCCAGTAAATTACATTATATAAAGTATATTAAATAGTTTGTCAATGAACACCTGAATGAGTGTCATCACATGCGTTAAATGCAGAGAACCCATTTCGTTGTGGTGCACTGTCTGCTGTGGTGTGTTCACAATGACAAATAATAACTTTCAAATAATGAGCCTCTTTACACTTGCCATGTTTGGATGAAGGCAAAAGCTGACTATGACCCCAAGAACACAATCACCACAATCAAGCATGGAGGTAGAAACATTGTGCTTTGAGGTGTTTCTTTGCTAAGGACACAGGACAACTTCAGCGCATCAACGGGAAGACGAATGGGTCGTGGATGGGTCTTTTAGCACGACAATGACCCAAAGCATACAGCCAAGGCAATAAAGGAGTGGCTCAAGAAGAATCCCATTAAGGTCATGGAGTGGCGTGTGGAGGGAGCTGAAACTTTGAGTTGCTAAGCCACAGCCTCAAAACCTCAATGATTTAGAGCTTCTATGTGCGCAAACCTGGTCATTAACTACAAGAAACACCTGACCTCTGTGCTTGCCAACAAGGGTTGCCACAGAGTACTAAGTTTTGTTTAGCTATGGGGTCAAATACACCACTTCTCGATAAATAACATATTTTGGTCATTCGGTCAATTGAAAAGATGTATACAATGTCTCTATAGAAAAAGGAAAATGCTAAATATGCATAGTTACGTTTTATGTCTTAAATCTAACAAATAAAAACATTATTGTGACACATTTTCAAAGTTTGGGTACCCTACATAATCAGTGCTTAGTAACACCTTCTCTGGCAGATATCACAGGTATGTTTAAGATCATTGTCCTGTTGTAGAAGCCAACCTCTTTTCAGCTTAAGTTTCTTTACAGATGGTGTGGTGTTTGCTTCCAGAATTTGCTATTATTTAGTGGAATCCATTCTTCCCTCCACCCGTGCAATGTTTCCTGTGCCACTGGCTACAACACACCACCAAAGCATGATAAATTCACCCCCATGCTTAATGGTTGGCAAGGTGTTCCTTTCATGAAATGCTGCTCCTGTTTTCTTTAAACATGCCTTTGCTGATGGAGGCCAAATAGTTATATTTTACCTTCATCAGTCCACAGCACTTGTTTCCAAAATGCATCAGGCTTCTGTAGATGTTCTGTTGCATACTTTTGACATTGAATTTTATGATGGGGATGCAGGAAATGTTTTCTTCTGCTGACTCTTCCATGAAGGTTGCACCTTCACTCCTGAGTCTGCTAAATCTTGCTGCAGGTTCTTCACAGTCAAATGGGGATTTAGATTTGTCTTTCTGACCAACACGAGCAGTTCTCTCCAAGTCTTCCAGATCTCATCTTGACCTCCACAGTTCCCCTGTACTTCCATCTCTTAATTACATTTCTCACTGTGCAAACTGTAAGATGACAACACTTTGCTATCTTCTTGTAGCCTTCTTCTGCATTGTGGGCCTGAATAACTTTCCTTTTCAGAGTCTTACACGGCTGCTTAGAGGAACCCATGGTTGATAAGTGTCCACAAGTGTCTGTACAAGGTTTGAAGAGTCAGAGAATTTGTAAAACTTTGAAATTGACACCAGCTGACATTTACTAATATCAACTGTTGCCATGCATCAGATCTACTGAGCTTATTAAAGTCTGAAACCTTGAAAACTAAAAAAAAGAAAAAAAAGAGGGTAAAATCTGATACTTTGAAACTCTTAGGGTGGCCAATTTTTTACACAGTGCCATAATAAAGTTTTTTTTTTGTTTTTTTTTTGTTCAGTTTATGGCTTAAAAAGTAACTATGCATCAATGTTTGTTGTAAATATTGTGTATTTTTTTCCATGTCCTATAGAAACTGTGTTAACATCAAAATCACCAAAATCTGTTATTTATCAAGTGGAGCCCACACTTTTGCATAAAAAGAAAGGGTGTAGTTATGGTTGTATCAAAGATGGGAGCTGCATCCAAGGTTTCTCAGGCTGAGAAAATAAATTGAAGCTTTACTGACACTGGGCTAGGAAACAGAAGAGCTTTTTTCCTCTTTTTTCACTGGTGAAACTCAACCCTGTTTCAGATCAATGCACGTTTATCTGGGCTGACCTGATGTGGTCACCCTACCTCGAAGGATCCTTCATGAAGGAAATGCGCAGGCCACAAACAAGCATGACATTGTGTTGGTGTGGTCTACATCTTTGTCAAACAACAAAGGTTCTCAGGAAACTGAGGAAATCACAACAGAACATTGTTTGTTTATTGAGGCCTTTCAGAATTATGCCCTTTTGTAAGCAGCATATTTTCTAAACCAAAACAGCACTAATCCTATAATGTACTGAACATATACACCACTACATAGGGCCTAAAAAACTTAGTTTGTTACATATTTACTAGGAGGGCAGTTTTTCAATCTATATGCGAAAACTGATCGGTTGATGACCTTCAAAAAGTGAAATTAAGCCATAAACGTAATTTTCTTTTTTCAAATTACATGTAAATTTCTTTAACTCAAATGACCAAAACTAGTTGGGATATTGTGTAAAAATTTGCCAACTGAATTATTGTACAATTTGAACAAAAATGAGGTCATTTTGAATTTAATAGTACCAACCCAATAATTTAGGACAGGTCCACAAATAACAGTGTAGCATTCCCTCTTCTTTTAACAGCAATCTGACTGGAAACTGAGGAAACCAGTTGCTGGACTATTGGGAGAGGATTGTTGTCCCATTATTGTCTGAGAGAGATTTCTATTTGCTCAACATTCTCAGGTTTTCTTATTCATATTTTTGAGTTATGATGTGTCAAATGTTTTTGATTGGTGAAAGATCTGGACTGCAGGCAGGTCAGTTCAGCACGTGGACTCTTCTTCTATGAATCCATGCTGTCATAACAGATGCAATATGTGGTTTAGCATTGGGAATTATTCAGGGCCTACCCTGACAATACATTGTCCAAATGGGAGCTGATGATGCTCTTAAACTATCCTACATTATGAACATTAGGTCATGAGATATTACTCTTTGTATGTTACTGACTGTTGCCAATTTGCCTAATTAGTTGCAAAATGTCTGTGTCTTTTTAGTGCCACTTACTTAGTGCCCTTCGTTGCCCTGTTCTGCCCAACTTTTTTTTAATTGAGAATTTTATGTAATCGTATTAGTGACATTTTCAACATTTCAACATTTTATGTGGTGAATAAATGTTGCTTTATATAATTTGACAAATCATAGCATTCTGCTGTATTTACATTTTACAAAAATGGATCCTACCTTTTTTGGAATTGGGTTTGTAAATAATATCCCAGTTTGCTTCTCATCTGCATAATCCACATACAGGTACATCTAAAAAAATTGAATATCATGAATTCATGAAATTTTTAAAAAATCACTGTCTCAGAAAATTTGAATATCGTAAAAATCTTAAAAAGTCCTGGTGTCACACCCTAATCAGCTAATGAATTCAAAACACCTACAAAGGTTTCCTAAACCTTGGTCTCAGTCTGGGTCAGGGGGCTACACAATCATGGGGAAGACTGCTGACTTGACAGATGTCCAGAAAACATGTATCATTGACACCCTCCAAAATGAGGGTAAGCTACAAAAAGTCATTGCTAAAGAAGCTGGTTGTCCCAGCAACAGGGACATCTGCAGCCTTGAGAGGATTGCCAAGCAAAATCCATTCAAGAAAATGGTTGAGCTTCACAAGGAGTGCACTGAGGCTGGAGTCAGTGTATCATGTGCCACTACTCACAGATGAATCCTAGACATGGGCTACAAATGTTATATTCAAATGTATATATTTAAGTCAACCCACTCCTGAACTAGAGAAAACGTCAGAAGCATCTTACCTGAGCTAAGGAGAAAACGCACTGGACTGTTACTCAGTGTCCAAAGTCATCTATTCAAATTAATATACATTTTGCAAATAATTTGGAAATCAATGTCCGAGAGTCTGGAGGAAGAGTGGAGAGGCACAGAATCTACATCCAAGTCAGTGATGATTTGGGGGCCATGTCATCTGCTGGTGTTGGTCTATAGACAACGCAGCATCTACCAGGAAATCTTACAGCACTTCATGTTTCCTTCTGCTGACCAGCTTTATGGAGATGCTGATTTCATCTTCCAGCAGGACTTGGCACCTGCCCACACTGCCAAAGGTACCAAAAGCTGGTTCAACGACCAGGGTGTTACTGTGTTATGGAGTATCCACTGTATGAAGTATTGTCAAGAGGAAGATGAGAGACACCAGACCCAACCAGACAGTGAATTTTGGGTTTTATTATCTGAAAGCCATAATCATTGAAAAAAGGCTTGAAATATTTCACTCTATATGTAATGAATCTATATTATATATGAATTTCACTTTCTGAAAGGAATGTCTAGAAATATTGGACTTTTCCACAATATTCTATTTTAGATGTACCTGTATGTAGCTCCAATGTCAGGAAACAACAAAAACAAGAGGAAATGATTTTCAGCTCTGTGTACATCACGTAACTGTTGCTACACTGCAGCTATATGCAAATTACATGCAGTTATGTGCACGCACTTTTCAAAACACACACACACACACATATCAGCATATCAGATGGCCAAAGAGGAGCTGGGTACATATTTATCTGTAGAAGTTTAGCTAAAGTGATCTTCAGAAGTGCATGAGTGTTTACACTACAAACTTCAGGTTCACATTTTCTGTTCCACCTTAAACAGGACAGATTGTCCATCACAGTTTAAGTGCAGACTCCAGCCTTGAAAAAACACATTACAGATGGGGTGTATTTAATCCTTGAGAAAGCAAGAGCATAGTATGTTATGTCTATGGGGAAACAAAAGGGAATGTTGTCAAATGCTGGAGCATTATAGGCATTTCTCTCAAACTGTACAAGATCTGAATGAGCATTTGGGCCCAGAAATGACTATTACTGCATGTCATACATGGACTTATCAGCAAACCCTCACGCTCTGCAATAAATTACACGCCACATAATATGAGTTTGAGACCCCTTGTCTATAAGAGGATCTTTAAGAGTTTGTTAACAAAGACATGTATTAAAAATGACAACTCAGAAAAAACAGTCTGATGTAATGAAGAAGCTGTTGTATATGGATAAAGAACCTTTACTGATACCTGTTGTATATTGTATTAAAATGTGTTTTTGTATGTGGAGCACAGTTTTTACTTATGCTTTACTGCTAATTCTTGACAGATTACTGAATAGAGAAAATTAAGTGGTTCATTTCAAAATGAAATATTTTTTTTTAACAAATGTGAAAATAAAAATGATTAAAGAAAGAGCAACTTATATTTCATGTAAAAGGCTTCTTATTTCTGCGTCAAAAGTGGTGTCCTACATCATCTGCAGCTTCTTTCTCCATTGCAACACGCATTAAAATAAAATAAATAAATGTACCTCTTCTACACTCCGCCTACTGATGCAGCCAATCACTGTAGTGGCACATGAGTTATATGGTTATTTTGTGGATAGAAAACAATGGTTAAAACCCAATGGAAAGGTGTTGTTGGCTGTTCCCATCATGCAGTAGTTAGTACCCAAACTGATCCAAGGAAGGTCTTGGGTATCCAAGGCTCATTAATGCACATGTGTGAGGTGTTGTAGGTCTGAGTTGATCTCACTGAAAAGCTACGACAGCACATATAGTTGATTAATGTTCATGTTGGCTTTGACAGAAAGATGTCAGGACACACACAGTGCATCAGTGCTTGCTGATGGGTCAGGGTGCCAATGCTGACCCCTGTGAACTGCACCATTAACCAATGGGAGATGGTGGTCTGGTCTGATGAATCATCGTTTGCATCATGGACGAGTGGGTGCATTTGCGTCACTTACCTGAGGGAGATGCATTATGGGAAGAATGCAAGCCAGCAGAGACAGGGCGTCTGGGAAAGTGAAAATTACTGTTTGTCATTGTGAATATTCCCCATCTCAGAAAGGGCACTACAGCGAAATGATCACTATGCATTTAACCCATCACCCATTATGTGCACATGTAGCAGCTATCAACAGTGCTAGTGTAGTAGGACAGTACCGTACTCAAGGGTTCCTCTGTGGTACCTGGGCCGGGACTGTGACCTTTGCTCACATGGGCAAGGTCCTAACCACTAGGCCACCACTGCCCACTGTGCCTGTGTTCATTCAAACATTGGTGGAGATCAAGTACACTCTCTAATGGCCTCTTTCAGCAGTATAATGCATCCCACCATACACAGCCAGCATTGTGCAGGAACAGTCTGAGGAACATGACAAAGACTCCCCAGATCTCCATTGATTTATCTGTGGGATGAGCTGGACAAACTAGTCCCAACCATGGAGGCCTGAATCTACAGCTTACAGGACCTAAGGGATCTATGTCGTGGTGCCAGACATCACAGCACCTTCAGGGGTCTTGTGGAGTCCGTGCCTCGATGGAATGTTATGTCTGATGTGTGAGCGAGAGCAGAGTCCTTTCTCTGACCCTTTTTCAGAGGCGTGTGAGAGTGTGTGTAAGACGCCCTCTTCTTGCACATTTCGGAGTTGCAGAATAAAGCTCTGCCTGTCTGATCTCCGTCCTTTACCGCTTGCGGTGTTTTTTTGTGGCTGAAGATTCAGCCAATCCTGTTTGAGTGACGTTGGCGCGAGGCTGGACCGAGCAGTTCCACCACACACACTCTCACACCCGCCCACCCACTCACTCAAACAGCAGCAGCACTGTCCAGAGGAGCAGTCACTCTGCCAGAGCCCTCTCGTCTTCTCGGTGTGCGCGTGAGACATGCGGAACTCGTCGCGTGCTTCGCTACGCTGCGCTTCAGGGGAGATCAGTCCGCGCGCGCTGCGTCACTTCGCTCTCGCGCGCTGAACAAGCCTTCGCTTTGTGGATACTGGAACGGGCCGAGCGACGGAGCCAAACAAACACAAACGGACGAAAAGCAGAAAAGCAAGAGTTATCGGCCGAACAAGCAGGGTGTGGAAAAGGAGGTCGCGGTAAAGAAGCGGAAAATGAGTTAGCGGCGAAATCAACAAACTGAGCTACAGATTTAACGAATAAACAAACACACCGAAACGAAGATGTAACGATAAATTCAGTGGATAAAACAAATGAACTACTGAACAGACCGACTGAACGAAAGAGTGAACGGTTAAACAACCCGACTGAGAAAGAGTTAGCGGCTAACGCAGCAGAGCCTGAGGTAAACAAACCGAGTGTTCTTCAGGTGAGTCTCACACCAGCTCCACCATGGAGCACCGCTGGCTTCTCCACGCCTCTCCACTCTCCTCCAAAACTTACATGGTGCGCGCTTAGCCTTGCTTCCGTCCATTCCTCCTCTTTCCACCGTTTCCCGTCTGCCCACAGAGACTGGTCTCGCGCTCACTTGCCCACTGGATTATAAACCGGCAGCTGTATTTGAGTTTTAAGGGCATTTTCCTCCCCCGACCCTGGAGAGCGTGCACCAGCATCCCCACCACCACCACCACCTCCATCACCAGCAGCAGCAGCATGGCCCGTGCGCGCTCGCGCTGCCGCTAAGGGTGGGCGCGCGCCTTGTGCGCTCTCTGTGCCATGTGCTAGTGCGCGCGCTCGCGCTCCCGCACCGCGCAGACATGATCCTGTTCCGCAGGTTCCGCGTGCTCATCCTCACCGTCTTCCTCGTGGCGTGCAGCGTGCACATCGTCATCGACCTGCTGCCGCGCTTAGAGAGGCGCAACGGCAGCGCGGGCAGCCGATCGCCGCAGACCCCTACGTGCTCGTGCGCGCGCGGTGCTGGCGAAGAGGCGCCCGCGTGGGCAGCGTGGCCCAATAAACACACGCTCAGACTCCTTCAGGACTTCAGCAACGAGCCGGGCTCCAACCTGACCTCACACTCGCGCGAGAAGGTGAGCACGGTCGAGGCGCCCAGCAGAGTGGACGGACATCATCAGCAGCAGCAGCAGCGCGCGCGCCCAGGTCTGGACGGCCGCGAGAGGAGAGGTGGACATGAGAGCGCCTTCAGCAGGGGGCCCGCGGGTAAAGGCTCCAGACTGCACGCGCTGTTCGAGCATCCGCTCTATAAGAGACTTCTGCCCACACTGACCGAAGAGGACACTCTGTTCAACGTCAACACTGATATTAGATTTGACCCCAAAGCTGCAGAAAACCAAGAATGGTCAGTAGTCTGCTATCTGTATGTATATCTCTCTCTCTCTCTTTGTCTCTCTCTCTCTCTCTCTCTCTCTCTCTCTCTAACTAACTAAGAATTCTGAGAGACTATAACTCGTAACTATAAATTATGAGATTTCTACTTTGTTTTTGTTCTATTAAAGTTATTAGTAAGAAACAGTTCATATTTGTTACACAGAACCATAACACATCCAAAACAGTATGTTTAAGAAATAATATATATATATATATTTTATATTGAGTACCATTAAAACAATAAGTAATGTAAACACAGTCTATCACTGAGAAATTATTACATCATCTTTTGACACTAGGCCGATAAACTGTTAAAATCTTTGGTTTTGAAGGTCATCTGTTCCTGTAAATAAGTGTGTATGTGTGTTCTCGCCAAAGGCATGGTCAGGAGAAGGATGGAGATTACGCTCCTACAGGTGATCTCTCCTCAGATTCTTATCCAAACTGGCTTCGTTTCCACATCGGGATCAACCGCTATGAACTCTACTCCAGACACAATCCAGTCATTGATGCCATGCTCAAGGACCTGGTTACCCAGAGAATCACCAGTGTTGGTAAGAGGTGGTGCCCAAAATGCTAATCACTGTTGTAATATCGCTCTTCATTGATACTGGAGATGACTGAAATATACAAACAAGCTTATAAACAGTCAATGTGAATATCCTGAACAGTCACAAATGGCCGTTGGGTGGAAGGCTGAAGTAATGCATTCACACAATCAATAAACTGATGTTGGCTTTAATTCATACTGAAATTATTCAAAGGGTTTATTATTGGGTTTTCTTCAATATGTTACAAGACAAAATGCAGTCTAAATTTAGCACTATAACTGCTACATGCTGACAGTGTTTCATCCATATTGTTCAGCCCTGTTGGTTCGTCGGCTGTTGGCTGTCATAGTTACATGATTTCATCCATGCGGTGACAAAAACAGAAATGAGAGCACGACAGAGATGAGGATTTTGTGTATTTTTTTGGTTTAAACTGATGTGATGAGATTGAACTAACATCTGCCTTTTTAAAATTGTTTGTTTTCATATTCAATCCACAATATAGTCTTGAGACCAAACTAATATAGAATTCAAATGCAAAAAGATTTTCTGAAATTCATTTGAGGTTTCTGTGCTGTGGAAAGGCCGTGATTGTTCGCTTACATACTCATTCTGTTTCTAACAAATCTAGCAGTGATCAGTGAAGTGTGATTTTGTTGGAGCTTTAACACATTATTGAGTAGAACATTTAATTGTTGACTGTATCATACAAGGGAAGTTAGTAAAGGGATCAATAGGTACCGTCAAGCATAATTATTCTTTCATCATTGCAAAACTCGTACATTTTTGTAGATAAGCTGTGTGTGATTGCTTTTAGCAAAGGCCTCTATGCTTAGTAGCTATCAGCTCTTCCCATCCAAAGGAACAGTATGTTCCTCCAAACACACCTACTGCCCTTCTGTTTTCAACCTCATGTAATCAAATGCATGTTGTATGATAATCTTTAATTGCTTGAAATGTGTGAAAACTACATTTTGTAATGAAACGCCACCTGCAACTCATAATTCCACTTTATTATGCACGAAAACCTAATGCTTCAGCTTCAGTAACTAAAATATTTCCCAGTGGCTAAAATTATGGTGTGTACCATAACCATAAGCTGGGAAGTCATCATTCTGGAGTAGTAAATTTAATCTAAAAATCTTCCTTATGCCAGGCAAACTCTGAAGTTTGACGGAACATCAACACTTTGACCTCAAGATCCAAGATGGCTGCTGTAAAATATTGTTCAATTAGAAATTGTGTTTTATTTGTGTCTCATTAAATCATTTACACAGTACTGTCCAAGTTCAACTGTGGAGATGTCACTTTGTTCGTATTCTGAAAACACACCATAATACTTTATTAGCTTGTACTGCTAACAATGGCTAACCTGGCTTTAAATCCTACAGTTGCACTTGGCTAAACTGGTCTAAACTAAAAGTTTAAATATAGCAACTGTAACTAAGACAAATAGGGCTGTCTCAGTTGCTACAGGGACAAAAAAACCATGATCTCTTGGAGTAATGTTGCATGTTTGCTGTTGACTTAATTGTACCACTTAGACTAATTGGCTAGTAAGGCAACAAGCTAATGTTAAGCATGACAGCTTTTGAATGTCAGCTAACATTAACATGAGAACTGTCTGAAAGGCCGACAGCATTTTTCCTGCTTTGGTAACGTGCGGTAGTCTGCTGTGATCTGTGTAGCAAGTTTGTGTCTTCTGAGGGACATGACTGACAACAGCAGAGAGTAGTTTTGTTTAAAAAACTCTAGCTACTGATCTTACTAGTTGTGTAAGAGATTCAGCCTGTAACCCCAGCCTTTAAGAACTTTACTGTAGCAACAATCTTGCTTTTTCCTGCAGCTATGAAATCTGGAGGTACCCAGCTGAAGCTCATCATGACCTTTCAAAACTATGGCCAGGCCCTCTTCAAACCTATGAAGTAAGTACGCTGTAATTATACTGTATTTATACCTGTTGGTGATTTTTGATGCTGGTGTGTTAATGCCTTTCATGGAAAATACTTTTAGGTTATAAAAACATAAATAATAGTCTTAGAATTTTCACCTCAGGATATATTCATGTGGATATATTCATGGTACAATGTGATTGCGGGGGTTGAACAGAGTGTTTAAGTTCTGGCAAGCTGTTTCAGTTGAGACTCTGATCCTACCACTTCAAATCCTTTCTGTAGAATTTGGACCCTCTTTGTTCTGGAAGGTATTTGTTAAATGTATTTTGGAGACATTTTTCATTTTATTCATTTAATAACATGCTTGGACTTAGGCCATTAATAGAGGATTTATAGTTGTCTTCATAGTGTGATACAGGGGGTGGTTCATTTCTGACTCATAAATATAAGCCTCAATGGGATGGTTACTGTTTGTGTAGCTGACATCCCCCTCTGTGCAAATAATAGTACTCACCCTGTAATTTTCTGAAGCTTTCATTTGCACCAACTATATCATCTCCCTGTCAGATCCTTTTCTGTCTGTGCAAGTAACTACACTTAACTCTGTATAGTAGACAGTACAGGTGCTTTACTGGTGAAACAGTCATTCTATTCTTCACTCTGGTGTAGTCGTATTGAATTATGCACCTCCACAGCGAGCATGGTGGTCTTTTTCTGCATATATACTGCTATACTTGATGATACCTTGTGTGTATGATTCCAGCTGTTTGTCTAGTGTTACAACCTCTGGATGTGTGTATATGAATATTTCAGAAGCACCATGGTTGTTTTCATGCAGAGAGTGTTGTTTTCACTCTTGCACATAATGCACTTTCATCTGTAAATTTGGTATTTTTAGTGGGGACAATGTTTTCTCTGGTACTTTGAATCTGACCCAGGGCTGGATAATGCAGGAGATTAATATATTTTTATATAAAGGTTTATTATAAAATGTTCTTTCATTACTTTTTATTACTCCAGTCATTTGCTGTGTTTTGCCAGAGCTTGAGGTGTGGTTGTTTCTCTAACTAAGCACGCTGTTACAGGCAACGTTATCTAAAGTAAAAAAACTTTTTTTTATTATCTTTACATTTACAATAGCAAACTAACATCACATCACATCTTCCACCAAAGATAAAAGACACATTATAGGAAACCCACATAACAATGGACAACTGCATCATTCCAAAAGAGCAACATAAACAGATGGTTTAAAATTCTGTATTTATATTTTGAAATGTATTTTTGAATCGCCCACATGTTCATTTGTCTGCATTAACAATTAAAAGCTTTAAATATTGTATTTAAGTAATCTTTGTATAATATACAACGTGCAATGGCCAGTGCGTGCAATATAGTCTGATGGCAGCTGATAAGAAAAATCTATCGCCATGTTCCTTGCTGCAGCAAACAGTCAAGCTTAGCATGTAATGTTTTACCACTTATGGCTAGAGTAGCTCAAGTGTCAGCACAACATTTTTAGCCCAAAATGATCATTTTCTTTTACCATTTTATCTCTTCTTTTACCTCTCTCTCATTTTATAAAAAGATTTACTTTGTCCTTTTTATGATTGTGTTCAGTTTATACTGTAAAGTAGTAGGTGAAACACCCCCTACATAACCAGCAATGCAATTTTTACACATAATAATTCTTTTTCACCGTTGAATAACAAGTTATTGCATCATGGCTGTTGAAGCATAACGTCATATCTCCAAAAGGCTTAATGTATATGAGACAAAAAAACTCTAAATATAACTTCTTATATGTGTATACAATTGTGTATACAAATTATACAAAAACATTTTCTTTAGAACACTTCTGCTCACCCATATGCAAAGTTTTGCTCTCATAGCAACAACATAAATGAAAGGAGAGAGTTTAGTTTCAATATTATCAAATGAATATCCCACCATTCACGAATATATTTCTTGACTCAGAAACAAATGTAACAAGATTCACAAATATAATTCATCACTTACAAATAAATGTAACACCATTTACAAAAGCATTTGTGAACTCCAAAAAAATGTTATGTGATGCACAAATGTCAGTGCAGTTATATTTATTCACAAACCGATAAACCTGCATTTACAAACCACTGTATATATTTGTGAATTAACCTACATTTCATCAACTGGAAGTATAACTTTTATGAGTTGAACAAGTTATACTTACAGTTGATTTTCGTGTGGTGTTGACTGAATCAAACGTGAACGCTCTCTAGTCAAACGTACAATTAATTTCTGCAAGAGAGAGAGACTACAATGCGCAAATGTAGCGCAATGTAGTCAACATTAAATCCCTCTCTCGAACTTGAACTACATTTTTGTGGAGTTGACAAATGATTTTGTGAATGGTGTTACATTTATTTGTAAGTCATGAATTATCTTTGTGAATCTTGTGAAATATATTCGTGAATGGTGTGATATTCATTTGATAATATTGAAACTAAACTCTCTCCATAAATTTGTGTTTGAATAATAAATTAATGACATTTCCCCTATGTGTAACTGAACATTTTAGCCTAAAAAATACCCATGCAGAATTGTGTTCAGTTAAAAAGGAAATAGATAGTAAAAATGCATCTTGCCTAAAGGTAACTGTAAAAAGCTTTTTATACAGCTTCATATGGGCAAAACACACACACCAGGTTACATCTTTCATGCAGCAATTTGAGAACACAAATACATCTCCATTAGAAGTGGTTTCACTGGCAATGTGTTGAGTTTGGAGAGTATATAGGATGGATGAGAACAATGGGCCTTTGGTGAGAAGTTACATAGATAAATGTTATTAGAGTACAGGGATCTGCATGCAGTCTGCTGCTGCTATAATTAGTACAAAGCAAACAAGCTAGATTCACTTCCTCTGGAACCAGACATCTTTCCCATGCTTTATATTTAAGAAGAGTCCATTTAAACTAAAAACCTCTCAGGACACTGCTGTATTTTCTCTATGGTTCAGGATACTTTGCTATTATTCAGTTTGAAAAATCGAGCATGTAGACATTTAAAAACAAAGGTGTGTGTTGGCACAGTGGCACAAAAAACATTTGACACTCCCCCCCACCAACACTCTTTTAATAGGCAATTTTGTACATGAGATACAAATAAAAAACAACCAGCAGATATTATAAAGGCTTCTAGAACTGCACTGTATGTCCAGCAATGTAAGATTATATGTCCTCCTAGAGGGGATTGGCTGAATTTTCAAATGCATCACTTTACACAGTAAGGGGGATGTCCTGTCACTTTGCTAGCTTAATCAAATCCACAGCTCCTCCAGCTTGACCCAACAGCAGCTTACATCCGCCTGTCTAGCCAGATTTCTCTTCTCACCCACAGCTTGACACAGCAGCAGACCTCCTTTTATTTCTTCAATCCTTCCAGTATAGACATGCATGGTTACAACATACATGACTTGGTGAATCAGACTGCTGAGGATGATTTATGTCTGTATGCCAGTGTTTGCTGTGCAGCTTGGCCTCAAGTGATTGCATAATGAGCTGAAAGCCCCTGAAACACATTGGGTGAGATGCTGCTTCATGAAAATGTTTCTTCAAGGAACCGCTTTCCTAAAGCAGCTTTAAAGAAATAGTCATATTTGTAGTCATATAACCTTGACTGACATTATACTTTTGACAGTTACATTAAAACAAGCATTACAATCACCTCTCCTCACCCTGACCTGTGTCCATAGTAATAACACACCCTGCAAAACACACTACACACTACTTTTGTTGATTGTTCCACTAAAGTTTCTGAGGGCTTTAGTAAGTTTCAGATTTGCATATTTAATTGGTTTGTACAGTAGCATCTAATCTCACATCGCCACACACGTTCTTCCTCTTGTTTGAAGGCAGTTGGCAAACAGCAGTATTATTTTTCTCCTGTACCTATGAGCTGTAGTCTGGTTGGTAGGTGCGTTCTTCCTCTTGTTTAAAGGCAGTTGGCAAACAGCAGTATTATTTTTCTCCTGTACCTTCATTAACATCTATTCCTATGAATAAATAAATACATGTAAATGTAGATAACAAGTGAAAAAACAAATTATGTGGAATTACATAGTTTTTAATTTTACCAAACTCACCCAGGCTCTGATTATTTTAGACCTGTACACACAAATACACGTTCTACCACATTTCAGAATCTTTCAGATTTTCAGATTCTTTGAAAGGTCGCTACACCATTTACTTTGTGTGGTAGAACTTTGCATCTCACAGGGAGAGTATTGTCAAAGGGAGAAAGATGATAAAGTCCTTCAGAAAAGCAGAATCCTATAGGCTAGTCAGAGATACAGATGTAATGGCAGCTTATTTATTGTTGCCCAGATGCAAGATTTAGAAGATGTGTCAAAAATATGTCCCTGTGATGCTTAGCCAATTAATCCAATCCAAACATAACTGTAAACAAAGATCATAAGGTAGAATGGGATTTTTGCCAACATGTTGTTAAAGCATGTCTAACCTCGCAACTGCTGCTGTAGCTTCATTGATGTTGATCCTTTTGTGTGGCTGATTACTGCAGCTCAGCCTTCTCTCAGAGGAGTCACACTGCCTTACCAGCACTGACATGATTCATATATAATTAGCACTTCCGCAGTCACACAACAGGAGATTTTGGACAAGCTCACTGCCATTGACTGCAATGTTTTTGTGAGCTGCTACTCAGAGTAGTTGTGTTTGACAGCGGAGGAACTGTAATGAAAGACTTGCACAGGAATATGTTTTATGCTCAGGTGAATGCTGATTTATTAAATGACAGGCCTGTGGATTTGGTTACATACTTGGCACATAGATCAGGTCGAGGTTATTTAATGTAGGCTGTAACTAAAAAAGGAAGAAATAAAAGGTTTCAGCCTTTAAAAACCCAAGGCGAGGCTAATCGTTGGCTTTACCTCAGTATAGTTTGCTTCAGACCACTGGCAATTTTTGTGTAGCTGCCATCTGCGCAGTCATTCCTTTTTTGAGAGTTTGACAGAAAACGTAGAAACAGAATCAGTATTGGGTGATATACTGCAGTAACCAGATTTAAAAATACATAAAAATCTCTCAAGCAAAGTGAATGCATTCATACTGCTCAGCCCATGTAGGATTCAGTGAGTAGAAATGCAATATAGATTTGGTCTTTGCATCAAACAGCATGGCTTTGAGTAGAGGAGGGCGATATGTAATATATATTATCATTATTGTGATAAATGTTTTTCTAAGTACTGGGTAATGTCAGTTCTGTGACATTTAGCAGCTTTTTGTATCATAAAAGATCATTAAAGATATTTAGAAAGGGTCTGTCAACAGCAACAGTGAATGTACTGTCAGTTATACAGTTCTCAATTGAGATGAGAAAACACATTTATTCAGTTTTCCTCAAAATATTTGTATCAAAAGAGAGACAACAACCAAAAGCGTTCTCCACTACAGGTTTAAGACCAGATGTTCTAAGCACAGAGTACAGTACAACAACAAAAACTGAAAGCAAAATAAATGCCAAAGAGCAATTAATTAAAAGATGAATGAATTTATTGCCTTGGAGAAAGAACCATTCTCTGCTGTCTTTGACAAGGAATTTTATGGTACATACTGTCAGCTACATTGTAAGTTTAAGTGTACAGATATACGTTTAGGTCTTGTGCACTTGTTCAACTTTTTGCAGTTTTCCTTTTTCACTTCAATGTGGCCTGAATGTTTTTTTAAATGTTCAAGGGTTTTTATTTCAGCTGAGTTCATTAAGCAGAGTTGTAGTCTTGGTTAAGTTCTTGAAAGCATGTGCTGTGCTGATGTCCTTCATTATGAATTAGGGAATGAATGGCTGATGAACCGCAGACTTGTGTGCATTCCAAAGGTTAATGGTGTGCACCCTTTCTGCAGATCCCTCCATTTACAAGATTTGACCTTAAAGGCACATCTTAAGGTATGGCCTTAAGGTCATCTCTTGTAAATGGAGAGATCTATGGAGGCTTAAATGCCATGCTCTGTATGACTAATCCCTATCGTTATTGGCTTTCCTTAACACTCACCTTGTCTTGACTTTTGTAAGACACACTGAGTTACATGTCTGCACTGAAGAATGTGATGCATTGAGTTTACTTGATTCAAAATTGTTCATTTCCACATGAATAAAATCAGTTATTTCACTATGGTTATTACAGGCCGGTGTTGGTCCAAAGGGATTTTTCCTCTGGAACTAAAGTGCACATTTGAATTGAGTATGTTCCTTACATGTCCTTTTCTTCAGTGTGTCCTACAAATGTCAAAAATATTTATCTCTATTCAAAGACATGTAAAACCCTTCATTCATTGTGCCTGTGAAGCCTTGAAGGCGCAAGGCCCACACTGAGGACACAGCAGTCAAATCCCATTCATTTTATAACCTGTGGTTACTGTGAGGTTCTTCCCTTGGGGAATAATTAGCTGATAATGAAGCAGAAGGTAAAAATACTGCGTTCACAGTTGTTCAGATATTTGATCGTCTGTCTTAATTATAACAGCACGGGCGTCAGTTCACAGAACGTTTTTTTGCTTCATGCTAGGACAGAACTCCCTAATTGGGCCTCTCAGTGTTCTAACCCTCTGAAACGTTGCAGTGCGATAGATAATTGAAGGACAACAAAAATCACATCACCATAACCCTGTCAGCCACTGTCAGTACAGGCAGTGGCTCATGGCCCTGAACAAGGCTTTGAAGACATCTGTTGTGCAGCTTAGCTTCAAAAGGGTGCAGCTACGTTCTCTAGGAGGAGCTCCAGGATGGCCCACACTCTCCAGTGCAGATCAGAGCAGGATGTGAGCTGCTTATCTGAATGGCCTATGATTCTTTTTTTTCTTCTTCTCAGTTTTCTTTCTGCTTTTGTTTGAGTTACTGAAAACTTGTGCAGTCAAAACAAATGATCTCTCTGGCCTTGGATTCAGATGCCCATAGGTCAGTATGTGTGTGTGTGTGTGTATTTGGGCGGGGTGAGATGGGGGGTTAATCGTGCAGTGTGTGTGTGTGTGTGTGT
>JBBIGC010000104.1:27576335-27586396 GCA_037576955.1 Lepidarchus adonis | reverse complement strand
TCTCTCTCTCTCTCTCTCTCTCTCTCTCTCTCTCTCTCTCTCTCTCTCGCTCTCTCTCTCTCTCTCTCTCTCTCTGTCTTTCTCTTCCTCTGCCCCCACAGCGCACCCTGGCCTCGGATCCTGTCCATTAAGTTGCACCAAGCTGCTCTGTAATATGAAGGAATGGAGTGCCCCTGGCAGCCTGACATTCTGACTGTGTCATCATTAACCTGCCCCACTGTAATAGCCTGCCCGCATATCAGCCCGACGTGAGGCCGCATTTGCTGCATGGCTGCGGACGGCACTGGAATGGCACAAATTATGCGTTTTTTATTAGACACCGGGGTTATCCTATTAAGGGCCAAGGTAGAGAGGGGAGGGATATGGCTGTGTGTGTAAAGCACTAAAAAAGCCTCCCTGAATGCCAAATAGAGCTAATCCCTGCCCTCACAAAAAAAGATGCTCCGCACTTTTCCTCAAGCATTGTCGCATACACTCAAACCCACTGATCCAAGAATATTTCCAGCCTGCTCTATGGATCAAGCCTAAAGTGGGTATATAGAGAGAAATTAGATTTATTTTTCACATCCTCACATTTCATACCTCCAAAGCTGAAGCTAAACTTGATTTGATTTCTCCATTAACCTGAGGAATTCCAAATAATGTTAAAGCAAATATTAATTTTAAATATCCTGACATCAAGTGAATCCACCAGAATTCCAGAGTCAGATCTCATTTACACCTCTAAGCTGTTAAGATTTTAACTGCATATACTTTGTATTTATGCTTGGTAGCCTAACATCTCTAGTTAATCAGATTTAAATCTAATTACCATATGGCAACCGATATGTTTTTGTGCTCACATACAACAACTAATTTCCTGTGTCGCTCCTTGTTTTTACACTGGTAAAACTTCTGAGATCCCTTGTGATTTATGGCTTAATTTAAATTTGATTGCTCCCAGAGGAGGTCTGGCAAACTCTAGTTTGTATAGTTGTTCTGCCATTACAACAACCTTTTCAGAATTAGATGTAGAAATGCTTTCACATTCGATTTTAATATAATGCAAATTGTTACTTGTCAGAGTGAGAGTTGTAACAAAACCTTGGTAGAATGCTGCTCAACCAATCAGACTGTACCATTGTAACCACAGAAATGATTGTTATATTTTCTAGGTGCAAACCTGCATTTTATGTGGATAATCGACACAATGATGCAAAGATACATTTTAAACAAATGAAATGAAAATGAAAATAAAAGAACAAGAAGGCAAAAATCTCCCACATTAGATCTGTATTTTTTAAGTCTAACCTGAACGTTGAGTAACGTGAGTAACAAAGAGCTACAGCTTTGCTTTTCAGTCTTAGCCCATATTCAGGGCCATTGTGAAAATGTTTGAAAAACACACTTGTGACAAGGTAGAATGCCAGACAATCTTGATAATGCCATTTAAGAGATGTGTCCTACTCAGAGAAACAGTTTGGGGGAAGGGTAAATAGAGAAATAAAGAACTGGAGGATATAAATTATGTAAAGCTTGCTCTCAAAATGTTCAGTCTCATCCTGCTGTTTCGGCTTCACCCTCAGAGCTCTGTGCCATCCTCCTATGTTGTTTTCCTTTCAGCAGATCAAGCTTAATGCTGAACCTTGAGAATTGCCTCAGAAAACAACAAAAAAGCCTTTCCCTAGCATTGTTCCCTTGACGCCACACAAAGGCTGATGACGAAGCTTTGTTTTAGCATTAGCAGAGATTTCCGCTTGTACTCTAGCATGAGCTGCTAGCCTTCAACCCCCTTTTGAGCCTTTACCCTCTGGCCTTTACACTGTACTGTAGCTCTAGCTTTAGCACTACAGCTGGCTTTCTGGGGTTTTGCTTTTGTTATTGGTTTCTCTGCTGCCAGATGAATGTTTGCTCTCAGAGACAAACTGGAGGCTAAGGAGAGACAATTAAGGTAGGCTACGTGCGCAGAGTGCAAAATCCAAAATGGAGGAATCTGCCCTGCTAATTAGCAGTAATTGCTGTATAGGCAAAGCAATTTGCTTGTTTTCTCTTCAGCACTGTAAATCTTGTACCTTTTAAAACCACTACTGAATGCTCTAAATGGACCTTCTGAACTGCTGACGGAACTGCTTATTTGTCTGTATATCCTTAACAAAAACTAATTATATTACTGAAAAAGAAAGTTTTTTGTATTTCATGATTAATGGTCTAGACATCAGTCAACCTTAAAAACGAGGTGGCATGAACTGTTGTTTTTACACTGCATCTACAAAATATTCACTATAATACTGAAAAAGTCAAATCAAAACAAAAACAAATTTGTAAATGTGCTTACACCAAAAATCAACGACATTAAATTCTAACAAAAAAGGAACATTATAAAAATCTATACATGTAATAGAATGAAACTACATGGACAGAACAGTATATTGATGATGTTGGAACATTGATGATGTTGTGGGGGTAGACGCCGGTCTGTAGTAAACGTGGTCTGTAGTAAACGGCAACCTACAAATCCTGTGACCATCTCCCAGTGTGGCTGCAGCTCTTCTCTTCTGGACCAGCCGCTCAAAGAACTCACATGTAGCGCAATGTCATTGGGACTTGGGTTTTTTTAGTTACATTCACCACAAAATGACAGTCTTAGCTCTTTCCTGACTCTCTCTGTGTAACATTAGTGCTCTTTTACTGCTTAAACAAGCTGCCGTTAGCTCACGCTCTCTCACAACAACTACTAACTCTCTTACATCCACAAAAACAAACTCTTGACTCCACCCCTTTTCCACCCGCCCTGCCCACCCGTTTTCCGCTCTCCATGAGAAACACACCTTATTCCATAACAACATCAATCATAACCCACAGAGTGAAGCAGTTTGAATGAACGGTCATTTGATTTAGCGTTAAACTCTGTGCGGTAACATACGCAAAAGAACATTCAAGTGGAGGAGCTACACAACATTTTGTGCTGTAAATACCATCACCATTCCGTCTGTAAGGAGAATAATAGCCCCTCTCCATGAAAAGCCTGTCCCTATTAATGCCGTGGCATCTGAATAATTTTTTAGATAAACGCCCGGGCTACTATTGGAAAATATGCAGTATTTATTTTTTGCATTATTTGAAAATACAATTAATCCCTGTCAAATGGACCCTGAAAAGGTCCAAATTACTTGATTAAATTCTTGCTACATTAATACTGTATGTTTACACAACTTTTTCCTTTTTCTCCAAAACTGTTTTTAAGAGTTATGAAATAATAATGAATTTGAGATTATATTAAGATTACATTGCTACATGTCCTTTGCAATGTATCAAACATTACTTACTTTCTAAAGCTGTTATTAACAGACTTCACATGAACAGGCAAATATATGCTGTCATCAAATTGATTCCAATGACATTGTGCATGTTTTTTGTAGTAAATGCTAAAATAAAAATAGTTGTGATGAGTTTAAACAACTGCAGGTTTGCTCCAATAATTGTGGTATATAATTGCCAATAATCAGGCAATTATGTAATAGGTAATTTTGAAAAACATGGAAAAATACGTTATTATAAAAAGTGAGGTGTGTTGAAGACTTTATGCAGAAGACTGTATCTGTATGCTGCCGAAGTTTGTTAAGAATTGACATTAAGTCTGCTTGAATAAAGGTTTGGGGACCCTGCATCTATTTATAAAACAGTTGAACCTGACAATCGAACACACCAGGAAAGCATTGTTTGACAGCAGATCAATGAGCAGTATCTACCAGTCCTATGGCTCAGTTCTAATTGATAATGCCAGCAGTTTTCTTTGTGCTGCAGGAGAGAGCCTGGGATAAAGTGGTCAATTCCAATTACAAGGGAATGTGTCTGGATCTTGGCTCAAGCTCAAAAGGAATTTGTTAACATGAATGCAGTTTACGTCAAAGTGTTCATTGTACAATTAAATTAACAATTAATATATTAACTGGATTAACATATTACAGCTAGTGGTGGCACATTAGATTATTCTAAGGAAACCCTTTTGAGCCTTATTTCTAATGGCACGTTACTTTCATTATAGTCATAAATATAAGTCATAGTACAAGACTTATATATTTGCTTATTGATCCTTCATTGTCATGGATCAGAAGAATTTGCTTTTGTACCAACTCAGTTTTTACAGAATTTATTCTGTTCATTAACTTTAAGTTCCATATTTTGAAATAAACAAATGAAAGCGGTGGCAAAAATGCATAGCATCACTATGCTCATTGTTAACCTTTTTTGTTTTACATTTTGTCTATAAATATCTATGAATGTATATAGATCCAGTAAGAGTTATTACTGTTGTCTGCCCTGTCCCAGTCAAGTATAACTGACATTACTGCTGCTGCTAAATTCACAAGCCACTCCACTACTCTCCACTACTGCTGTTTTAAAGCTATGTTTTGACTATCTGAAGTTTGCTTCTTTAGTTTTGCATTGGAGTAATGAAGATAAAACAGTTAACAAGTAATGGAAGCTTGTACTTTAGCAATTAGCATCATGTTAAATCATCACACACTTTCCTCAAAAGAGTTATTGCATATACTCTTGCTTATGTGAAAAAACCCCAGACAAATGCACATACAATTTTTTTGACTTTGAGATTGACAAATTGACAAAAATTTGCAAAAAAGCTAAACATTTTAAACCTGGTTTGTGTACGAGGTCTATGTGAGATTACTTCATAATTCAGAGTAGTTTAGCAACAAACAGAATACATTAAGGGCAAGTGGCTGCATCCACTTTATGTCTGTAATTATAATGGGTTTTTTAGACCTGTGAGCTGGTGTGTGTCATAAGTAATTTTTGTTAGTTTGTATATTTTTTATAAAATGCCCTGATTAAGTTGTTGAAAAGTTTATTCCAGTGCTCTAACACACCCTGTAACCTTACATTAGAGCAAGCCAGGAGTGTATCTCAGCCGTTGTACTGCGTGTGTGTTCTCAAATGTGCTATCAGACAGGGAAGCCTGTCAGCTCAGGCTGGTAAATCTGTCAGAGATTATGGGCAGATGATGGATTCCTCTTTATGGTCTGTTGATCTGGCTGGAATATTTACAGGATACCATTACAGGCGTGATGGGCCACGGAGGCTTGATGCAGAAGGATGTTTAGGCCTGCCTGCTTCACATCTCACTGGGTTTTGTTTAAAGGAAGGATTGGAGTGGTTAATAAGGCAGTTTCAGATATAATATAATTGATTTTTTTTTTTTCTATCTACATTTTGCAGAAATCTATTTAAAAACAGCATTTGTATTACAGCAGGTAGTTATGATGGTACAATCTGAAGCATTCTACCCATGCTGTTTGCTTGTTTGCTTGTTATTTTACACTGAAACTAAGAGATGGGACTTGATAAGATTTTATTGATACTGATGCCAATATCAAAACTATATTTTATCGACTGTGAAATAAAGCACTCAGTTTAAGTTTGACTCCTCATTGTGTTTACAAAGACACCCTGAATATTGTCAAAATTATCCATCTTTACTGATGACTTTGAACCAAAGGTATACCAAAATTCTTTTTCAGGCAGCACATCTCAGGTTGTATAGTTGCAGCCATGTTGCATCACCTGACCTGAATACCACTTGCAGGTTCACTGAACAAATATATTGAGTTGTGTTCAAGAACAGCACTGATGAAACGCTGTAGCATTTATGAAGAAGAGTGGAACAGCTGACGTACAGGATGTTCTAAGCCTGCCATTGCCCCTAGGCAAGCCTTTTGGTCAGTAGCCATGTCAGTAGAGCAGCTAAACACACTGGAGTTAGGAGATCATGAGGTGTCATAGGATTTTCAAGAAACTCATGAATAGCAGGAGAAATATACACAGCTGTGGAGGGGAATGAGTGACACCAGATAATTTTTGTGAGGCCTTAGTGTGTTAACATACTGTACCCTTGCCAATTTCCTTTACAACTTGCAACACGCAGTCAAGAAATGCAAGAATTAAAAAAATTGACCTGAATCCCAATTGTGAAACCATGGGAAACTTCTCAGGAAGCTGCAGATTGGTTTTCTCAATGTATGATTCCTTTCTTCTCGCTGTAGTATGTGTTTCAGTTACACTGCTTTGTGCTAGCAAAGCCAGTTTTGCTAACAACTAGCCACAGTGTTTCCGGTACTACAGCCTACACCTATGGGAAAAGGTTCTGTTAATACCTATGATTTCAGATGACAAGTTGGATGAGCATTTATATACACACTTATGGACATATAGTGTACATTAACTTTGTGAATAAATGTATTATCTGACTTCAGCTGAGAATGAGATACGTGTTGTTTTTCCCCCTTTTTTTCTTTAGTATAGTTGTGCAGTTGCTTAAAATGATGTCTGGGCAAATTTTGCTGCTGAAGTCAACTTTATCTTAGGGGTGGGTGATTTGGCAAAAATATCATATCCCAATACTTTGACATTTTTTTGTTATGCAATATGTCAGAATATGTATTTTACCATAATTAAAATGAAACAAACAAAAACGAGCCAACAGGGGCATATTTAAAAACAAATGTATAATGAGTACAAATGTTTTTTATACTGTTTCTCAGAACACAGTACAATAATTTCACTGAAGCCAAACTAATAATGCTTGCTTTGAAATGAAACAGTGTATAAGTACGGATGATATAACAGAGTGCTCAAAAAATCTTTTTGTGATCACAATTGATCACAATAATGATAAATATCATCATATTGCATGGCACTACTTAAGTTAAGTTATCTTCTCTTTAGGCATATACAGTAAAGGAGTGCCTCAAAATGGTAGTTTTGCCCCCTTTTGTGTACTCTCACTTCAGTCATTCAGAGCTCACATGTGAGAGGGCTTGTGTTATAGTTGGACATCAGTCCTCAGTCATGTTTAGAAGTCTTTTCTAAGACCCACATGCTGAGATAGTTAGACATTCACACACCTGATGATTTGCACAACGGTACATGTTCAGTGAACTGTTGGGCAGTGCAAGTAGACACTCTACTCTCTCAAAATAGTAATATCCTAAAACAACAATGTTATTAATAACACCTCAGTGTTCAGTATTTTGTGCAACCCCCTTGTCCATAACAGCAATGAGTCCACTTCTGTATTGCTTGGTAAGATTGTAGAATACAGACCAAGTAATCAGAGACCACTTGTTCAAGGTCCTAGTTGTCCTCTTTTAGAATCTGCTCCTCAGCTCTTCCCTCTGGATTAGAAGAGGTTTAGGTCAGGGGAGTGTGATGGCCACATCAAGAGCTTGATTCTGTGGTTACTGGACCATTGCTGAGTGGATTTGGATATGTTATGTGACCCCAAGAAGATTTTTTCTTCTACAAATCTTCAACCATGAACATCGTAATTATTGTAGTAACAGGTGATATAGGCATTTTCAGACCAATATTCTTATGGCCACTGGCTGATTTATGGAGGTCAGAACACTTTAGTGTCATTTTATTATTGTGTTCTCAAATCTTCTTCATGCTCATGAGTGACAAAGGGAATTTGTGTGACCTTACAGTTCTACCTCAGTGTAAGAAGAAGTCATTAATGACCTCTATGAGTTCCTGCTTGCTCAGATGAACTTAAAAAATCCTTTTATTCATAGATTTTCTAAGAGATTTTTCTCATATTTTTGGGGTTAGATTGAGCAAATTAAACACAAAGCTCATGATGAACGTATGCTGACCGTATTAAGAAATGTTCCTGAAATAATATTTGACTGTTATGTTAACAAACTACATTACTAGAATAGGGGCTTATTGTGGATGTTATTAATAATATATTAAATTCGTTTATGAACATCAGCGTATTTGATCATATTGTAGTCACTCAGGGTTACTCATTATAATGGAAGGATGTTGTTAGGCACACATTCTGTATTATCATATTATCACAGCATTAAACAAGAATTAATTTCTTTTAAAAGGACACAGAATGTGTTTTCTTTAATTGGACACACAGAGCTGCACATCTGATGTTTTAACACTGTTCAGAGTGTAGAAGAAACTGCATACGATGGATTCAAACTCCAAACACTCTTACAGCCCTCGCTCATATTCTCACATCCACACAAAGCCATTTCTCATACATATGCTGGACTTAAGGGTAACAGCTGGCCAAGCTGTGCTGACAGCAAGTGGGAGTAATATAACATTCCACATTACAGTACTGCTACGCAAACATTAGCACTAACACGCAAACTCACCAACACAGGGAGACATACACACACATATTCACACAAACACTTGCATAAACAGGTGAAAATATATAGCAGGACCACACAACACAAATACACACACAGAGCTATAAAAATCCCCCAAATGTTTTAACTCGCTAGTGACATTAACAAAGAGGAGAAAAACAAGAAAGCTGGAAGTTTTGCTGCACGACCAAACATCCGTTTGTCCAGGTTTTCATAAAGCAGACTCAAGGACACTGTCAGTCTCATCTCACATCTCCACCAATAAACAGCTCTGCCAGGCCGCTAAATAGCAGCATCCTCAGCCAAGCTGAGCAAAGTGCTGTAACCATATATATATATATATATATATATATATATATAAGAACAGAAGAAACACTGTTGAAGTGTTTAAACGATGAATCAGAGAAAAATGATAGCAGTGAGTGACATTTCAGACACCCCCTGCCCCCCACCACCACTCTTGGACTGCTACTATATGTTAGATGACCCTATAACCTCTTAGGATGGTAAAAAAAAATTGTTTAAAGGTTTCAAACCATACCATTCACTCTGCAGTTGTAAAAACATCCCATTTTGAATTCAGAAACATGTTCATATTTCTATACTTTAAGTCTACAGTAGTTTATTTCATGTTATATGGGGAGTTTTGAGAGATGTTAGTGCAGAGCTTTTGACGTTTGCTGCTTCTAATGGTTACATCTGGAAAAAGTCACGTATTTTTTTGTATTCTGCACATTTTAGACATACATTGAATATTTTTAAAAACATTTCTGTTTTTGTTACATAAAGCCACATATATAGTATAAGTGGACAATAGGGGAAACATAAAATTAAACATTGTAGAATACATGGTCCAAACCATCTGTTTTCTCTCTAATTGAACCACATAACATGCTAGTCACACAGTAGTTACCAAAAATGAATAGTCACGTCATTTATTGCAGCACTTGAATAATATATAGTAGCTACTAAGCTAATAGGTATAGTTCTATAGGGTTCAAGTTCTTCTGCTCATTGAAGGATTTTGTCCACGTTGTCTTGTGAGCTGCTGACTGATGCGGGTTGGAAGCGAGAGCGCTGAGGTTTGTAAAATAAACTAGCTGCTGGCTTTACGTGTTATCTGTTATCACCAACATGCCAGTGAAAGCAGCTTTATTCTCCCACAGGTGCCCCTTCACCCTTCCCTGCCCAGAAAGTGTCTGCTTCCTATGCCATGACATTAACTCCAAAGGTCATTTCTCTATGCTTCACTGGAGTTTTAACAATGCTCCATTTGCTAATCATGCAAAAGTCAAGAAGTCATGTAGCGGCCCAAGTGGAAAAGGGCACATGATGAGACAAAGTTCAATTAGAGCAAATATAAGGCTTAACAGACGCACTTCACTACAACTTCACGAAGATGAATGGGAATTTTGCCAAAGGTATTTCAGGCATTCTTGCTGCAGTTACAAAGGGAAATATTTATGGGGGCGGATGGATAGATCATTTATCATTATTCCAACAAAATGATGATGATTGGTGTAGCCATTAGCCAAATAATCTTGTTTGGCCTTGGCCGTTTTTCTTTCACCGTAATAGCGGAGTAAGCATTTACTCACCCGCATGGGTATAGTCCCCGCTCTACTGTATTCAGTCAAGAGCCAACATGGGATTCACTGGTGCGCTCTCTGCCTTAATGGTTTTGTTCATTGTATGTTCCCTTCTAGTAAAAGTGTAGTAGGAGTTTTTTGGACTGTTCATCCTCAGGCTTTTGCTCATCTTCTGCTCTTTCAGTGCTTGCAAAGCAGACACTGCTTTTTATTTGCTGCCATGGTCCTCAAAGTGTGTGTGTGTGTGTGTGTGTGTGTGTGTGTGTGTGTGTGTGTGTGTGTGTGTGTGTGTGTGTGTGTGTGT
>JBBIGC010000104.1:27566004-27576235 GCA_037576955.1 Lepidarchus adonis | reverse complement strand
CACACACACACACACACACACACACACACACACACACACACACACACACACACACACACACACACACACACATACCTTTTGAGACTTTTCTCTGACAGATTTTCTTGTCCCAGAGGTGTGTGGTGAGTGTCAGCAGTAGTGAGTAGTGCTGAATTTGTTTGAGGGGGATGATCCTGATCTTGTGACAGTCTGGCGTATCTGTTTACCTTTGTTTTCATTCGCTGGCCAACAGTGCAGCTGAGTGTTGTTTTCCTCAGCCCTTTCTGAGCTTTTATGGGAAGAAAGAAGCTTCTCCAGCTCCTGCTCTTGTGTGTGTGGAGTAAACAAGAGAGCAGGAGGAGCTCTTTTTTAAGACTACACAACTCCATCTCCACTTTACAGCGCTGCCAGAGCCCCACTGTTAGGGCCGTTATCTGAAACACGTGTTAAAATGAAGTCTTTTGGAATCGGAGCAAAATCACTGTGGTTCAGATGCACAAATGATGCATACAATAGAGAAAGCACTTCAGTCCAGTCTTGATAATGCTGCTTGCATTTGAAACAAAATCATTATAGTATCCGATACAAAATCATTACATTATTTGATACAAGAACATTTCACTGAGGGCAGATGTCAACTACCCTCATGATGGACTGATTGATATTGTAGATGTGCTATCAATTCTGTATCGGCACCAACAGATTTCTGCTTAAAATACTTTTTTACCACATTTTAAGGCAAAAAAACTCTTTCTACTGTTTTATCTTCTTTCGACAATGTTTGGAGAATACCAGCCTGGAAGGTCTCTTACATCAGAAGGCGACGGTCAGCTAGTGGTGCCCAGAGACTAATGGCATTTAGTCCTTATGCTGTCCAATGCAGGATCCAGCTCCCCATGGAGCCCCAACTGTTGCCAAGTTCAAAACCGACTTATTTGACTAACTTTATTTTATTTAATATTATTAATTAATAAAAAAAAAAAATTATGATTTCTTTCTACTTTCTCTACTGCTTCTTCTTAGATCTGTTTCTACTTTTATTTCTGGCTCTTTGTAAAGCACATTAGATGCTTGCCTTGCCTGTTCTACTGCGATGTTAACTGCAGTTGTTACATTTATATATAAAGAATATCATCTAACAAAGCAAACACTTTCTTGACTTTTTCTTTCTAATGTTAACAAGCAAATAAGAGCACATGGTGTTTATTTTATACAGCAGTAGAAAAAAGCAGCACATAAAGCTCCGGTACCACATGCTGATTTTAGTATTTTTGTGTTCCTAAACTACTCTGGTGAGCAGTTAAAGGGGAAAAGACAAAAACTCTCGGTAAGATTCTAATATTTATTCTGTAATTAGAATTAGACACAGCGGGTTTTTTGTGTGGAAATGAACAGGGACTCATGAACTGCCCATAGATAAAAAAGATCAAGAAGTAATTAAACTCCCACACAGAATGTACATGACAATGGAAGAACGAGTAACATAGCATCTGGCACAATACACCTTTTCTTGTACCTACACTGATTGTCCATTTTATCAGCTTCATTTACTATTTAGACTTTTTACACTTTGTAGTTTACAATTACAGACTGTAGTGCAGTTACTCTGCACTATTTATTAGCCCCATTTATCCCATTCAACAATGATCTGTATCACTGCTCTGCTGAGAATGAGCTCCCTGGTCCTATTGGGGCCCTGAGCATTGATGACAGAGTAAAAGAGGCGAACAGATGATGCAGAAGAACTGAAATTTGAAAGTACCAATTGTCAGTGTAAGAAACCAATCATAAATCTAAAAAAATCCTTTATGCAAAGAATCATTGCATTAGTCAGTAATTTCAAATATCTAAAAAGCATCCATGTTTCCTTAACATTTGAATTCTTCCAAAAAACATGCTGCTTATGGTATGGAATGTTATTAATGAATTATCATGCATGATGAGCTGTCAATGTTGTCAGCAAATCATCTCAGACATCTAAAAAAAATCATTCCTTTCATTGGGCAAATCTGGAAGTCATGCCTAGAAAAAGAAGAACAAGCTCGAGCTTGAGAGTATAGAGGAACTCAAAAAAGCAGAGGAGGAATGTGGAGCTGGAGCCTCTCACTGGCAGCGTCCAAGCTGGCTTATTTAATGATCGGTGCATATGTCAGCCTCACAGCTGTGTCTGGAACAATCGCAGCCAGCTGAGGATGGGGCTGAATGCTTGGCTTTGCCAAAATCAGAATCTGTTTTCACTGCAGAGTTTTTTATACCGCACAGAGGTTCTTGAGACAGCACTCTTTGGAAAGATGAATCATGGCCAGCGTGAAGACCTGCATCTTTCCCTGCGTCTCATTTCAGGCACTATACTCTGTGTACTTCATTATCTAGTCATTTTAATTTTAGGGTATTGTCATCCTATTAAACATTAATGCTTTGTACTAAATTGCCTTCTGATACATTATGTCGTTGTATCAAGTTTGAATAACTCTGATCACACAGGAAACTGAATGCAAATAACACCAGTGTTGCTTCACGCAATGAAATATTCGTACGACAATCACAAATTTTCAAAAAGCGATTGTATACCACTAAAAGTATATTGTTTTCAGGAATTTCCTTTTTAATGATATATACTGGGGCAGACAAGAAACTTTAGACAAGAAATATCAGTGCTATATTGTCATTAATACCACTTTTTATATAGTACATCAGTTATTATTCTGTTTTAAACCTTATTAAATACAAAACACACACACACTGCTACACCAAGTGCTCTTAGACAAGGCTCCTAAAGCCAAGTTCATCTGCCCTCTGGATAAGATGTTCTGGAAATCAAGGCCTTAAGAACCTTAAGGTCTACAGTAATGTCATGATATTTTATTATTCTATTATTGATCTATATCAATAGTTGTCATCTGTCTTATGTTCACTGCACTTTGTCTTATGGGTTTTTTTAGTATTAAGTTTTAAAATACAGAAAAGTAGCACAATTAGTGATCATTATCTACCCAGAATTCCCACCTCAGTGCTTCCCTATTAATAGTACAATACAACATGCTGCGCTTCCTAGTTTGTACATCCTGCTTGCACTAAAAGTGGTTAGTACGTTATGGAAGTATGCTATTTGCTATTTGAGACACAGTAGACCTATCAATGTGGGGGAGGGGGAGAGGTTACAGGAACCTCTGGAAGAGTGAGTGCCAAGTTCAGCTCTCCCACCACTGTGTTGACCTTTGGACGCCAGTGTCCAGAGAGAGACAGAAACCTCAAGTAGGTCTGAAATGAGCTCTGCAGGAAAGAGCTCAGCTGGAATGTACAAAGTCTTGACATGGGGTAAAAATAGTTTCTCAGACCATATGAGATAATTACTTTTACATATTTCACACGAGCAGTCACCGGTTCTTGCACTGCCCATGACGTTTGTTTTGTCAGTTTCATTGCACGATGTCTTCTACTGCGCTACATGTATTGATTTTTTAGTAGTTTGATGGATGTGGTGTGGATGTGCATGATACTGAATGGGTCTCAACTTGTGTTATGCATTTCTAGTAAAAATGACTGAGGATTTAGAGCTTGTTCACCAGTTTTTTTCTCCTATGTTATGCTTTAATAGGAGCCTCTCATCTCTGACTAAATTTGGGCTTGAGGCTATTATATGCAACAGATATTTTTAGGGAGGATTTTAGCGTTCCAGGAATAGGTAAAGGGTAGATGTGTGCCAGAATCTCTTCACAACTCACAATGAGCATTCCATGCCAGGCAGGGTGGGTTTATTTTATTTTCAAGCAGTGGGGCTTTTGCTGATGACTGGGACTAACAGCAGATTAACCTTTATCCTGCAGACAGACGAGGGAGCAGGAGACGCCCCCAGACTTCTTCTACTTCTCTGACTTTGAGCGGCACAATGCTGAGATCGCTGCCTATCATCTCGACAGGTAAATACCTTACACCTGGTGCCATTAATGTCAGCAACTTTGTGTGTTGGTGGAAGTGTTGCAGTGTGCATTCACTGTGTTCTATAATCATCAGAATTTCTGTGGGTGTTTTAATGAATCAGTGCATTTACAATTAGCTTGTATGTGCTTTAAACATGTTACATTATTGATTTACCATTGGCTTTTTAAACTCAGAATGCACATTATGAGTGCGATATATAATATTAATCTCTAATTAAAAATGCCTGAAGTGTGTAAGTATTGTTAAAGTTCCAAATGTATATTGATTCCCTATGAATACAGTGTATATATGGAAAGTAAGTGTTAATGTTTGTGTGTTTGTGCTTTTTGGAGGGGTAGTTTGTAATTATAAGGTTATATAAGGCTGATGTGAAGCTTTGAGACACACTTGAAATCTTTGCTTTTGGAAATGATGTAAGAAATCTGTTCATGAATGGACACATTCAGTATGCCAGGTGTAGACAGCTTTGCACTTTAACTGCCTATTGTGGCCAGATCACAAAGGAACATGTGGACAGCGTCTTACTAACTGCTTTCCCAGATTAAAACTACATCCATGTTTCATACTTTAGATTTGGTAATAAATAACCACGTCATGTCGTGTCAGAAACCACATAGACAAGAGTGTTTTACACTATGTAATGTGTAGACGGGCATGTAGCAGCTTATTTGTTGTTTATGCAGCTCTGGAAAAAAATAAGAGACCAGCTCTTAAATCAGTGTCTCAGTATTAGCATGGCAGGCATTTCATTCCAGTGTCTGTGGTGGAATTCTAACACAAACAACTCGCTTCACTTCATGAGGTAATGATTAGGTGATCACCTGAATGATACTGGATTTAAAGAGGAAATACATAACACCATCTCGTCCTTCTTGCAGTAGGAGCAGTCTGGATGGATAAATCCTTTTGGAATCAAGTTTGGACATTAGTGTTGTGTTATTTAACAATGAATGGAATCCTGATTTCTTTGCATTATTCAAGGTCTGAAAACACTTGATCTTGTTGTTATATTGACCAGTTTTGTTCTGAAATTAAATGCTGGAAGTGCATTACCTTAATGTGGAATTCTGAGGAAATGTTGTCAGTGGTTTATGGAATAAAGCAAAAGTGTTCCTGTTCCTTAAATATATCTTTATATATAGTTAAACCAGAGAGACTGATAAAACTGAAATGATCCAGAGCTATAGGCTTATTTTTCCTGTTGCTTATATGTCCTGTAGCATTAGGTGCTTCAAACATGTCTTGGCTGTTTGACTACATTTGTTTGAGTATATTTAATTTTAAAATATGGCTTTAAACCCAGCACTACCTCTACTGGAGCGTTTCTGTGCAGATCTGAGCCCATTGTGACTGCACTGCTGGTGTACAAAGTAATCATTGACAGGCCTGACTGAGCCCAGCCCAACCTGCCTCTGCTCTCTGCACACATCTGGCCCTCAGCAGTATCCGCTCAGTGCACACAGGCATGCATGTGGGTAGGGAGAGGAAACCGAGAGCATGAAAATCTCCGCCTGGCTTCTAAATATAAGTTTGTCTGAGTTTGCCAAAAGTGCTGGTTTTCATTTCAGCACTGGGGTGAAAGAAGCACGGCTGAGCGCTCCTCAGGCTCCTCTCTAGCCTGCAGCCACCGCCTCTAGAAACATATAATTAATAATCTGATTTTAGGCAGTGGAACACGCTCATTGTAGCGTGGCCTTGGCCAGCGGATAGAGCAGCAGATGAAAGTGGGCTACAGAGCCCAGAGTTTTGAAGGCAGAATCTGTCAGCTTCTCTCAGCCGTCCCACCGAGTTACATACTCTGAAAGCAAAGAGCAATTTCCTTCTTCTGCCGCTTCTGTCAATATGACTGAGCAATTAGTAGCTTCAAGTGCTTTCATCCCTCAGGCCCAGTGCATTAGGTGTTTTCCAGGATGAATTTTTAAAGTCGCACTGTCAGCAGAAAGCTTGCAAAGAGGGCCAACACATGCATAAAATGAGCACAGAGCACGCACTATGAATGCCTATTACTACACAAATGACTGGAGACATTCCCCAGACAGGCCTAGCCGCTCAGAGAGACTTTCTGAATCCTTCAACTGTGCCTAGAACGGTGTAATGCATCCTTTGTTAATTATCGCAGTATTGGCTTTTGCACTGGTGATATCACCTAGACTAATAATCAGTGAATCATCCGTGAATAATTTATTGTGTGCTATGAGCATCTTGACCAATTTCAGATGTTCTCTGCAAACGCAGATAGTTGTGGTCAAACAGTTTTACATTATTAAAAAATATGAATATCTGTAGGTTCACAAATGTAGTACAATTAATAGAAAACACTGATAGCACAGTAGCTCAATGTTGCTTAAACTTTACAGTGCTTTTTAAAAAAGTAGTTGTAGTGTTATACATCATAAAGTATATTATAATGTCTATATGCAATATTATAATTAGAATATAGCATGGGCAGATCTTCACGTGACTGCGCATGTATTTGGGATCTGTTATGGTCTTTGTTACTGATCACATGGCTTCATACCATTGTATCAGGTCTAGCTCTTCTTAGCAAGCAGACATTATCTTTTCTTTCTTTTTTTGTTAAAAACGCTTAATATCTATATCAGTTTGCTCATTTAAAATGCCAGATTGATTTTTTATAGGCCACACACTCAGGAGAAATCGTATAACTAGAGCTCCCTCTACTGGCATCAAGTAGCAAACTCAGGAAGCGTCTCTTAACTTCTATACCCACAGTTGTTGCTAAAACATGTGTAATGGAGAACTTGCAGTGTTTTATTAGTAGTGTATTACCCTTCAGCAGTACAGAGCGACTAATCTGCCTTACTGCTGCAAAATCTGAACACGCGTCTATATTCTTTCTTTTCTCTCTGTCTGTAACAGAATTCTGGACTTCCGCCGTGTCCCCCCAGTGGCCGGCAGGCTGGTGAATATGACCAAAGAAATAAGAGATGTGACCAGAGACAAAAAGCTGTGGAAAACCTTCTTCATCTCCCCAGGTACTGAGTCCAAGCTCAAAACCTGAATATAATTCCTAAACACTTGTAGATTTATCTCATTCTCTCACTTCCACTTTTAACTGGATTGCTCCAGTTAGGGAATGTTTCTGGCAATAACAAAATAACCAAAATTAAAAGTCTAAAGGTGCTAGATGCTGAAGTGAGGCACTCACTGGTTTACTTTACAGTGTCAGAATGTATTCATGTGTCTGCAGCTGAAAATGAAGTGCTATGATTTTGGTTGCAATTATAATTATTATTAGTAGTAGTAATAATAATAATAATAATTATTATTATTATTATTATTATTACTATTGTTGTTATCTGTTGTAAAAAAAAAAAACACAAAAACATGAATAATTTACATATTTACCAACAAGTAACTTGTAAGTCACTGATCTATCATGCAGCTACTATGCACTCAGAAACACCTGCCCAGATTTCACCTCAAATCCCACATTCTATTCTGGTTTCTTTTGTCAAGAGAGTGGAGGAAATGCAGGTAAATGACTGTCAGAAAACAGTGATGATGACTCTCATGTTTTGGGCAGAAATCTTTTGCTGTATGTACATTTATATTTTAAAAATGTAATCAAAACAGCTTGTTAATTTGAACAACACTCACTAACAGGACCGTCACCACATTAAGTGAACACCAGGTGGCGTAGTTGCTTTGGATTTGACCAAGTCTGCACTGTGGTCAGCACTGTACCTTGCATTAACTAACACAACATACTGTAAGTGCACTATTGTGTTGACCACTTTTCAAATTCCTTTTCAGCCAACAATATCTGTTTCTATGGCGAGTGCTCGTACTACTGCTCCACTGAGCATGCTCTGTGTGGGAAACCTGACCAGATTGAGGGTTCTCTGGCAGCGTTCCTGCCTGACCTTGCTCTAGCCAAGCGCAAGACCTGGAGGAACCCCTGGAGACGGTCCTACCACAAGCGCAAAAAAGCAGAGTAAGGACTGCTCACATCTACAATGTATTTGTACTTAATATTTAAATCTTCACACCTTCTTATGTCAAATTAGGTACGTTAGAGAACACATTTAAAATCAGTTGAAGTGAAATCTATTTTGTCACTGTATATTTCTCCTGCCTCTACTCACCTTTTCATGTTTGACTCTGCTACCTTGTACAATCAGCATGGAAGTTATTTTAACCATCAATATAATCACAGGTTTTCCCTCCCCCTCCACACATATGAACTGGCTGAATGTGCAGGTTATGTTTGACAATGTTTTCCTTTCCTAACTCCCACTTTTAACACTCCAGTAAAACTGTTTTTCCATCACACTCAGGAATATGTTACATTATGGATGAAAATTAATTCTGTTTTCTGATTACAGCACCTATTTAGGCACTATATTACAGTACAAAACCTTGAATTATTCTTGTTTTTCTAAAATATTCAAACAAAAAAAAAAATTTAATCACAAAAAACTTCTTTATGAAATTCTTAAAATACCAGGAGTTCTTTGCTTTGCCTGAGTATACAATTTACATAAAAACCCCTCATTCCACACAGTTTTGATTGTTGCTGTAATAGGGAACCAGTGCCACAAGAGGCTCTCTGACACAACAGGAGAAAACCGACTACAATATTCATTCTGAACTATACATATATGGTGTGTGTGTGTGTGTGTGTGTGTGTGTGTGTGTGTGTGTGTGTGTGTGTGTGTGTGTGTGTGTGTGTGTGTGTCTAGGTGGGAAGTGGATCCAGACTACTGTGAAGAGGTGAAGCAAACTCCTCCATACGACAGTGGTGTTCGTTTACTGGACATCATGGATATGACAATCTTCGATTTCCTCATGGGTAATGACCCGACATATTCTGTGTTAGAGCTGCACAATATAAACAGAATACATGCCCTATGAGTGTAGAACTTTGCAGTCCCCTGGTCAAAAGTGAAAATAAGCACACCTCCTGTATAGGAAGCTAATGTAATAAAAAGGTTTTGCCTGATTGCTGAAATGAACAAACTGAAAAATAAATCATAACTTACATATAACATGTTTTATGTTAAATTATGTGTGTTAAAATTTAAATGTGCATTAAAATATGCAGAACTGTGTTTTTGTAGATGAGTACTTAGAAAATCAGCAGAAAATATCATTTGACCAATGGTGTCCAAAGTTTTGCACTTAACAGTACATACCTATACTCAAACATATATGTTTTGCTGGGGTTTTTTTTACAGGCAATATGGATCGGCATCACTATGAGACTTTTGAGAAGTTTGGAAATGAAACGTTCATTATTCACCTTGACAACGGAAGAGGGTGAGGCAGATGTCCTACTGTGATTTGATACCAGTGGTTTTCCATTTGGTTCAGAGTTAAACACACATCAAAAACTGAACAGCTGAATCTATTATTAGTCAGATCTTTTTACATGTCAACAAGATGCCCAACACCCTGTTAAGCTAGAGTATTCCCTTTGATTCCAGATTTGGCAAACATTCCCATGATGAGGTCTCGATCCTAGCACCTCTGAGTCAGTGCTGCAGGTAAGTCTGCTCTGCATTTGGGGAACAGTGCACTAATTTAAAACGTGATGGATAATACTTGGCTTATAATTGGCTAATACTGTCCAGAATACTTTAGATGGAAGGGTAGTAGTCAAAGAGCTTGCTAGCTCAGTGGTTATGCTACTGCACATAACATCAGCAATAGCTTTCTGTGCGTCCTAACAGTAAAAAGCATCAAGTCCAGCTGGATACTGAAATCTAAGGAGAAAATATCTCACAGTTGTACAACTACAAAATAAGGGTGTTTCTTCAAGCAAGACATTTAGTTAACATTATCATTTTGTTTAGTAGCAGCCTGATGGATCATCTGTGTCTCAGTGTTCCTTGTTCCAGTACCAAGCCCGTGTCATTTTGTACTGATTCACTAAATACAGTTCATACATGTAGTGAGAGAAATCAGACACAGGCTGCAGTATCCAGGCCTCAGCCTGGATTCTCACATCCTAACCTGTTGACACCCCACTACTAGTAGGCCTCAAAGCCTAAGGCTAAGGTTCGGATATATTGAGATCGGATTCAGGCCTCATTCATATGTGGAAATAAATCAGAAATATATCCGATATGTGCCGATGCAACTGTACTGTAAACAGGCAGTTCGGATTTTCCTAGGCGATGCGTTCTGTACGTCATTAACGGCAACAATTTAGTACTTCATCGCAGTTTGATGACGTCGTGTGGACGTGGAGGAGGAAAGTGCCGTGCAGTGGTCGGCGGCTGAAGTTACGTGCCTTCTTAGCCTGTGGGGAGAAGAGTCAGTTTAAGATAAAATTAAAGGCTCC
>JBBIGC010000104.1:27515863-27538687 GCA_037576955.1 Lepidarchus adonis | reverse complement strand
ACACACACACACACACACACACACACACACACACACACACACACACACACACACACACACACACACACACAAATTTAACCTACAGACCAAAGTTCAAAGATGTGCAAACAGAGTACCAAACACTAAATGTCACTTTAGCCTCCTTTAACTCAAGTACTTCTGTTCATTAAGGCAGACCCATTTCATTCCCAAGTAACAACAGTGAACTTGACATCATTTTTACAGTAGTTGTGTAAGGGAAAATCCAATTTAAACTGCCTCCCAGTCACCATCAGGTTTCAATGAACTCTATTTACTCAAGATTACGCCGTCCCTCATAACAGGCAGCATTTAAAAAGAACACCAGATCTGCATTATAACGACAGCTCTGTACACAAGCTAAATAGGCCAGCTACTGTTTCAGTGCAATTTAAACTATAATATACATATTAATGTTATATCCCTTTATGATCTCAAATTGTTTTTACAGGTAAAATGACCAACTATCCTGTGAGATAGCACAAAATAGCAACCGACCAGCAACAACTGTAGTAATGAATCATCTGTGAAGTCTGCTAAAACATCACCTTTTTGTCCTTTTCCCTTTTTCATGGCTTCCCTTTTTGAGGTAAACCAAAAGCACAGCACAGTGTTCAGGTAGCTGAGTCAAAGGAACCAAATAAGCATACTATAAAACCCCTTTCACGTCTTTTATAACAGCTGAAGTAACTCAAATTCTCAAAATCTGCTGAAAAACAATACATCCCGTCTCAAATTATGAAAATTATCTAACTTCTCTACACCACAAGGTCATAGTGGTGCAAAGCCTTCAGGTACATAACGTTACAGGAGATGTACACAGTTAACAAATGACAATCTACTTATCTTACAAAAAAGTTAGAACTTGTCTAGAGATGTTCGCCAGGTGGAAGTGGCATTAGCAGTAGCTAGATGACATAAAACAATGTTTTTTTATCCTTTTAAGAATCTATAGGTGAAGAGAATTAAGGGGGAATCAACTGTTTTAAATTCTGGAGACCAGGAAAACAGACTCTTGGTTAAAATGGCAGTTATCTTGTTGTTGCATGCATTACAGAGGACATTAGCTCCTGCCATGAGCTTCATTATGTTCATAAAATATGAAACTGGCCCTTCGTGGTAATGTGCACTAAGGATTTTGCTTGTTTTATTTAGGACAAGGACTGAAATAAAAGAGAAAAAAATTGTAGTGTATGAAAATGTCCAATATGAAAATGTTTGTCTTCAGGATATCTTCACAAAGCCAGTCTGATCATGTCCGAGGACACAAACTGCATAGTAGGCAGCCGCCGTTCTGTCGATTGTGTAGTAATGCAGGAAGCTGGGGGGGATCGCTAGGTCTGCACAACTGCCAACTTACCACACGCAGAGGAGGCTGAGCACTGCTGAGACTCTCTGAGGAGTAAAAGACCCCTTCTACATGGCAAACAGTGCATCCTCAGGCCGCTCAGCCTTTTTACCAGCACTTACAGCTGAGCCTGCTGCAGGGGTAGGATCTCCACTAGGGGGCGATGGAAGGGAGGGGACCATCTCTGCTGCTTTAGCCCTCTCCTCCAAAAACTTATCAAATTCTAAAGGAGAAAGAGACAAAAGTAAATCAACAGAGAGTCAATTCAATGACAGTGTCAATATCCAAGTTAATCAGAAACACCAACTATATAAGTATATAGATAAGTATATAGCTTTACAGGTATAGACTGTAGCCCATCTGCTCGTATACAACATGTCTGTAATCAATCCATCAATGAAAATGTGGAATGCATCAGACACAGTGTCACAGAACAATCCAGTCCAAAATATTCAGTCAATGGGCTACTGCAGTCCGAGATAAGATGGTCAAATGTGTGAATAGCATCTGCTCAGCCATCATTCATTTGGGTGTTAAAGTGAATGTGAGCAGTATGAGTGCAAGGAATGACCAAAAAAAACTATCCAATCATGGGATCCTGCTGAAAAGGAAACTGATGAATAAATAAAAAAACAACCAAAATGCTGACTACACAGAATTTGCTTTCAGAAACAGCTCCATAAGTTTTACATTTTATTCACAAAAATTGTATTTTGGGGCAGCTATTTTTGACGTTTCTTGGAGTAACTGAAATGTAAATGGTGTCCTACTTTTTAGATAAGATAATGTTTTACATATGTTACAAAATTCTGGCTTCTAGACCAAAATAGCGCACTATTTACACTGTATAAAATTGAGCAAACGTGGCTAAATCTCAAATGGCAATTTGTTAGACCCACTATGTACTGTTTGGGGCAGGAGGCAGTATATTAATTCCTACTTAGACTACACAAGGAGTAGGGAGTATCTCAGACACAAAGTAATGAATAGTGAGATTAAATTTTCCAGAACATAATTCTAAACTCTAAGAAAGAGGTCATTAGTAAAGTTTTGGAGTAATTTTACCAATCCCTATTTCTCCATACCACCTATGTGTCAATGGTCATCCATTATAAGCCACAATAATTTAATATTTTACTTTTATTAAAACAAAGGTTTTGGTTTAATATGGCTGGAATGACCATCAATCATCACGTTTCTGCTCTAAATTGTTATGTTTCTTAAACAGGAGAAACATCGTTTTAATATAAATACTATACCATTGGACCGGGGATCACAAATCTAAATTACAGTCATGCTGCAACCAACAATTCCAATAATAATCTGTGTGTTATTGGCAATATTTTTTGCTGATACTGGTAAACCTGTGGGTCATATTGGCAAAAACACTGGTAACTAGCAGATCCAACCTACAAATGTTGTAATCAGTCATTGCAAACCTACAATGTGCCCCTACATGGTAGGTATTTCAAAAGAAATAGGCAATAAGTGTATACATTCGTTGCATACAGCATAGAATTACCCATCATATACACTATTAAAAATTATACAAAAGTTATTCATTTGTAAACTGGTTGAACTGATGAATGCTGCATAATAATACCTTCACTTGTTACGCCTTCTTCTCCTTCATCTCCTTTCTGTTGAACAGCACAAGGAAAATCAAGTCAGAAAAAGTGACAGGATTTTAAGGAAAGCAAAATGTCTGTCTGATAAGAGGACACTCCATGATTGAAGAAAATCATTTCAGCATTTATAGGATAAATATCTGTCTGAATAGACTCCATGCTCACTGCCAGTTAATACAACCTTCCAATACAGTTCACTTCAGATGCAGAAACATTGACAAAGACATTAGTCATGTGAATAAAAAATGTTAATGAATACTAATTTAGTGGCTGGCATTTGCTTGTTCAGCCTTCAGGCACACTGAACGTTTCAGAAGAACTAGAAAGTTAGAAGATCCCAGAAAAGTGAAGGAATAAGACAAAGTCCTCATGGAAAGTCACCACTAAACAAAAGTGCAAGACCGCACAGCTGGTTGGTTAATACATGAAAAGCAAGCAAAAACAAATATGCTGTGCATATTTCTTTTCAAGAAGGCTTGCTATGCAGCATCCAAAACAGCAAAAAGATGAAGTAAAAAACTAAAACCTCTCACCACATCAGTACAGAGCCATTCCTCAATGTCATCCATGACAGAGGACTGGACAAGAGCGTCCTTTGAACCGAAGTCATGGACAAACCATGGGACAGAACCGCACAAAAACAACAAAAAAAATCCAGGAAACAAAAATAAAACACAAAATAATATAACTTTTACAGAAAACTCAAAATTCTTAAAACCACACAAATAACAAGCCCCGCCCCCAGATACTAGAAAAATGATAGAAATATTTGCTCTCAAATACATGCACACTTAAGAGAACTAAACAGAGAAAATGGGCAAAAGTATAGGAATAGTCTTGAGTGCTTTCATATCCAGGAGGAAACAAGGAGAAACACGGAGGAAATAAAAGACAAACACAAGCTCAGGCAGGTCAAAAGTTCCAAAAAGGTGTTGCACCCGGATACTGGTTTTATGTGTTAGAAAAAATATTAAAGACAAAGACCATGCCAAGAAAAGGAATCACAAACAACGCACACACACACGCACACACACACATACATACACACACACACACACACACACACTCACCCCTGCAGTATTCTGTTGCTTAATATCAAGAGTAGGAGCCACTGCACTTGCAGCCTTAGTGTCTTCAAATGGTGCACTTATTTTGAGAAAGAAATGATTATGAGCTTCTGAGAAAGATTATACAAAATTACAGTGAAATTCACTTTTTACAGAAGAAAACATTGCCCCCCTCCCTTGCCCATTGCAGAATGACAACTGCAGGGTGAATAAGAATCACATACAACATTATAAAGTCTACTGTATGTAGTGGAATCATCTCCTGCAGACTGGTGTCTATCACACCCCAAGAGGAAAGATAAGTGGTTTAACAGAACTATTACCAATAAACAAAGAGACACATCTTAAATCACAGAAATGATATCTCCTACTTCTTCCGCTGGTCAGATAAGGTCCCGGTTCTGGTCTGGGCAAACATGTCAAAGTCGTCCTGCGGCTGACAGCTGCTTAGAGAACTCAGAGTCCCGCTAACACTGTCAGCACCCACATCTTTAAAAAAAAAACCAACAGAACAGGTAGTGACTATCGTAGACTATGATACTATTCAGAGTATTGTCAAAGGCTATTTTACTACATGATACAGTGACAGAATGAGTGTTACAAACATACTCCACATAAGGGTTGGGCAATTCTGGGTCAGTGTCCTGTACCTTTTGGTAGTTCCCCTCCTCAAACACACTGTCTAAACGTAGCAATTAACAGGTTAAATCAAGTGTGTTTCAGCAGGGAAATCACCAAACTGTGTGGTCAACCAGCTGTTTAAAATAAATTCCCTTCTCATTTCTGCTGCTGTGAGTGAATGGCAAGATAACTTCTCTATCTGTGTTTAGAGTGTAAGCCTTCTAAAACTTCTTAAATGTTGGATTATTGAACAGAAAAATAATAATTATATCCAAAATACAATATATGTTTGTTACATTGACATAAAAATATTAAAAATAAAGCACGTTTGCCGGAATGTGACCATTTTTGTGATCAAATCAAGACAAATTTCTGCTAGGAGCAGTAAAGTTCGATCGGTTTGAATCGCTTCAATTCACCGAGCAGTCACAGAGTGCTCACCAAGGCCGGCCAGTCGAGAGGACAGTGTGGCAGGGGAAGCTGATCGAGCAGGAGCTACAGAGGCAGGCAGGCTGGAGGGTGGGGTGGCGTTGACTCTGGGGCTGACCACTGCTGGAGATCCTGGCCCCAGGTCAATCAGGTTATCCTCAGTAGCTTCACTCAGGACCTGTGGACATGCAATCATTACACATAGACATGCAACACTGAATCAATGCACAAGGCCTGTGTAACCAGCAGATGGAGCAAGTTGCTGTTTCAGACTGAGCAGAAACCACTGGTCCTATCAGGATAAAAGAGCAACTTCATCAAGAGGCATGTCTTAGCATTAACCAATAGAACTGACCTATTTACTACAAAGCTACAGCAGACTAGTATACACTAATCTACAGAACTCCAGCATTTTTCAGCCTGCATCTGTAACATACCACCATTTACCACAGCCAGTTATTTCCCTGTGTTTTGTACACAAAAGATTCTCGGTTGACTCAAAATCCACTTACAACGAAAGCTAATGAGCAGTTGTTCAATTCTGGAAATATACGCTAATCAGGGAAAGGTTTAGGTGTTCCAGTCACACAACCTTTTAGTACATGTGTACAATCAAGCAGTAATCTGCATGCACAACCTCCAACAAGGACAGTCCCAACACAGGTCACCAATTTCTCAACCCATCAACCTGCAAAGACTGAAGGTGATGACAGTTCCTAAAATTTTGATGGACCATTTTCTATGCATCTACTTCAGGGTTGGAGAATTATTTACGGTGTATAGTCCTCAGGGAAGCTTCCCAGTCCTATCAATAGGTGCTTTAGGACTGAAGGAACTTTTCATAGTTCACAGAACTGTTTGAGTTCTTGTCCTTTTTTTCCGTTTTTCTATTTTTTACTAAGGATATTTATTGTTATTATAACCCCATTTTGAGGGAACTTTTTGCTTCTACTTCAGGGGTGGTACTTTTTTCAACACTAGAAGCACCGTGAGTGTCATGCTTGGTCCAGAAAAATGTGTACTGTGATTGCAACCCCCATGTGAAATGTCAGCAATGTAAACAACAGTGCGAACATGCCCTTAGCATTAAAAATAGAACAAATGAACCAACAGTCCAAAGCTTTATTAAACCTTTATGCAACAGAGCAAATACAATGCGTATTTTATCCAACCATTTGATCCATCTTTCATTTTTTGTATATCAGTGCTACCAACCGTTGGCCTGCTGACGTGTTTCTACTGGAACGCAAACAGAATAATAGCAAACACACCCTGGAACTGTTTGGTCTGAAAGCACCTATTATACCATGGAAGCATGAAGGAGCAACAACAGTTCTGCCAATAAGTGGTCCACCACACAAACTCATAGAGTGGAAGATGGCCACATCTGGGTTGGGCAGATCACAAAAGAACACTTCCTACCAGAACGCCTAGAGCCCGCAGAAAGGTTTGGTGGAGGAGGAATAATGGTTTGGGTCCATTAGTAAGGGTTAAGGCTATGGCACTTAATTTCAGCAAAGGTTAATGCTACAGCACTAAAGGTCATTTTTAAATGTATATTCTTCCAAAATTCCAAAAGTTTGAGGCAGGTCTTATCATATTCCAGCATAAGCATATATATACTTTTGGACATAAATAACATAATAACATAGAAATTATAACTAAGGAATTAAACATGTCATTGTTAGAGTGAATATTTATTTAACCCAATATATATTTATACATACTGGGAAATGTGTCAAAATAACTGCTTGTGGTAATCTGTGGTAAACTGTAATGGACTATGGTACAAATGCAGAAGGTAGAAAATAGTCTGAGAAACGCTGGAGTGCAGTGAATATATTGAGTAGTAGTCAGTCCACAAATACTAGTTAGTGGTTAGTGGAAAAGGGTTTAGATTCTTCACTACTTATAAATACTATTTTCACTAGTTTCACCAATTCCTAACATAATTAAAGAACAATTCCTCTCAGAGTTGAACTGGTTTAACAGGAGTTGGTGAGAAAAGTGAAGTGACATAAATGAAAAGATTATTAGGAAGTTAAAGGTGCTATTACAAAATGCAGACATTAAACCACCAAATGGGCTTTTCATAGAGTTCAACTGCAGAGTAGATACTTGTTGCTTGACATTTACCCCCAAGCAGCACACAAACAAATAAGGCAAATGTTCTTTCACTAGATTTCAATCACATGAGTCTTGAATCCAAGTTGATGCTTTCTGTCTGAGGCAAGGATGGGATGGGAAAGGCAGGAGATGGTTGACAAGCAATGGTCACAAAACTGGAGGGAAGGCGACGCATTCTAACATGGGCATACAGAAGCTTCATATACATGACATGCCAAATGCAACATGGGGAATGATGGTGTGAAGATACCAGCCAGTGCTTCAACGTTTCTGCTAATGTCACAAAATGAAGCACATAATTAGATGACTTTTATACTTGCCTCCCTCAGCTAGCAATACAAAAAAGAAATATAAAAAACACAAAACAGACACCATAAATTATGTCAACATGCTTTCACAACTCATCTCTGGCTTTTGCAACACATGACCGTGTTTGTGAGCCACACAAAATGTACAAAAGATACCAAAAGCATCAAGCAAGCAATGAGGGGAGGAGAAAAACAAGCAGCATGACCAAAAGCCATAGCTTCGCCAAGATCTCTTTATCTAACATGTACATGAAGACACTATGTACACAAAGTGGTACATAAAGTGATGGTTTAGCAAATATCTAACTATTATCCACATTTTTCCCTTGAACCAAAATGTAGTAGATCAGATAAGAAATGTAAGGTGTCTAAAGTTTGTGTCTTTATATTTGCACTGGAGTTATGAAGCTCAGGTTGATAAGAAGCAATAAAAGTTTAAGCCATCAGGTTAGTATTGAGCAAACTGCATCGCTAAATAATCATACTTCCCTCAAACTGTATGGAGATGTCAACTATTGTCTGACTTTTGTGGTTTCTGGCACTTTTACTTACTGTTATCCATCAAAATGGACAAATGCAAAAGCTAAATTCAGGCTACAAGATACAAAGTATGAATAACTAATAAGTTTTAGTGCAAATATAAAAAACAAAACACACCTATACAATCCACTACATAAAGGGAAAAACTGTGTATTTGATTTTCAGCTAACCACCACTTAATGGATACAGTGTTCATCTTACAATAAAGAATTAAGAAACTTACCCCGTTATTGACACCATGAGCAGTTCGACCAGATCTGAACCTCTCATATCTAAGTGCAGCCAAGGGACACATTGATTAGTGTTGTACTCAAATTTCCATCTTTGATACAATACTTTGAGAAGTATTTATATTCAGTATCATTTTTTTGCTACCAAGGAAAATTTAAATTGAGCCCCCCTCCCAGATAAACATCTCTCTTCAGCAAATTCTGAACAAGATCAAATTATTCTTCTTGTTCAAACCCCACTCTGTCACTTATAAAAGTCAATTAAATAAAGTGTTATTACCATATGTAAACCATAAATATATACCATTTTCCAATAACAAAAAAAGTGAGGTAGTGCAGTTATTGCGGCACTTAAATTGTCCTGTTGAGAAGTTAAGAAAAGGCCAAGTTCACATAAACCCATGTACAGTCAGAGCAGCATAAGAGAACATTAATAAACAAATACTTTATTTTTAATTAACACCAGGAGCATTGTGTTGATAAAAACAAATATATACCGAAGCCATTATTAGCATGGTTCTTAGACCACGAATAGGGCTAGTCAAGTAATAAACATTTTACCAGACCAACGATTTATTGAAACAACTTGGTCAATGCTACTGAACATGGAAACAATCCCCAAACTCTGCACAGGTCAGCACAGTGCTACCATTTCAGAATAAGAAATCATTTTGATCAACCATTTAGTATAACAAACCACACTGCTACTGAGTTCAAAAGTGATATCTGCTGAACAGAAGCCCATGTGTGTGAAAACAAATACCAATAAGGAAAGGGTGTTTGATATGAATAGTGTTTCAAATCAGTATTAATATGCAATTATGATTTTTTCTGAGAGCACTATTAATAATACAATCTTTCTCAAAACAGTGTTGCTCAGAGGTGCCCAATCTTTTCTGTGGCTGCAGGTTATCATTCCAAAAAAGCAGGAGATCACCTGACTACTTGTTTAATTAATTGGTCTCATTCTTTAATCAGTGAAAACCTGCAAACACAGCCTGTTGTGGAGAACACTGGCCAACACTTTCACAGCTTTTGCAGTCAGACCTTTCATATCTCAAGAAGATGTTGTTGAGGTCGTCGTTGACGTGCAACAGCTCCTCTGTGACCTCCTCATTGGACACACGAGAGATGAGCTCCACTATCCTCTGCTGCATAGCCCTGCAGGTCCTGTTTAGCTCCTTACCAATAAAAACATTCAACACGACTATGAATGCAGTGAAGTTTCTGGGGAAAATAGTATTTTTGGAGGATTAAGTTATTTTATTTTTAAAAGGTGCTCATTCAGTAAAACCACACAGATTCATGCATTCCACAGACTATAGAATGTCAAAACAAATCAAAGTCACCAACCTGCAGAAGCTCATGGTCAGATGGATCCTCCTGCCCAGGGACCATTTCTGTTAACATCTCAGACATCACCTTAGTGTTTCCACGAACAATGTCCAGCTCACTACGAAGCCTGCAAATCTGATACACAACTACACTGTGACTTGCATCGATTGCTAATGAGCTGCATTAATTTTGGAACATTAGGATTTAGTATAATAATACTCAATATGCAATCGTTTTGTGGCCAAAATAAAAAAAGACTATGTTTGAACATTTAAAAAATTGCACCCCCTCCCAAAAAAATTCTGAATTGATCCAAAACTATCACCTCAAACTCCTCAAAATTTCATAACAAACTGAATCATTTTCTAAAATAACTAACATGAAATAACCTCATATTGCTGTGACGGAAAGCAGGATACCTGTTCTGGGGTGGGGTTGATGGGTCCAGACATGTGCACATTGGGAATTTGTGGGGAAGTATGGGCCAAAGGTGCAGAGTAGGCAGGGGTGGAGCCAGGCTGGGGTTGTGGTTTGGGTTGGGATGGAGCATTGTATTTATGATCCCCCTCTGGAGCATTCTGCAGCTAAATACAGAAGAAGAATGTGAGTAAAAGAATGTGAGTAAACACAATGTCTGAGGAGCACTGGCACACATGCAAGATTGATAATATAACTTTGCAGAATCATATCTTCAGCTAAATACGTGTAAATAAACCAAGCACACTAGGAAGTCTTACCCGCTGCGGGGTGTGAATCGGTGATAAGGTCTCCATCTCTGACCTTGGGAACTCTATGCCTTTTCTTTTCATTTCCTCATAGACGTGGACCACACCTGTCAAATCAGGACTACTCCTGAAAGCATCAGCCCAGGCCTAGGAAAGTTAGAAGGTGGCTGTTAACACATACTAGTCTTACCAGCCTTCATTCAGTTATATCCAAGTATATTTTGACTGCATTTACATTACAACTTCATATCCTTGAGGAAAAATAAGCTCTATGACAAAGGCAAGCCCAAGATTATAACAAAAAAAAAGAACATAAAGTGTCTCACAGACACGGTCTACCCCTCCACTCACCAACAGCAAATACTGGCCACTGTAGCCTTCAGAACATTCCCACCTAGTATTAACATTCTGAGTTGGCCAAGAAAACATATGACCATGTCATCGCTAAACATTGGGTCTCAAGGTGCTAAGTAAATAATGATTATGTCGAGTAAAATATGCAGACAGACAACAACAATAAACATACAATATAAACTATTATACATAAATAAAAAATGATCTACTGCATAACATGTTCAAATCATGACAGTGAAATAAATACATTACGTACATACGCAAGTATCAGTTTAACAATGTATCCGACAACTTAGTAGTAACTTTCTAGTAACTAGAAACACAAACAGGAACAAAGTTGAATATCACAGATGTCATATCAGTATTATTAAAATATAGTGGTGCACTTACATAACTTGAACAAGATATAAAGTTGTGCTCAGAAGTTAACATACCCTGATGAAATTTATGATTTCTTGGCCATTTGTCAGAAAATATGAATAATGACACAAAAACATTTCTTTCTTTCATGGTTAGTGTTTGGCTGAAGCCATTTATTGTAAAACAACTGTGCTTCAAAAAGATTTGAATGGCTATTAAAAGAAACCATCTTCACCTGTGTTCTGTTTGCTTGTAATTAGTAGGTGTGTATAAAAGGTCAATGAGTTTCTGGACTGTTTTTTGGATTCTAAGTCATGGGGAAAGTTAAAGAATTGTGGAGGAAAAGGATCTGTGGAAAAAGGTAGTTGAACTCTATAAAACAGTAAAGGAATATAAGAAAATATCAAAGGAACTGAGAATGCCAATCAGCAGTGTTGAAAATTAGGGGTTATGTTGAAACCAAATCATGGTTCGGTAGACCAACTAAAATTTCAGTCAAAACTGGCAGGAAAATTGTTCGGGAGGTTAAGAAAAGCCCACAAATAACTTTAGGTGAAATATAGGACTTTCTGAAAAGATGGACTGCATGGTTAAAAAGAAAGCCATTACTATGCAAATGCCACAAAGTATGCCACTTACAATATGCCAAACAGCACAGAGACAAGCCTCAAAAACTTCTGGCACAAAGTCATTTGGAGTGATGGCACTAAAATTAAAATTTTTGGTCAACAAGGCCTGTGATGAAAGGTACATTCCTACTGTGAAACACGGTGGTGGATTGCTTATGTTTTGGGGATGTGTGAGCTACAAAGGCACAGAAATTTTTGTCAGAATTGATGGCAAGATGAATCAAGAAGATTATTAAAAATATTGGAGGAAAATGCACTCATCAGCCCAGAAGCTGCACATGGGACATACTTGGACATTCCAACATGACAATGATACAGCAAAATAAAGTGATGATTCTGGAGTGTCTCTCAGTCTCCTGACCTTAATATTACTGAGCCACTCTGGGGAGATCCTCAAATGTGCAGTTCATGCAACACATCCAATAATTTACAGGAACTGGAGGCTTTTTGCAGCAAGAATGTGCAGCTTTACCATCTGAGAAGATAAAGAGCCTCATCCACAACTACCACAAAAGACTTTAAGCTGTCATTGATATTAAAGCGAGCCATACACAGTATTAAGAACTGGAGTATGTAAATTTTTGATCAGGATCATTTGGGTAGTGTGTGTTGTGATTATAATTTTAAAATAATAAACACAGTTGATTGACAATAAATGGCTTGAGCCAAACACTAACCATGAGTGAAAGAAACATTTTGTGTAATCATTCAAAATCTCTGAAAAATGATTAAGAAATCATACATTGCCAGGGTACGTAAACTTATGAGCACATCTGTATGTACACTACCATTAAATTCCCAAAAATATATGACTTATAATTGGCTTTTTTGTTAATACTATTTCTTGACAATGAGTAAGATAAGTGTAAATTTAGATAACTCTAAACTCTATTCTAAAGCGTGAATTCCAATAAGTAATATGGTCAAAATGTTTTGTACAATCAAATTATTAAGACTTCATTCTGTGCTTACATTTCAGCCAGTGAATTATGCAGCAGGATTCCACTACTGCAGGTGTATGACATCTTGCTGAGACAAATTCTTTAATGTTATCCTGAACAACTGCCCTTCTTCTTAAACTTCTTAACATCTTAAAACAGCAAAAGGTGTCATACTCTATTTGTTGTCGCTTCCTTACAACTATTTATAGCATTCTGTTGGGTGAAAATCCTATGGGACTTTTACAGTAGGCTGCAGCTCTATAAACAGCAGGTAGGCTAACAGGGGCACATTCAAGCTGACCTGGGACACCTGAGCTGCTCAAGGTAACCAGATCACACTTGGTGGTTATGGGCCAGAGCATCTGCTAGATCTCTGTGACCACAAAACCTGTCATGACTAAGAAGCCCCAGGCTATCCCGACCTTTCTGTAACCATGTTTCAATTTACAAAACAGCAAATTCTTGCTCATCATATTCTTATCATGGCTGTACCTGTATAAGGGCAAGTACTTTATCTTGCACTATGGCAGGGGGGTTGTTTTTAGGAGAAATGACCTTCACCAGAACGCCGTCAATAAAGTCCCGAGTGGTGACGAGAGCATGGAAACGGTAACCACAGTTCTTCACGCATGTCTCAAGGACCTGGCAAAGCACACAATTAAAATAGGGGGTACTGATTATGTAAGACAATAATGAGATTAGGAAAAAATACATTATTTAATAGCAATATCTTCTTACCGTCAAAGTCAGCATCACTTCCCTGTAATTTTTATTACCATTAAGTCTCTTTTTTACAGCCCTTATGGCATCCTTAGGCCTGTAGTCAAAAAGAACAAATAAGCATATGTAATTTTAGGCTGTGATAATCTCCACCTGCCCTGATTCAGGCATTTAAGAGTAAGTGTCTTTGACCATTTGTATATCAGACAGATTTACAGGAACATTTAAATCAGGTGGTATATTCAGTTTTGATGACTTGATCATAATTTCTGCCCATTGCTGATTATTTTAATACTTTTTTCAAGCAAGATCATAATCCACCAACCAACAACTCAACAATTTAGCCCACAATAGACAAAGGTTTCCCCTCACCCATCTTCTGTCTCATTGATGATGTCACATATCTCCATATTTAAAGTCCAGTCTTCACTCTGTAAGGAGCCATCTGTAGCCTTTTCTATAGATTTAAACAGAATGTTTTCATACATTGTCTTTAAAAAATTGCATAACAATTGCAATGTACAATTATACAGACATACTCAGCACAACAGCAAGTCAGCGAGTCTTTATGTAGAACAGTGCTACAGTTTATTTGCCAACCTCAACACAACATGTAGACAAAAATAACAACTAGGTAGCTAATAAATAAACAATAATCATTTTCCACAATAAATGATCTGTGCAAACATACAGCAAGATAGGTTAGCTTGATCCGTTTGGTGAGACAGCTAGCTGAGATACAGCTTAAGTAGATTTCACTGGATGTAAATGAGAAATCATTTATAACAGCAATTATTTTAATCTACCGGACGATCGAGATCTTTAACAGTAAACTGTCTGTGAAAACTGGAGGTGCAATTCTAAACCAGACGTGCAGCTAATTCAGCTAGCTGACAACAGCTGACAACAGCTTTTAATTTTCTGCTGACGAACACAAGCTACATGAAGAAAAAATACACGTGAAACCGTGTTGCATAAAGTATACATTTAGTTAATTTAATAAATAATGACTGGGCAATTTAAACACGAGTGTTAAAATACCAGTAAGACTGACTAGCAAAGCACACACTGAGCTAGGTAGACAGCTAGCTAGGTAAGCAACTCATCTAAAACGCTACCAAACGAAAGAAACCCTTATATGAGAGTACATTTAACCACTGATTAGATATTTGTCTGATGTTTAAATCATATACCGATGCACTGTCCCACTGGAGTACTGTATGGATTTCCCAGTAAAAACTCCATCTTGTCAACAACAACCCAACATCGACTAGCAGTGAATGAGGCAGTAAACATTCAAACTCCGCCCCTGCTTAATCCCATTGGATGTCAGGACGCAAGTCTTCACGTCTATTGGTCAAATAAGATGTCTGTCTCTAGACAGTCGCTTCTAGGAATTAAAGGAGACCGCAAGCTGACATATGTTCACAAAACATCTTTCTACAACGTACGGATTTTAAATTGATATAATGTACAGCTTTTAGGCCAACACTTACTTAGCCAACTAAGTAATATGTATTATTCCATTAACCAAAAGCGTTCTGCTCCTGTGGTGTAAAACCTTATCAGCTGGACTTTTGCAGCATCTGATAGACTTTTATTGTAGAACACACCTCAAAAACACTTTACTTCAGCTTTCAGGTTAACATCCAGATCACTTAGTTATATCCATTGTTCATGTAATGTTACACCGGCAAACTCAGTAATACAGTTCATTAGGACAACAACGGAAGGGAAATGTTATTAGCTGACATTTTCTCCAGACAATGTGTTCATGCAAACACTGAAAATCTCTTTATCAGACGTTGTGTTGTGACTAATAACAGGGTGCAGACATTCAAAGCAGTTTTAATAATGGTCAGGGATAAGTTCTACTTCAAGTGTGATGTCAGTTTCCATATAAATGACTTAATCCATTTTACACTAAGCTCACACGAATAAGTTCATTTGTTGGTTTCCACCCTTTGTCCTTATTGGACTTGACCATTAAAATGATCAATGGCCAAATCAGTCCTGAAGGATTTTTTTCTTCACTGTAGCGCTTTCTGAAGACAAATACACAAACAGGGCCCCTGCTGCCGTACGAGCTCGCAGCTCATACATGTCATAATCATGAGCCCATTCGACGTTTCCCCAACGCTGGATCTAGGGGAGAGTGGACACAGGGGTTAGTCTAAAAGAGAACACTTCTGAAAGTTGATGAGTTCCAATTTTCCATAGATATTTACATGCTATGACCCAGATATGAGGTCAATACAAATTTCTAAAACAATTGGCTTCCTGAAAAATGATAAAATATCTTGTCAAGTGCATGATTAGACTGTACAAAATATTTTTTCTCATTGCTTTATCTACATAGCTTTGATTAACTGCTCCATTTATGTAAAAAAATATTTTCACTGTAATTCTAGTATTTGATGTTAAAGCTACTTGTATTAGCAACGTTTTATTTTTTTATTTTCTTCATGGTGCTGTTTATCTCTGCTTTAGAAAGCACTAAGCTTTATAAGCAATGTTTCATTTTTTAAAAATTATAATTATCTTTATCGAATATTCTGTCTTTTTAATTGTGAATCTTCACTGTAGGGTACACATCTTCTATGGTATCAGGATGGTCATACCTGGTATTCCTCCTCCAACCGTGCCAACAGAACAGCCTGCTCCACTGTCAGATGTCTGTCAATCAATCCAAAAGACAGCACCACCGACTTCAGCTGATTGATCACATACTCAAGCCCTGCAAATTTAAACATTCAGTATATGATCTGATTGTAGGATTTTTGATTAAATATTACATGATGATGCATATACAGTTGTGCTCATAAGCTTATGTGCTTACAAACCCTGACACAATTAATGATTTCTTAACTATTTTTCAGACAATATGTATGAACTTTTCTTCTGATCAGGGTCATTTGAGTAGTTTCCATTGTCATTATGATTTAAAAGTGTAAACACATTTGTTTGACGATAAATGGCTTCTGCCAAACACTAACAAAGGAAAGCTTTTATTGTTATATATCGTTCATATTCTTGTTTTTCCAGCCTTGACTCTTACGCACAGAGATTGTTTGGATGATATTATGCACTGTATATGATGGTAACTTCAAACTTTTCTCTGAGAAACTCCTTTCTGATATTGCGCCAATATTTTTTACCGCAGCATTGGGGGAGTCAATGATCCTCTTCCCATCTTGACTGAGAGACACTGCCACTCTGAGAGGCTCTTTTTATACCCAGTCATGTTGCCAATTAAGCCAATATATGGCATGACATTTCAAAATGTCTCACTTTCAACATTTGATATGTTATCTATATTCTATTCTGATTATAATATTGAAATTTGAAACTTCGACTTCAATGCATTTTTTTAATTCATAATTTGTAGTGTCCCACTTTTTGGAATCGGGTTTGTAAACTTATGAGCACAACTGTACAACATATAGCAACTTTTTCTGTTCATTGTTTTGAAGACCAGATTTTGGCAAATCTGTTATTTTTTATGTAACAGAGCATCTACTCACACCTGATTGTTATACCATTGACTGAACACACCTGACTTTTCAGGTGAACTCTAATCCTAGAGGATCACAAACTTTTGGCGTTCACAGATATGTAATATTGCAACATTTACTTCAATAAATGGTACATATACTATATACAGCAGCAAGAAACAACTATGTGAACATTTTGGAATTTCAGGGTATTCTGCATTAATTTGTCATAAACTGTGATCTTCACCCAATTCAAGGGTTTTAACAAATATAATGTGCCTAAAATAATAATAACAAAAAACTCTGATCTTGTCTGAGAACAACCATACATATTATGACAAATTAATGCAGAAAACCATAATATTCCAGAAAGTTCACGCACTTTTTCTTGCATATACTATAGCGCATATATATTATATACAATATATATATATATTTTTTTTTAAATTATTTTTTACATACTCTAAAGGGTTCACAAACTTTCAGGTGTCCCTGTAGGTTAACAATCACATAAAGCTGCATTAGCTAGATACACTGAATGCTTTTTTTTAGTTTGTGTATATCAAGCCAATGAACCCCAGGGGCTCATTACTGAGATCTGTATTAAACATTTGTTTAACTGATGTTGCTGTTCATGAACCAAACATCTTTTTAAAAACTAAAATCTGACAGACAACAAAATTTTGAGTGCAAAAAAGAGCCAATTTTTACAACCAAACATTAAATCTAATAAATAATTTGTACCCATCAATACCTATCAGAGACCAGAAGTTGTAAGAGCTGAGATGCTGATAAAAAGTTTCTTTCGTCTCCTCCGGGATTTGGGGGCCCATTATACTAAAGGATGAGCCGATGATAACATTGTACCTACAGGAATAAATTCTGATTAGGCACACTGCGACAAACAAAGAGTTATAATCTAAATAAGACTTACTTAGAATTCAGAGAACATTTATACATTTCACCTTTTTTCAATCCACTCTAGAACAGGGTCCCATTCATTGTTCTGAAGTTCCACCAGACCTGGAGGTTCTTCTACTCTATAACTGAAAGAAACACTCAATTACTTATGAATTAGTATCAGCCTTTGGATTCATACCAAGTTCTAGGCTCAAGTTATTATAAACAAGGATATTTTGTACATCAGCTAAAAAGTCTATTTTACAAGAAAAGCACAAAATTTATAAAGGAGGTGATTATTTTTGTGAAAGAATATAGGACCATTTCTTTTGGTCCATTAATCATGAAATTTTGACACAATGTTAATATCATCTGGTGTCATCGAATTCTGTAAAAACAAAGCACAACAAAAACCTAAAATAACCTGAATTTGGTGATCTGTCTTCATTTAAACACTGTTTGCCATTTGTACATCTTGCACAACTGAACTTTCTTCAGCCATTAGATTCAAGTTATTACAGATATATCACTTTGATCAACAGCTTCTATTGCATATACAAAAAACAGAGGGACGCCATTATCACGAGACCCCATGAGACACAGTGTCCAGCTGTGATTAATGTCCAATGAGACTTGGCAATTTACAGCGATTCATAAAGTCACCAATGAAAATCGGGAGAACAGGCTAAGGGTTTCTTTTCTGCAATGAGTGATGCCATGGCCATTACCAATAGAAGTGAAGGCAGTGCTACTTGACAACCTGTCACCCTAGGACTAAGTTCCAGGAGGACAACCACCACTGCAGCTCTCCACCAGTTCCCCCTCAGCATTGAATTGAGGCCAAACAGTTCAACCTCAGTTTCATCAGACCAGAGAATCAAGACTTCTTCTGATGCTTTTTCACGTGAGTTGCACTGCGGAAAAGCTTCGGTCTTGCCACTCAGATCAGCTGAGGACTGCAGTTATGTTCGTCCTTCTGGAATATAGTCCCATCTCCACACAGGATCTCTGAAGCTCAGTCAGAGAAGCCACTCAGTTCTTGGTCACCGGTCTCAGGAAGTTCTCGACTGCTCAGTTTGCCTGGGTGACTGTGCCAAACATCTTACATTTGAGAATGATGGAGGCCACCATGAGAATGTTTAGAGCAGCAGAATTTTATTTGTAGCCTTCTCCAGATCTGTGCTTTACAACATTTTGTGCTCAGCAGTCAGTTCCTTTAACGTCATGACTTGTTTTTGCCCCGATATGCGTTGTCAGCTATGAGGCCTTCTACAGAGAGGTGTGTGCCAAATCATGTCCAATCAATTACATTCACCACAGATTCCTCCAATCAAGCTGTAGAAACATCTCAGCAGTGATCGAGAGAAATGGAAGGCACTGCAGCTAAATTTCAAATGTTCATGCAGAAAATCTGAACACTTATGTAAATGCAAGGTTTCATTTTTTTAAATGATTAAATATACAAAATAATCTAAAATTCTGTTTTGACTGTTGTTTTGGGGAACTGAGTGAAGATTCATGAGAAAAAATGAATTAAAATAATTTCAGCATAAGGCTGCGAATTAAAACGTTCAGCATACCAAACAGTGTCGGTGTCCAGAAACTTCAGCGCAGCAGAGATGATCTGGCTCTTGTTTCGTTGTGTGGGATTATCAAGGGCTGTGTTGCACAGAGTAGTCTAAATGAAAACGTCAGATGATATAATTCTCACATTCAGAACCAGGAACAGTTGATTAATTTAACGCTGAAAGTAACGTCTCTCACCATGTGCATCGTGTAGAACTTCAGTGTGTCTTTCTGAGCATCCCACTCTGTGGCTACAGCCATAGCAAGTGCTTCGTTTGGCACAGTGAAGAGTTTCCCTCCTGGAGTCTTCAGCTTTCTTCTGTCCAGATTTATTTCATACAGGCCTCCTGCACATCACAGCAGAGAACGTTCATCCACTACACTTATCTCATCAAACAAACTGATCGGTTTTATGTCCAACTCTTTTCAGATATGTGTTATATTGCTCATATAGTTACAGATTATTAAATTATTGACACTAACTGTTGTACAATGTTAAGACTTACAGCCTCCAAAAACAAAAGAAATGTATTCAACATTAAACAGGAGCACAAATGTGTATCATGCCGAGTTCCCCGACACACATGCAGAACATAAAACAGGCTTCCCACTCTTAGAAAACGTCAAATTCCCTCACTTCTGACTCACTTTCACTGACTCAAAAGCTGATTTTCCATGACTTGTAATGAACAGGTCACCTTTGTGCTGAGCATAAAAAACCCAGCTAGCATTTTAAACTTTTTTTTATTTACATACTTTGTGCACAATATTTCCCCTTAAATGGAAATAATAATGAATGTATTGCTGCCTTAAAAAACATACATTATCTTAACTCTTCACTGATCAGTCATCGCATTAAAACTATCAGCTCAATATTGTGTATGTCCCACTCACACAATCCAAACAGCCCTGACTATGGGCTCCTCTGTGTTCTGATGCCTTCAAACAATCAGAATCAGCATTAACATTATGTGCAAAAGGAGCTCCTCTTTGGGATTGGACCAGACAGACTAGCCTTCACTCTCTATGTGCATGAATGAGTCTTGGGTACCCATGACCCTGAAGGCAGTTCACCAGTTGTTCATCCTTGGATCACTTTTGGTTGGTAATGACAACTGCAGACCTGGACCTCGGTATAAGACCTGCTGTTCTGGAGATGCTCCAAATCGTCTAGCACTCGGGATGAGGGCTTGTCAAAATGGCTCAGATCCTTACGCTCACACAGTTTTCCTACATGTAATCTAAAATCTAAAATATCCAATCCCTTGACAGATACCACTGTAATAAGATAATTAAATTATTAATGATTTTTGATGTGTGTCAGATCCTTTGGATGAACAATACACCCATGTAGCTCTGATCACACTTCCTTTCTAAAACACACAGTTAAATTACCCTTAAGAAAACACAATGGTCCCTCCCACTATATTGTGGTTGGTATATATTTGCTTTTACAGAAATAGATCTTTTTCTGTATTATCTGTTCAGCAGTCTGCATTTCCATGGCCCATCTGTTTAATAGTTTTTCCATAGACTGCCCATAGAAAATATTACATTTTCATAAATAGCAACTTAATTCATACATGCTACAATAATTGCCTGAAAAATATTTTGATTATATGTCTTGATATTTTCCATAATATCAAGATATTTCCATTGTACAAATAATACTCAGAAACGTTATATTTGTCCATAATGTCAAACAGACTTGGTCCAAGACTTTAATGTGCTATTATTTAGAAAACATACAGAAATGATAAACTTTTAATGCATTTGCTGAAGAAAGGACTGGATGTTTACCTTCACCTTGAGAGATTGTGACATCCCGATAAAACTTCTTACGCTCTGCGAAAGATAATATATTTTTTAGAAAATATTAAAATAAATATGCAGCTGAATGAACGTAACCCCAACCCTCAGCACAGAGTGCAGTTCTGTGGCGGAAGCAGAATTTCCAGTATGAACAGACCTGTAGTAGCGCTGCCGTATGTTGCCCCGTGCGCTGATGCCCCCAATAACTTCAGCTCCACCTGACGACCAAGAGGCAAAAGCGCCCGACCGAACTGCCGGTGATATCTACACAAACTGGGCAACATAGTGACTGTGAAACGGAGTTAAATGGTAAATGTGCCGGTTACTAAATCCGTGCTGCAGTTAACCAATGCTAATAATAATAATGAGGGATCAACGTTAGCCAGCAGTTTAGCAGCCTGTGTGTCACACGGGAGATTTTTCAGGCTTTTAAGCACATTTAACAACTAAACCGCCTTTCATTCCTAACAGAAAATACAAAATCTTGCCACATTCTCTTTGAACGCACGCGTTGACCTTTCTTTTGACATATGAGGGAACGAGAAAGGTTTCTTTTCAAAATAAAAGTCCCCCATGCACCGGAAATATCAGTCAGCAAGCTCGGCCGCTAACTTACCGCCAGGTGGCGACAAAGCATCGTTCACTTTTGGCCGCACGCTCCCTTTTATTGTAGTTGAGCTTTCGTAGTTTAAAGGCTTTGTCATTATTAAATAATGAATCAACTGCCTTTGCCAGTAAGAGGCAGCAGTGCTTTGTTAAGAAAAAAAAAAAACATGCCGGGGCACGTGCATCAATGAGCATTTTCTTCCTACACTATTGCAAAACGCCTGGTCTTTGCATTCTTTGGCAAATTGTGCACTTGCTCTAAAGTTCTTTTTGGAGAGCAAAGTTTTTTCCTGACACACCTCTCATTACGGTCAAATTTGTTTAAGCCTTTTCTGATTGTAGATGTATCTACTTTTACACTTACGCTTGCAAAAATTACTAGAATATTTGGTGATGAAAGTCAGGGATTCTTGGAGACAATTTTTGCAACAAACAGGCAAAATGTGCTAAAGTTGGCCTTTGACTAAAGTGCAATTGTTTAAAATCCATGCCACCTGTAGATGATTTCACATACAGTTCTGTTATAATAAATAAGCTTAAATTGTACATTAAAAAGGCACCAAAACAAACAAGCAAACAAATAAATAAATGCTTAACCTTTTCAGGAATGATGGGCCTAAGGGTCTCTAAAGTTTTGCAGCTTTACTATTGCCCCATTCTGTCCAGTTCATCCTAAACCCGCTGGATACAGCTGAAGTCTGTAGACTGAGTCTACTGCTGAGTTATGTTCTTCTAATGTTCTGCTCATTATCTCACTGTGTGTCTTACTGTGTGTTTCTGGCCTTTTCCTCCACATTGTGATCTCCATATACAGTACTACTTCCTGTACTACAGTACTGTACTAATACTGCATCAGTGGGTGGAGGAACAATGTGTTCCAGCCTTTCTTCACACAGAGGAGTTTGTAGGTCATTAGCAGAAGTTGGGAACTTCACCAGGTTCTAAATGCTTGAGGGAAAAGCATGTTGTCTATGTTGACGGATAGTGTTTTTGTGTGTGTGTGTGTGTGTGTGTGTGTGTGTGTGAGAGAGAGAGAGAGAGAGAGAGAGAGAGAGAGAGAGAGAGA
>JBBIGC010000104.1:27501626-27515763 GCA_037576955.1 Lepidarchus adonis | reverse complement strand
GTGTGTGTGTGTGTGTGTGTGTGTGTGTGTGTGTGTGTGTGTGTGTGTGTGTGTGTGCGTGCGTGCGTGTGTGCGTGTGCGTGTGCGTGTGTGTGTATGTTTATATCTATATATCTGGATCTGTGTTGCTGACACTGTGTTGTCTGGTTCCCATCACTGCCACTGAAGAGGAGTTACACATTAAACTCGACATTAAAACACTCTGAAGAGCTTTGTTTACGATCTGCTGGATAATCAGTAGAACAGGCCAGATCTGAGCGTTACCTACTCGGTAGCACACAACGGGCTTGTGCTAATAAAAATAATAAAGTACAGAATCTCATGCAGCCATAAACCAAGCCCGGGCAGAGACAGTCGCCTGCGCGTGCACGAGAAGAGCATCGGCTTCGTAAAGCTGAACTGATTCCTCTCATCACCGCACAGTAAAACGGCACCGCCAGCGCACGTGCGTTTTAGCAGTCACGTGATCGTCCCCCTAGAGACTCCGCCTCTCAGCGAAGAGGGAATAAAATGTTGCCGGAGAGGAGAGAATAGGGCTTTTGCATTCTGCTTTGGGGGAAACTTGCAGCTGGTCCAAATGGAAGACGCGCGCTTTCCTATCAGCGTCCGAATTGTTGGCATCATGTACAAAGACAAGAGCAAAGTAAGACGCACTGCTGCTGGAAGGGCCGCGTCCCAAACAGCACATTTTCACACTTTACATATTCCACTACTGACTACAATTCTAATGAAGCTATACGTTTTTTCTTTTCATTTTTTTTTATTATTTTACATCCAGTTTAGTGTGGAAGGATGCAATTTGGGACGTAGCCCTTGTCTATCTGTCTAGTATTGTCTGATTGATTCTCTTGGACCTTTTCTCTTCAGATATTGCTCTTCCTACTCTTCTGCTTAGCCAATCAATTAATTCATTATTTAGATCATGTTTTTTTTATAAATTGTCTTTGAGTTTGTGAATGGCGTGATATGCAGTAAATGATGTTAATGATGATGATTAATATTAAATAATAGACCGTTTGTTGCTCACCTGCTAATCTTTCTGTTGTAGTTGTACATAACCTCAGTCCTGTGGTCTGATCAGACTGAAGTGGCGGTCTACAGGACCCTTGGAGACTTCAAGATGTTTCATGTAAGAAGTTTTCCTGTGTTCTAGATGAAGACTGCCTTGCCTGTTTAGTATAGTGAGCTAGTATTCTTACTGTTTTTTCCTTATTTTTTCCTGTTTTTTTTTTTATTTAAATCAGAGGCAGCTGAAGAAGAGATTCCCAGTGGAGAACCCATTGCGGGTCAACCGAAGCAGAGTCCTGCCTAGATTTAGAGGTACAGTAACAGCACAGTAGTCATTCATCCCACCGTTCATGTCCAATGGGTCTAGATGTTCTAAAAGCTTGGGGTGGGATGTTTTTTGGCAGGTTGGATGCTAAAAGTAAACTTACAGAAGAGGACTCCAGCCAGGGCTGTGCACAGAGTGAAGTCTCTGCAGAAATACTGCACTGACCTGATGCAGTGCGACCCCAGTGTCACTCGGGGGACTGACCTCATTCACTTCTTCTTGCCCAAGGAGCACGAGCTGCAGCCGGAGTTTGTACAGAAGAGGTTGGTACAGAACAGCTTGTGTAGCAAGAAGCAGAGGTGATGAATCCTGCTTCATTACTTCTTTATACATCCATGTGTGTAGGAAGGGAAGAGTATTAGACGCTTCTCTTTATAGATTATTTTAGTGAAGACCACCTGTGTCGAGTCCAAGCCAAGTCTAAGACTAAGACTAGTTAAGGCCGAATCCAAATCCTTGAGCTTGTGTCAGGGTTAAAAATGATGAGTATTGATACCTTGTGCGCAGATGAATTTTGGCACCAGTGTCATGGTCTGTTCTGGATTTTGAAAGGGTTAAATAAATAACAGACTTTCAGAAGAAGTTCACTTGAGAAAAATATTTTCTTTACTTGGCTGAGACCAGCTAGAGTATTTGGTGCCAAAAGCAGAGCAAATATCAATGAGTCCAATAAAAGACTGGAAGTAAAAGGTGTGAGTAACACTAAAGCAGCACAGGTGCTTAACTAACAGATCAGAATGAAGACCACACCCTGTATTTTGGTTTTCATGAACATCTCACTCTTTGCTATGAATTCTCAATGCCACTTACTCACCTGGCAAATCTTTCTCTTTGGTGTCCTGGTCAGCGTGATGATTTTCCAGTCAGAAGAGATTGATAATGGCCAAACAGGCGCTGACCTGACCAGCAAGCATCTCAATGTTGGAAACGTGACCCAACCTTTTGTCACCAAAGCATATCGCTGTGTTGCTCCTTATGAGACCAAGGACACGAAGAACAGACCTTTCAAAGTAGCTGTGGATGAAACACTAGATGTGCTCATCAAAGATAAAGCAGGTATGCACCATTCCCAGGAAGTCTGTCTGAACTGACACAGTAACAGATGCTGATGCCTCATATAACACAGTACATACTGCACTGTTTCACATTTTGCTATATTTTATGAATTTAGGAAGTAAACTCTACAGTTCAATGTGTGTATGTTCACCTACAGGCTGGTGGCTGGTGGAGAATGAAGAAAAGTGTTTAGCCTGGTTTCCTGCTCCCTACCTGGAGTTATGTGAGGAAGATGAAGAGGAGGAGCTGGATATGGCAGACTATGAAAGTAAGTGAAATCAGTATTTTGGCATCTCTGTTTTCTCAGTAAATCTGCCATTAATGATGATTTACGATACCAACATTCGAGTATCAACTGATCCAGTTGTCCTTTAAAACTACTAAACTTTAAAACTATTTAACATACTTCACTTTAAATCATCATCTAAATTCATAATCATCTAAGTGATTATTACCACTCACACACATTTAAGATACTGAATATCACAATTGTGGCCCAGACTAAATGTGCTAGTTGGCCCAAAATATTACCAGCACAATCATACAAATATTGTCTAGAGCAAATATAAACTGTAATTCTAATTGTAGTAATATAGTTCTGTGATATTTCTCCCCTGTGATATCTGATACTGGGAACTGATGTGTGGTTTCTCTACTCATAATGCAAATCAAAAGAATTAACATTGTATTTTTGTAGCATGAAACATGGTCACTGTTGTTTCCCCTGTAGGATCCCTGTACTGTGCTGTGAGGAGCTACACGGCCAAAACGAAAGATGAGCTATCAGTGACCATTGGTGCCGTGCTGGAGGTGCTCCAGAAGTCTGACAATGGCTGGTGGTTTTCTAGGTAATTCAGTTTCTCTGGGCAGATACTAAACCACAGCACCAAAGTGTCAGTGTTTGACTAATACATAGACCAAGTACTTAGTCTGGTGTAGTATCACGCAAGGTTCAGTGTGTAATAAAGAGCACTGCTCAACCAAGCGTACTATAGTCACAATACCATAATTAACCATTAACAAGCGTTTACTAGTTAATGAACCCTTTTACCTTTCAGTTCATGGCTGTGTCTCACTCTCATTACTACACACCCTGCACATTAGTTTTATATTAGTTGCTTGTTTTACAGCCTAGTCTTTGATTGCTGAATCCATAGCATACAGTCAAATTCCACCCATTTTGACTAATTTCCCTGAACAAAAATCTGAAAACTCATTGGCTTCTGTTATAAGTGTGTAAGTTGTCTGTCTCTTTGTAAACACAGGGATATTTTTGTATGTGGTAGTTGATCATATGCTGCAGATTAAGGATACAAGTGCTCATCCTGACAGAATATTTCTGCCAAACATATAGGTCACCAGATGCAGTCGATCAGCTAAGTAATGTCTGAAGGCAATGGTCAAATTTTTTTAGCAAATATATTCTCTAAAGTTTTCCTGTCCCATTCAAACTACATCCAGCTTGGTAGAGACTAGTCTATGTGGTTTAGGATACAGTATGACTTAGTGTGAGCTATAAAAATGGACAAAACTTCACTGTGTGGCTGAATAATAGGCCTATTTTCACAAACCACCTTAGTGCTGATCTAGAATCAGTTTTTGTGACAAGCACCATCATAAATACAGATAAATCTGATCCAAGATCAGTCCTACTTACAGCTGCTTTGTGAGCATCAGCCCTGGTGTTGTCGCTCCTGTGGTTCACAATCCTAAACCACATCAACTGTGGAGAAGCTGAAGGAAATGTGGATGATGTATTTTTATAAAAAAAATTTAGACTATTGACTTCCAGTTTTTGCTAGCTACAATAACCTCAAAATAGTCCAGTGCTACAGAACCACAGAACCAAACATGTCTTGGGTGCTTTTGTCAAGCTAATGCATTAAAAATATGCCTTTATTAGTTGTATCAGCTCATGATTTTGTGTGACTCTTCCAGATATAATGGGAAGGCAGGATACATTCCATCCATGTACCTGCAGCCATACACCAGCCCCACTCTCAGCCTGCAGAAGAAGCTCTACAGCTCCACCCTTAACCTGTCCACCACACCTACGCTCCTCCAGGGGATTTCCTACACCACCCAGCCTCTGAAGAGCCGACTCAAATCCCGCTCTGTAGAAGTGCTCTCTGAGCCTCCGACTCAGCCCGACACTGCGGTCCAGTCCAGCGCCGTGGTCCAGCGCAACAGTTCCGACAGCCGCAAGAGCAGCATCAGCGGCGCCAGTGACGAGACCGACTTCAGCTTCAGCTCCTCCAGTTCTCTGGGTCTGAGCCTGTCCAGCTCCGAGGGGGAAGAGAGCCTGAGACAGACGGAGAAAGTTACAGATTCATGCAGTAGCGACAGCGGCCTGTCCACACAACCGCCCAGCCCAACCAGTTCAGAAGAGAGCAGGTCATCCAAACTGGGGCCCAGAGTGCCCCCTCGCCCGAAAACCAAGGAAATCCTCACCCGCTGCACCACTTACACCCGCAAAGCTGCCCTGGCAACCCAAGGCCGTCTGTTTCCAGAGAAAATGGAGAATAAGGCCCAAGTTGTCGGAAGAGATTAGACCATCCATGAACAGTTACTGTATTGTATGTTTTAAAATTTGGACTTTTATCATGTTTTAGGTGCCAAAAATACTGAGTAGCATCAGAACATTGAACAAATGTGTGAGGCCTATTATATATCTGACAGAGAGCATGTAAAGAGAGCAGTCAGTGTGTAGTAAATTTTCATGTTAAGTAGTTTTTTTGTACGTCGTTATTTGATCAATTTCTGAATTATTTTTCACTAATTGTCCTTTTTGTTCCACTTGTTTATTTTTGCAACTGCTGAATTGAAAATGCCATGAATAATTGCTACTAATAGCCTGAAGGTGCAGTCTGACAGGTTAAAATTGTTCACAAACCTTAAGAAATATACAACAAACAACCACAAAATAGCTTGATAGATTGTATGTACTGTTTCAATTTCTTTCATTGTTGTAATGTGGCATTTTTACAGACACTTTTTTCTGTAATAAGAATCCAGAATGGTTCATAAATGTGTTTGAATAATCTCACAAAATTAATAATACAAATATCAACTTCAGTGTCTCTGATACTTCTACTGACATCGGTTCACTTCTATTTATAGGTCTAGTGGTGATAAGTTTCACTTTCCTTCTGACAGTCACAGGTAGCAGGTTGTCACAGTATCGGGAACCATCTTTCTGAAAATGTGTTGACAGGTTGACAGCTTTCTTTAGAAACCTTTCTGATCTTTGATGCACTTTGTGTTTGTTTTGTTTTTGGCAAAGTTACACTTCTAAAAAGTTACAGGGTATATTCCCTGCTTACAGTACTGTACTATATGTTCTATATCACCTGTATTTTTGGTAATTTTATATTTGTATTGCATGCTCTGCCTATGTAACAATAAATATTTTATTTCATACAACCTTTTTTGCTGTTGTAGAATAAGAGTTGAAACACCGTAATGAGGTAAACAGTAAATCCGTCACCATGTTTCTTTTAACAGCATTAATGGATGACTTCAGCTGCAGCACCCTCCACAATTATTCGCATCCCTGCTTAAGATCTGTTCTTAGGCTTCTAATAAATTCTGTTTTTTAATACAAGCTCACAACACAAAAAAAGAAAAATCCAACTTTTAATTGAAGGACATTTACAAATTGGGAAAAAAATCCCACAATATTTTTTTTATTTGTTACATCAGGTGAAATCATGTGTGCCACCCTGCTGTTAATGTTTTGTAAAACCAACATGACTCTGTGTCACGTCATATTTATACCCCAGGGACACAGGAAGTCATTAATCTTCCACCACGGCATCGACTACCACCCCTCCCAGTGATTCCCAGTAACAAAACAAAACAGTTCACATCAACAGTCACACATTGACGGATTCGTATGTGGCACCTAGGGAAGTCTTCATATGAATCGTTAATACTATTATAATTAATTATTACAAATGTACGTAGATATGTTGCTATTATTGATATTGTTTAACCATGGTACATGCTGTCTGCTGTTCTCCTTGTACCTCCTACAGGCAACCAGAATGTTTGGCTAACTATCAGGACAAACGTTTAATTAAAAAAAATAATAAAAGGAAGATATTAATTACTAATTAAAAGTTTATATTTTTTCTGATCAACTTTAAAAACTAAACTAAAAATTACCCAAAAAAATGCTTCAATTATAAGAATTGTTACGGGTGCCAATAATTGCTATATTTCTTAGTGATGGGTTTTTTCATTTTAATTCACTTGCGTTAAATGCCAGATCTTGCTCTTGCAATAAAAACATTTTTTTAAGGCTTATAACACATCTTAACCAGGGGTGCCAATTATCATGGAGGTTGTTATACAAGAAGCATTTTACACTTGATGGATTATAATTTCCTGACATTTCACCAAAAGTTCCTGCTGTTTCCAGTGACTCACTTAACGTGTATTTCAAGCATTGTTATGTAAGAACCTTATTATAGCACAACAAATTTTATCTGAAGTCTTAGTTTCTTATTTCTCATCAATTCCTTATTCTATAAGATCTGATGGGAAATGTGTCATTTTAAAGGAAGGTACAGAGTCAGAGTTGTTCATAGTGTATGTGAATGGAACCAAGTGTCTAAAAGCTACGTCACAGAAAGTTATTATATGAAATGGTTATGAATACACTACCTAATGCCTGAGACTTTGTTTTAAAAGGAAAAAAGTATTCACACACCACATTTAAAGACTAATCATTGTAGGTTCACTAATCATTTGGCAAAGGAACTAAAAATGCTTCATGTGCACTGCAGCCCCTGCTTTTCATCTCTTTAAAAGTAATAAGAAATCAGTAATTGACCATTTCACATCAAAGTGACTTTATTTCAACAGCTTATTTTTACAAAATAGGGTGAGTTACGGTCTTTCAGGTGATATTGTACTCTGCTGTCCAACTTACTGATATTAAAAACCCATAACAAAAATCTTAATTAACTTCAAGGTGCCGGAACATACATGAAGATTCCTCAAACTTTCAGATTAGATCTTTAGATTAGACCTTTAGAGCTGATGTTTGTGTTATTACGTGGATTCATGCCAAACCATTAATTCTCCCACACTGTTTTGGCTGTGTATCAAGTGCTAAAAAAGTGTATAGGTGTGTGTATTAGTTCAACATGAAGAAAATCAATTAAATGTAGCTTTCTATCAAAACAAATCCTGACATAGGTAGATAAATTAAAAGATGAAATTGATCTGATGTGTTTTGTCTATGTAAACATACGCTGAATAGTTCTTCTGCTTTTACCTTATTTGAACAACACTTTGTACTGGGTGAGATCATTCATTCCTTTTGTTTGCTTCCTGACAGTGTACTATGCATTTGTACCATGACACATTTTAAATTTAGGTGAGGGAGTTCACCTGTTGGCTAATGTGCTGGCATGGCTGGCATATCTCCTGTGGTGCGTCTAACCACATTCTATTGTAATTGTACTAAACCTTATACATTATAGGCTCTAATAAAGGCACAACTTCATAAGAGATGATGCAAATTATTTGACCGATTTCAATACAACCAATTATGTCAAAAACTACCTAAAGGCCTGAGTGACGAGGTATCACCACAACAATAAGACGTGTGGTGTATTCTCAGTCAGGAGTGGTAGTGTACCTACCATCAGTGTCTGCTAAAGCCTCTTTTCCTTCTCAGTGAGATACTAGCGTTAATAATCCATGACTTGAAAGACTGCAACTACAAATCCAATTTGCAATGGCAACAAATACAATCCCATCCCAAGCTGCTTTCGAGAAAATATGTCACAACAAACAATGCATTACACCCTGCTGAGTGCTGCTGCTAACACCTGTACACCATCAAAACCACCCACCGGGGGCATTAGCAGAACTGCACTTTGGAGCAGCAGAAAAAAGGTCATCTGGTTTAAAGATTTTTACATTATATGACCTAATATGTGTGGTGGAATTTACAGTACTTGAAGAAGTGATGACACTGATGGAAGAAACATAACTTGACTCATTAATCTAACATCTGTTCAGCAGGATACTACACACATTGTTTAGAAAAGGTTTGAGGAACATGACAGAGTGTGCCAGGGTGTTGCCTGGCCTCTAACTCCTCCAGATTCAAGAGTTACAAGACTGAGTTCCAGTTCAAATGCTAGACTGTGGACAGGACTGCAAAACGGACTGTGTTTTGGCTAATCGAAATGACAATTACAACAATGAATTAGCCATCATGCTGACATTACCTCGATAACACAAAAACTTGGTGATTCTATTCTAAGAGTGATAACTAAATATCTTCAGCAATTAATACCACTTTCAATGAAGGCATTTTGCCCAAAATGACAGTCTAAATTATATTTGATCAATCTTCTAAAAAACATCATTCCTGCTGACGGCATGAACCAATCCTTTAAGAATTCTCCTTCTACTTTATAGTGTGGCTGACTGATAGCTGAGCCAAACAGCTGTAGTTTAAGCCAAAATTATATTCCTATCATACCTTAAACAGTCTGTTATGCTATAGATGAATGATAAAATGTTGGTTTGCTTTTTAGGCAGATCTACCTTCAGTGGGTATAATTACTAGTCTTGGTCAGATAAGTAAGGGTTTTGTCTTTGTCTTACACAAATTTCTGCTTTTTTACTGCCCTGTGTTTGTATTTTATGTAGCACCATAGTCTTAAATTAACTTTGCTTCATTTTGCTATGCACTGTGCCAACTCTATATGGTTAAAATGACAATTAAAATCTTCTTGATATGACTTGACTAGACTTCACTGGACTACCGCACAAACCAGGAAGTAAGTGTTTGATGAGAAAGCTGTATTCCATTCAGAAATCTTGTGGCAGACTGAATAGGGACATGTAATCTAGTTTACATGTAACTTTACAACTGTGACTTAATTTTTAAATACAGCTCTTCATAGAATGAGTATAAATACCTGTATTTCTTCCCATCTGATTATTTACACTACTGTCTTTGATTAAATATGCTGCAAATCATGGAGGCACAAGTCATTTCCTGATGCTCTTCTGTCTTATCATTACTGCAGGTAATAAACCACGTCACTTTGATATAAGAAGTTAGAGTGAGGCACCCAAAACAACATGAAAATCACTTTACACTGATCACCCATAACATTAACACCACCTGTATGATATTGAGTAGGTTTCGCTCATGCTGTGGTGCACTGTGTGTTCTGACCCATTTCTATCTGAGTCAGCATTAACATTTCAAACCAAAGTAGCTCTTCTGTGGGATCAGATCAAATGAACAAACCTTCACTCCCAACATGCATCAGTAAGTGGTGGGTCCCCTTGACCAAGTTGCTGATTGACCAGTTCTCTGTTCTTGGATCATTTTTGTGAGTACTACCTACTGCAGACCTGGAACACTCCATAAGACCTGCTGTTTTGGAGATGCTCTGTCTCAGTAATCTAGCCTTCACAATTAGGCTCTTGTCAGAGTGGATTTTTCCTGCCTGTTTCACATGCTGATTAATATATCCCACCCCTGAAAGTAATGAAATACCTAGAAGGTCAATGTTATTCAGTTTGCCTGTCAGTGGTGTTAATGTTATGGCATATTTGGTGTGTAAAAGGACCTGGACCAGACAATAAAGACTGAAAGTAAAATCAACAAAATAGAATAGAATAGATTGTAATAGAAACAACCCCATGCAAACACGAATGTGCAATAACCAGTTTTGAATTATGTAATTTCTTTAATACCAATGTTTACTTCTCTTATCTTTAACCTTGATAATCTGTGACTCTGATAATAGGCGATGAGCCTGCTATTGCTTTTATGAAAGGATTTCAGTAATCAGTTACTGCAGCTGACGTGTGAAATGAAGTGTGTTCTGGCATCAGGCCTTCAATGTTTATGCTTCGCTCAAACTACAAAAAAAGACGACATACTGGAAGAACAGGCTTGAGAATCATGTACAGTCAGCTGGGCAGTTTTATTACAAGGAGAACGTTGACGCCATCTGCTGTTAAGTAAATATACCTCAGAACTAAGCAGCATAAGCTGCCAATTCCTAAATGGAGCACACTATGTGGTTGTTGGCCTTAAACTGATTGAGAATCTTTTCATTATACGGAGGCTCAATAAACCTTAAAAGGTTCTTTAGACTCACATTTTGCTTACAAGAATAGTTCTTTGATTAGAGAACCCCTCTTCGCCTCTAAAGACCCATAGTTGGCACTAACAGTTAAAGACAATGGTTAAACAATTTGACCCATATGACCCATATGATAATGTATAATATAAGTTCCTCCTGTTCCCTGAAAAACAGGATTCTAAGCAGATGTCCTCCAGGGTTAGCATTAGGCTAATAGTGACGGTATGTTTTGCTAAGGTGTGTGATAAGTGTTATGACCATCATAAACAACAAAGGTCTAAACTGGAACATTTCAGAAAAATTAAAGTGTTTCATGTCAATCTAATGAAGCCTACACCACACACATGTTGCATGAGTTTATGAGTCAACCTGCAGAAAATACCACCGTTTTCCCCATGGCCATTCAGAGGCTGCAGTGTCCACAGAATAGAGTTTGTAGTCTCTAGAGCTGGCGGCCATTGACAGCTCTGTGGTTTCCCCAGCAACGCCATTGTCCACTAAGCAAAAGCTGGACAGCACTGAACCAGGCCTCTGTTGGTCTGGTGTGAATGTTGTCAGGTGCTATCCACGTTCACCACTTGTGCTAGAAGAGGAAAGAAAAGAAACATGGAAATGTGTAATAGATTTCTGAATAATCCAGGGTCAAATGGTCCCATCTGGGGCATGTTTAAGCTGTGTGTTGTTGGGATAGCAGCACATGCTAGGAGCGCAGAGCTGTTTAGCATGTTTTACTGCACCACTAGCTGTGGTCTTCTTACCCTGGGACTGTGAGATATGGTGAGTTTGAATGGAGTTGCTTGTTGACTTTAACGTTATTTAAGGTTAAGTAAAATGACTTGATACTTTGGAAGACTAGACATTGATTTCCACTGCATATGAGGCTCAGAATGTACCCATTATAGAGTAACCTCTTAACTTTTCAGAAGGCCTCCTAAATTCAGTTTCTCAATAACTAACATACAACTGATATCAACACTAAAAATGACATTAATTTATAAAAAAAATTTTTTTTACATTGGAATTATTTTGTTGTTTCATTTATGTGTCTGATTGTCAAATTGATGAATTGTCTTATTTCAGTTAAAAGCATTAACATTGCTTCAGTTAAGCTTCATTTTGAAGTACTTGGTGTTAAACCCAGTGTTGTTCACACTTTTTTTTTATTTTAGGCCTATTGTTGCATTACCTTCAGGGTGTAGGTCCTCTATTGAGAAATAACTGGATAATCTCTAGGGGTCACTTTCCAGTGTCCATATGAAGTCTATGAGCTATGAAGATATTTTTTAGTGGTAAATAAACACTAAGTCAGTTCAGGACTATGCTTAACTAGACGTGAAGAGATCCACTTCTTGCTATGAAATGATGCTGTCTCTCTAGAAACTGATTTGTGTTTGCTTATGCTAATCAGAGTGGTGGCTATGAAGTGGAGCTGTTTGTGGACACCCCTGACCATGACCTGATCTGCATCATCTGCAGAGGTGTTCTGCGCTGCCCTGTACGTGTGGCATGCAACCATGTCTTCTGTAAGAAGTGCATTTTACAGTGGATGAGGAGGTACGAAAAGTACAGAAGTGATGAATAATGAGTTTTACCCAAAGCTCACTAGATGGCAGTGGAGTAAGGAGCGACTTTGTGCTAAGAGGCCTGTCTTTATTTAATCCAGACAGGAAACATGCCCGTGCTGCAGGAAGTCAATCAGTCAAAGCCTCATGTTTGTTATGTTCAAGCTGAGTAAATCCATCAGCCGTTTACCCATCAAGGTAAGCAGAACTTTGATAAGAATGTTAGAAGATACGTCATGGGGAAAATGGCAAAAATATTTCACAATTCTTTGACATTTTAAAAATATATAGAGTCCAACTTTTTTCTGTTGTCTGAAATACTGGAAAAGGCCAAAGAAGAGCCATTAGTGCCACATTTTAAAATGCTGCCAATTACTTGATTTTATTAGTTTCACACACTGTACTACTAACTCCAGCTATTTCTCTGACTGTTTATTCTCTTTGTAATGAAATGTGCTTCATTGTTCTCTGTTACATTTACCGTTTGCTCAGAGAAGCCCATTGTGAAATAGTGACTGATTTCAGATGTCAAGCCCTATGGTTATGTATAGTAGAAACCGGTATAATGGTCTACTATAGTATAATGGTTAAATGGGCGGTGACTTAATTTGGATCTATGTCTTTTCTAATATTTACACAACAGGCCAGAACTTTGAAATTAATCAGATTTGTTAACAACCTACATAATGTTTTCTGATCTAGTTTATCCACTAGATAATCAGCTGACCCATTTGCCTTTATTCACACACACAACATTAAAATGTAGATTGAGCCTTAATCATGTTTAATGACATTATCATATAATTTATGTTAACAAAACATGTTCATAAAATTATAACACATCTATACACATATAGTGTACTAGTCATTTTAATAACAAATTAGTTATATATTATATTATATTATATTATATTATATTATATTATATTATATATTAGCTTATGTATTTTGGGAATGTTCTGTTTTTGCAAAAAATGTGTCAGACATTGGTTATCCAGCTAGTGAAGTGAACAAAAGTTAATTTAATGATGCTCCCAAATTTTTGGCATTTACTGGCATTTGACTGTATAGCACACCTAGAATGTTTGACCATGTGCTCCTAGCTGCTGTAAACACAATGATCAGATCACATGGGGTGTAAAAATGCATCAGTGCAGTGTGGTGCATAGACCTACAGGCGAATATTCACCTGCTGGAAACCTGGGTCATTTAATACAACAGAAATGAGATAGCGAGGGCAAGAGATAAAGAAGGGAAATAGAGAGTAATAGAGCGAGGGTGAGTGAGAGATAGAAGGAGAGCGAGGGAGAGAAAGATTCATTCCTGTGTGAGACTGTGAGCTTTTACTTATATGCCCTCTGGTATCAAAGTCATTGTTGCGTAACAATAGATTTCAACAGCGTAGTTGTTACTAAACGAATACTCGCCAGTAAGTGGGTTATAAAGCAGATAGACAGTGATAGGCTCACACTCACAACCAAATCACAGTCAAGTGCTATTCCCTATAACACATAACTTCAAATGCTGCACTGCTCTTATAGCTCATATAATGAAAACTAAACACACTTCCCCATTCATAAACACTGCTTCAAAATGTTTCCTCTCCAGCTCATACTGTTCTTATGTGCAAACTGGTTTTGGGATGCCATTAAATGTAACACCTTTACATATCAGTGATGTCAGAACAAAATATTGTATCTCTCTAAACAAAGACTCACATAAGGAAAAATATATATTGTAATATATACGTCGCAATTTGTTTTGCAATCATTTTGCATATGCATATGCATCCATCTACTGTAGCTGGCCATGCTGATGTTTTATGGAGTCTTAAACATTCAGGGCAGCCATTCAGAACAGAGCTTATATGTCAGAAAAGAAGTCATTTACTAATGTTAGTCAGATTAAATTTTCAATCCGATTAAAAGAGGTGGTTTAGACCTTTCTTTTAATCCGATCGATCGAGAAAACTGCTCATGTATACAGGTCCTTCTCAAAAAATTAGCATATTGTGATAAAGTTCATTATTTTCTGCAATGTACTGATAAACATTA
>JBBIGC010000104.1:27481114-27495501 GCA_037576955.1 Lepidarchus adonis | reverse complement strand
CTTTTAATTTAAATTCATTTATACACTGGGGGGAGGGAAATCCAGCTTTTAATTTAAATTCATTTATACACTGGGGGAATTTTTTTTTTTTACAATTATTGGCACCCCTTCTGTTAGTATTTCATAATACCCCATTTTAGGATATTATGAAACAACACAGTACTTAATCTTCTCTAATAACAAGGTTGGAAAATACAGAGACAGGGATTTTTCTAGATCATCCTAAGTCCTGAGTCCTCTCTGTGTACTCTCCTCATCAGCTCACCCCACAGGTTTTCTCTTTTTTGTGTGTTCAGTCTATATTTTCAGGGGAAAAAATATTAATTAATTAAGAACACATCTTGACCAGGGGTGCCAATAATTGTGGAGGGTGCTGTATGTTCATTTAACTCCTGTTTCAGTCATTGTCTATGCTGTGGTGCGTGGAAATGCTTCTCTAATTAAAAGATAAGCAAGGCAAGAATGATTAAGCATTTAATCTTCCCGCATCCCCTGTAGTGTGTCTAAGGTGCAAGAAATTAATGAACTGTGTCTTCAGGACATTTTATTAACTTTACACACGTACTGTAGACTGTGTGACACGGGCATGTGGTGTGTATTTCTGCAAACCTGTTCTTTGTCAGTGGGGCTGCCGTGTGTGCTGGAATGGCAGGAGCTTGCTGGTGGACTGGCTTGTGCGGAGGAGATGAGATAAGTCATGTAAGAGGTGTAGTCCTGCAGAATGTTCTCCCTCACTCTGCCCACCAGGTCAGAAGGGAACACAGGCACAGAAGAAATGTTCTCAGTGCTGCCCCTGCTGGAGACCCCAGTGACCTGCTCTGGACACCAGAAACCTTCGTCTTGCATCACGGACGCATCTACACAGAAGGCAATAGTTTGAGTGATTAAAGTGGTGCCTGTAGTGGTGAAGCTGTGCTTTTTTTATAGCTCACAGTAAGTCATATTGTATCCTAAACCACATCCGTACCACCTTAATGAAGAGCTAAGTCCAATATGAGTTAAACATTTTAGTGAAATATTTTTACAGAACCATTTTGTGTGGCTTCTATTGTTTGGTGCTGCAGATCCAGTGATAAACTGAAGAGGCAAAATTCAGTCTGTTGATCTGTTAAATTTTTTCCAAATTATTAACAACCGCATCCCAAACAGGTAATAAGTAAACACAAACAGAGTCACTAATCCTGTGCTTCTGAACAAGGCAGAAATTGTGGACTGGGAACCAAAAAGAACTGATTTTGTTTGTATAATAACTGTATTGTTTTATGCATTTTGAGTTAAATTGAGGTCCCCATAACATTTAATTAAAAATTATAGGTTGAAGTCACAAACCTTTATAAAACTGAACAGATTGTACATAATTAATAAAATTAATAAAATTAATAGATAAACTTGATAATATAAAAACAAACTGTGGCCTTCAAGTGGACTGCCTTTGCACTTTTTTAGCTCTGCAACATGTTTTTGATAGATAACAATATGTTCAGTACAATGAGAATGCATTTCAAATATTCTAATCTGAGTCATGCAACACTGTGAAGTGAAAGTGATTATCTGTCATTGTGAATACACCACAGCAGACAATGCACCACAACTAAATGTGTCCTCTGTCAACAGTCGCACCCAGGGAGCAGTGAGGGGAGGGTACCTTGCTCAAGGGTACCACAATGGTGCCCAGGCTGGGACTTGAACCTGCTGATCTCAGGGGCAAAGTCCTAACCACTAGGCCACCACTGCCCAACTGCCCCACTGCCCCACTGCCACTGGTCAGTTAATCTGTTTTTGTGAGCAGTTAACTAAGCCAAATATATATCCAAAAGTAATGCAAAGTCTCAAATAATTAAGTTTATTAAGATTCATTTCAGTATTTTAGCAGAGTTAGTGACAAAAAAAAAGCACCATCTCAAAATGGGCATCTTGCATATACTTTAGTAACACCAGCTTTGGCAAGTATCACAGGATGTAAATGGGTTTTTTTTTAACCAGCTAAATGTCTTTAAGTGCTTTTGATGGTATTTCTGCCCTTTCTTTCCTCCAGAACTTTTCACATAAGTGTAACCGTAGCTGAGGATGGAGGGTAAAGCAGTGTATTCCCAAATTAAAACTTTACAGCCTTACACACTGAAGTTGCACAACACATCTGTGAACATTTCCATAATGAACAGCCTGCCCGCTTTCCCAGTTCCACTACTGAAAATGTCAGAATAATGAACCTTGTTGCTGTGGTAACATGAGCCTATGGAAGAATAATGCATTCGCTAAAATCATCCAAGTGTTAATAGCATTACGGAAAAGCAACAGCTCATGTTGCAACAGGAACTTTAGTTATTTCACAGTTTTGTTTATATTATATTTGTTAATATTTAAAGTTAATTAAAACAATGTAAACATTTTATTTTTTATAAACAATACATTTAGTTAAATAAAGTTTTGTGTTGGTGTTTGTTAATAAAAACAAAAAAATGCATATTGGCCCCAAATATTGGTTATTAGCTCTAATAACTAGCAAGAATCAATATCGATATCGACCCGGAAAAAACTATATCAACCTCTACTGCTTTTCAATGCTGTTTAAGTCTGGGGACTGTGAGAGCCATGGTACAATCCTCAGACACAACCTGAAAACAACTGTGGATATTGGATATTTAGTCAGGATGTCCTGATCACGTTCTCTTGCCAACAAGTCCAATCCAAGTCATTTATATTTGAATATCAGCCTATCTGCCTATTTCTTGTCTCTTTTCCAAGTGCAAGAATGTCTGTGCATGTCTGGCACATTTGACAAGCTCTGTTGTATGAGATCAGTGATTCTTCAACACCACATGCTTTAAAAATTAAATGAGGATTTAATCCAGTGTGCAGTGAGGAAGTATTGACACTGGGCAAATATCAAATGTCTATAAAACTAATCACAGTCACATCTGAAAAAATACACTCGCAAGTAATCTGTCTTGCCTTTTTGCTGTCTCAAGGAAATCTATCTCCCCCTCTGTTTAAAAGTGTCCAGTATGAGTTGTTTCAGTGCAGCCTAGGTACCTGGGTAACGAGAGTGAACTTGCTGTATTTCCTCAAGTGTTCACTTTTTACGTGCCATATCAAATTGTTTGTATTAACCCTTTTTACAGTGTCCCTATTCGCTAAAACACCAAATCCAGTCTTGATTCTCTATCCCCCATTGCAAACAATTCATGTGGCCACTAAATGGCTTTCATTTTCCAGTTTCAAATATTTCCCCTTGCTGACAGCTCTATATCCAGCTCTATATCCAGCTCTATATCCAGCTCTATATGCAGCTCTATATGCAGCTCTATATGCAGCTCTATATCCAGCTCTATATCCAGCTCTATATCCAGCTCTATATGCAGCTCTATATCCAGCTCTATATGCAGCTCTATATCCAGCTCTGTATCCAGCTCTATATCCAGCTCTATATCCAGCTCTATATGCAGCTCTATATCCAGCTCTATATCCAGCTCTATATACCACATATAATTAAATTCCCCTTTTCTCTGAATAACCATTGGTCTGATTTGTCTTTTTAACAATTTACAAGCAGTTCTCTCTCAACAAGAGGAGTCAACTTGACCTCCACAATTTCTGTTACTGCCATTTCTTAATTACATTATGAACTATAAAAACAGCTACCTAAACGATTTGTGATCTTCTTACAGTCCTCTCCTGCTTCACAAGCGTAATTATTTTATTATTCTGAGTGCTATGCAGCACTCATTTATATTTATAACGTGTTGAAATTTGCATTATCTTTCCTAATGACTGGGAAGAAGTCAGAGTCCTACAAAGCTAATTAGGGTCTGAAACCTTGGAAAACGTGATGTAATACTTCCATACAGTCGTGGTTTTTTTTTCATCCTGAAAATGTAAAATTAAAAAGAAAGAACCCTTTATCTTGTTATGCATTTTTTTATATCAGTTCATAATCTACCCGCTTTACTTTTTTTGAAAAAGTTAAAAAATGAAAAAACAGAAAAACTAGAACAGAAAAAACACACATGTAGAGTAGGAGTACCAAAAACTGTAAACTTCCATGTAAACGTCCATGAATTACTAATATCATTACTTCTTAGCAACATTAACAGAACAGATCATGATGTTCCTACCAGCCATGGATTCACAGTGGCCCCCTTCTTTTACAGTGGATGAAGAGAGAAGGTGATAGAACCACTCCTCCTTCTCTCTTCCTGTTCTCCCAAAGAGGTAGAGAGTTGTGGGGTGGCTGGATGGGGGATGTGTTGATTTCTCAGCTCTGTATGGCTCATGTTGAGACTCTCTTGCCATCTCTTCTGTTTGCTCCTCTGCTCTACCCAGAGTGATGCAGATGGGATACTTTCTGTTCCAAACTCTCTTACGTGCCAGAACTGGGGGCTGCAGGAACACCTGTTGCCAATATAATGTTTCCATGTGTGACAGAATTAAAATGATTCAGTCCAGTATGAACTGGCATGTCGTCAACATTAAGAATGAAGAATTCTCACTGAGATGAAACGTGAAAACATTGTTAAAATGTAAAAGTTACTACCCCCTTCCCATATACGTCTATATATCAAAACTACATTACAAACATCATCGCGGTTGTGATGTCACATCTCAAGTAGATGCCTATATAAACACCAATCCTGTCAACAGCAGTTTGGCTTTATCACGCTAAAGTGATAAGGAGTGTCGTTACTATAGACAGTCTGCAGTAGAATTATTAGAGCAGATGATGTTACAATTAAATGTTGTGCTGTAAATGGCTTTTGGGGAGCAAGTGTATCATTGCAGGGAACCTGTCTAAGCTGTTTATTCTGCCCAGTGCAGTTTAGACTGCTTTTAGAGCAAGACAAAATATAGTCACATGCAAAAACTTAAACACCCCTTGTCCAATTACATTTTGTTGATTTTTTTTTTAAGACAAACACCCCCTGTAAGTGGCACAAGCAACAATATTTTTTGCAATATTTAGTGTATTTGCTAATTTGTACATAATGAAACAAAACATAAAAAATAATTGTCATATTTTAATTCTATAAACTCTGTAAAGCTGTTTTGTGACAACGTCAGTTGTAAAAAGCACCGAATAAATAAAATTGACTTGGAAAATGTTTGTATAAAAAGTTCAGGACAAAAAAATAAATAAACAAATAAAACATAAAAGGCTGCAAAATATGACCCTTTTAACCAGGAGGTGCACAGACCTTGCTTCCTTCCAGTTGGAAAGTACGAGAGCGGATGAAAAATTTGTCATGGGGTGGTTCGTCAAACGTGGCCCAGCGAGAGATGTTGTTTTTGGGGTAGTCCAGTCGAAGACATGAGCCTTCCAGTGTGGCATAAACAGAGTGCATTATGGATGGATGGTAGGTCTCTGGATCATATGCATACATCTCATTCATCCAGCCCTGAAATACAGAAACACATTTACCCAAATTTCTCTGCTGCGTTCAAATCTCAGCATAATACTTTATAATCTGTTTGGTGTCCAGAGTTTGCTTTTGCACTAAAACTACAAATCCTAATGTAACTAACAAGTAATAAAGGCTTTTTAGGATTTTTAGCATTGTGCAATCTGTACCTAAGTAATCATACTCTAGTCTACATCAAGTGCTGTAAATAAACTTGCTAATGTGGTTTCTGACCCTGTATGATATCTATGGATATGAACTAACATAGCAAAACAGTAAAACGTACTAGCAGACATCTTGAACCTTGTGGGTTGTTTCTCAAAAGTCAAGCCTATTTTAGATGCTAACCTGAGTTGGATTATGATTCAAATGTGCTGTGATTCAGGAATGCACTTAAGACAAAGCTGTTTGACATACAAAAGCTTCCATCACCTCGAGCTACGTTAGCTAAGCCAGAGAAGAAGAAAATGTAGGACATGCATTGCTTTTGCTGATCCACAACATGTGAGATATGGAACACAAAAATATAAATAGAGTTTTCAGATATAACCATAAACCATTGAGAGGTAAAGTGAAAACAGGGTGTCATCGACTTAAGACGGGGTTCCATTCCGCCTCGTGTGGCGTAAATCGAAAAGAACCCCCTTACATAAGCATCGCGTGTTAGGCGACCTTCCTCTATCAGTCCACCAGAGGGAGACATTCACCCACCCGCGGCTATGTATTTTCTATATTTTCTGAGCGTTTTATTAAAGTTACTTTCAAGTTGAGGAGGAACCCTTGTCACATATTCTACTTATTTCATTACATTAGCATCTGTGAGGGGGTGGGATATATTAGGCAGAAAGAGAAAAGTCAGGCCTTGATAAATAAAAAGTGTAAGGGTCTGAGTCACTTTGACAATAATTTTATGTCTTATGGTTTTATGTCGTGTTCCGGGTTTACAGACGTGTCCATGGCTCAGTGATGCATGTGGGGAATGAAGGCTAACCTGTGTGCTCTGACCTCTCAGAAGAGCTACTGTAGCACACAATGCTAAATGTCTGGTTCTGGTAGAAAGAGGTGAGAACACACAGTAAGATGGTGGCTGATCTGTGTGTGCGCTGCTGCATTCCTTACACTGCTTTATATACTTTGCAATGTACTTTTTCAAAAAGATTCTATTTAGAGCCAGACTTACAGCGCTGGCAGGGAGGCAGACAAGGTGTCATTTCACTCAGCACGCGGCTTTGACAGGCCGTGGGCGGCTGCTGCTCTGCATTAGCAGTTCTTGAGCAGAATGAATCACAAGCCGGATCACCAATGAAAGCTTTGGCACGTCTCAGAGAACAGCAACAAGACATTAATTGCACATTCTGAGACTTTGCACGCCATTTTATAAACTAATAAATCTCTTAGGAGGTTATAAAAAGTAAAAGCTTTAGTTTAGCAGACGTTTGCTAAACTGCTACCTGTGCTGACAGTCCTGTAGAAAATGGCTGCACAGCATAGAACAAAACACTAGCATCGTGATTATACTGCTACATGACACAATTGTGTTATAACTGTTAATGTCAGACCTGCTGCTGAAAATGACATAATTAAACATCAACCTGTGTCATTTTGATCAAATGTATTTACGCATTTTGGATTATATAAATACTTAGATTCTCCAAACCCACAGAAACATATGGAACTATGGTTTGGAACGTTTACCACACACAGGAAATAACATTGCAAGAGACAACACGGCTCATTTGCATATTGTAGCATTAGCACTGCAATAGCTAGCATCACACCAAAGTTTAACAAGAAATTTAGACTTGCTGTAGAGTTTACGTCTACCTATGAGTATTTTCCTACTGTATACTGCTTGTTTCTGATTGGCTGACTGACACAACTGATGTAATGTTAGGAGCACTTTTTTCTCAAAACCTCACCCACTAGCTAGAGCTCCTCCTATCACATAATACTACCAGCAATTGGACCAATTGGAAAATCAGACATCTGATTCCTCCAAAACAATTGAAGTACCAGTGCATTTTTATCAACAGCTGCTAGCACTAACACTGTCTAGTGAAGTCTAGTTTGTAAATAAACTCCACATTGCACTACTTCCATTGTTAAAAGGTCTGATCTTCTGTTAGTGTTTAGATTTCTGTAAAGTAGATGCAAGTAGTGCAATGTGGAATTTATTTACAAACTAGACTTCACTGGTGAAAATCAATATAACAAGACATAGCCAGGCTAGAATTAGCAACAGACACTAGCCCTTTTAACTAGGGAATAGGGGGAAAATGATCTAGTCAAAATAAAAGAAGAAAGAAAGAAGAAAGAAAAAAGGGAAAATTACCTTAAGCATGTGTGTGTTGCTTTGGAAGGTCTCACTCTGAATCTCATTATATGGGATCTCATTGAGTCTTTGTAGATGCCCAGTGCAAGATTGCGGCTTGGTCAAACCCAAGCGAATAAGAAGGAGGCCTAGCATGAAGCCCACTGCCAAGCCTACAAACATCCCAGACAAATAAGGAGACAACGGCAGGATGAAATAACAGTAGGACAAAGCAGTGACACAGCCAAGAGCCACGTTTGGGATTGGCTGTTCTGGTGCCAGGCCTCTTTTGTTGCTTATATCCCTGTCCTGGTGGACATCTCCATGTGTGTTGGACTCTGATGTGGATTCTTGTTTGTTGTGATGGATATGGGTTTGGGAGGATCTCTGAGGACATTTCTTATGACGTCTCACCGACCAGTTACACATGGGAAGTCCATCACATTCTGCTCTCTTACCACTCCTGAATGGACAATCATAGGTCAGGGTATGATCTCCACTTGACCTTCCAAACCCTTTAGAGCAAAGGGAATCCATAGATCCTGTGCTTTTGTTGTGCTTAGGGCTGCCCACACTGTCCTCACGTATGATCTTGGTGAAGACGCTGAGGGGTTCGTGCATGGCCTCAGTAAGCTTGCGGCGGGTGTCCTCCAGCTCTGCCTTGAAGAAGCCCACTTTGGGCTCAGTAGGAGACAGGTCAATGGGGGATGGGGGAGCAGTGCGCGAGTCCCCATTGCGACTTTTGGACTGGGTCAGATGAGTCCACAGGTGCAGATTTAGCTTGGAGTCTGACTTGGACTGGGACACCTCAGGCTCACTGCGAGAAAGTTCGGTAGAGATGGACTTAACTAAGCTGAGGAATGGTTTGGGCTTGAGTGAAGAAGTGTCCTTCAGCTCCAGCTCTGTGGATAAAGACTTCACCAAGCTAGCAAGTGGACGGTGGGTGGGGGAGAGGAAGCCCAGACCGGAAGATGAGCAATCACCCAAAGAACCAGGGGAAGATGGGGACAAGGGCACATGAAACATGGAGGAGTGTAGACCCCATTCATCATCTGTCTGGATATCCATGGAACATGGCCTGGGCTTTGGGAATGCGTTTGTGGAGGTGAGGGATTTCTGGCCATCCTTGTCCAGTGTGAATATAAGCTCATTATCATCAAGACTGTCCCATTCACCCTCTGTTCCAGTCAGCTGGATTACTATTCCCCTCCTGGCCGACCCATGCTGGTCTGGTGGGGGAGTCTGCAGTGCAGGATGCTGGGCACCGGAAGACTGCTCTGGGCATCTTTCATTTCCTGCCATGTTTTATCTCAATGTAGCAGTCACAACGTACCTTAGAGTCAGAAGAAAAAACAAAAAATTGTGTTAACCACTTTACAACAAAACTTCTTTTTACTATTCATCTGTTCTGTTTTAGGAAAAAAGGTTTGCCTCATAAATAATTATTCTCGTTGTTTACCAAACATCTTTAAGTAATGGTTTTCATTGGATAGTAGTGTGACAGGGTGAGGTTTTACGTTTAGCTGCATTTAATGAAGCAAAACGTAAATACATTAATGTGGAAAAAAGTAGACCCTATGTCAATTGTGATTTTTTCAACATTTTTGAGCGAGCAATTCACCCTCTTCAGTACAATGCATATAGATAAAGGAGATATATTTGAGGATAAAGAAAATAACCTTTAATTATTAATAGATGGATTATTTTTCTGTGAAGAGAATAAGTACACCCTTGGCAGTGTTTTGTCCCTTTAGCAGAAAGAATGTCTCGTAGGCATTTTGCACTAGTCTCTGTAATTGACTTGCTGAAATGTTTAATGGCTTTTCCATGCAAAATTCCTTCCGATGCAAGATGTTTGAGGGTCTTCTTGCATACATATAATCAATACCCTGTTGAAAGGTTCACCTCAGATGGCCAGATGGCCTCAAATTAACAATAAACATTTTCTGATACGATGTAAAATTCATAGCTGAATCAATGACTGCAAGCTGTCAGGTCCCTGAGGCAGCAAAACAACCCCTAACCATAACATTTTCATCACCATGAGGTTCTTTTCCTTAAACGCTGCCAATACCACACACGTGTACTGTTACAGCACATTATACAAAAAGGCCTGGTCTTGCCTTTTACCTATAGATCCCATGATGAAATTTAGAAGTTCTTGGAAACATTCTTTTGCATAAGATGTAATGTTCTGTATTGATATTTGGTTGGACAGTTGTTATGATTTTCAGTCTATTTCACAAACAGTAGAATGATTTATGTCGAATTCTGAGACCTTTGTAAATCTTTTACCAGACTTCTAGGCATTGGTAACCTTTCTTCTAAAGTCTTTGATGACACCACAAACTTTAAAACAAAGAGAACACGACAGGCATAATGAGTTTTAATCAATGGTACTGCAACACATGATTATTCACATTGTATCAAAGAGGGTGAAATGTTTGCTTGATGAAATGTTTTGAAAAAAAATATTAATAATTTGCATATAATTTACCATATTTATTACTTGTTCGTTGTTCTTGCAAATCCACCACTAGTTAGCTAATTATATATTAAGTGCCTGTCAGTGTAAAATATTTAGCTTTTTAATTAAATGTAATTCAGCCACTACAGGCAGGACACACATGACAAACCAAACATGTGAGCAGAAATGCTCAACCAACACAAAAGCACAGAAGGCAGAACAACACGTTCCATATACAGATGCAAACAGAAACAGTTTGGTGTTTATTATGCTGTGTGATAAAATTGCTGAGAGAAATGCAATAAGCTACATTTATTATTGAATTATATATGAGGAATAGGTGGGGTGAAATCTTCTTGTGATCTTCTAGTCTTACTTTGTTGTAAGGGCTCAAAGTCGCTAAGGTTTAATGTAAAGCATAGACTGACGACTAAATGACTGCAGCTGGGTAATAAACTGCTGTCATTTCTCTTTTTTATGTAAAGCATTGGCCCAGTTCTCTTCTGATATAACCAGCAATCAGTTTCCCATCTACTAGGGGTCTAAGTAGACATTAGAACAGAAAAGCAAACTCTTCTCCTTCTTTTTATTTTTTTTGGGAGGAAAGGGGGAGGTCGTATAAAAAGGAGGACAGGGCCCAGGCTGCGATTATATTAAGCTGTGATCACAGACAACCTAGAAAGTAGATGAAGCTAGTGACCATGTGGATTAAAGACTACTAAAGAACAATACATGCACATTCGTTCATGTAATATCTTGATGTGTAGTTTCTGAAATTACTGGAGCAGGACGTAATATCCTGAATGGCTGGATTTACTTATGGTAGTTCACCTTCTGCTTGGTGGAGCAATGCGTGTACCATAAAGTCCTGAGAATAGATTTTGCCCCAGAGGCTCACGGTTCACACTCTCCACCCCAGAGTAAACAAGCTGCAGCGGCTGTTTTCATGCACCAACGCATGTATCTAGAGGAGGACATTGCCATTGTGCATCAGCTGCAAAAGCTGTTTGAGAAAGGTTACATAATGCTGAAGACATATGAGAACCGATCACATTTCAGCCATGTTCTTTTAATCATAACCAGGCACCTCATCTTTAGCATATCCTGAATGAATGCACCTTAAATTGTCTTTTGAATGAACTCTGCAAGAAAATGTATCATCTCTCATGAGAAATGTACTGTATCTGCACCATGTATTTAGCCAGTGAAGCAATGAGCTTTCACTATCTTTCTGGGTCAAACAGAGCATTTAAAAGTGAGTTAAAAACTACCTCCTGCGGTTACATAACTCTGACACATATTCTACAACAGCAGTAGTAGAAGTAGCCAGCAGATTCTCTTAAAACTGTACTGCCTTCAATGACAGACAGCACTGTTAGAACAAATACACACACCTGCCACATCTGAATCCCTGTCATATGTAATCCTATCCTACATAAACACACACATGGAAAGCATCAACAAATAGCATGTCAACCAAGTGGCCCAATCAAGCTGCAGGAAGGAGGAAAAAGTAACAATTTGTCAAAAAAACAAACAAAGTGAGCATTCTATTTGTTTTATTTTGGTCACTTGTTTAAGTGTCTATTCTGACATGTGTGACTAATTGTCTGCAGTTGAAGTAGAAACTGAAGTAGGCAGAGCTAGAAAATGTAACCCTGGGGGGAGGTAACATTGATGAAAACACACTTTACAGAGAATGGACTTTACAGAGCATGTTTTACTATACAATTTTCATTTACTTTTTTAGTCTGACCTAATGGAAATAACTAACTAACTAACCAACCAAATTAATAAACAAATACATAAATAAAAATGTGCTTCAAGCTTTGTATGAACCATATATTATTTCATTATTAATTTTGTTATGTACAATCAATACAATCAAATAAAAAGTGATTGTACATTAAAATATGCAGAAGTGTGTCTCTGTGCTTCTTTGTACTTAGAAAACCAACAAAATGTGTCATTTTGGATATAAATGTAGTTGGATGTAAACGTAGTTCAGACAGTAATGCTAATGTTACAAACAATAAACAAAAGCCAATAGTCTAACTATGTATTATTATTATTATTATGTTTATTATGATTTGCTGTTTTGCTAACAGGTGACGTCCAAATTTCCCTTTACCTTAAATGTAGTTCAAGAAATATAAAAGTTAAAGGTGCCTTTAGTTTGTATGATGCTAATGTAGCTAACAAGCCTTGGACGTTTTTGCTGCATTCCATACAATTTGGGATTAAAATGTACAACCTCCTACTAGAAAAACGAAACGCCTGTTAGATTTTGCTTGTAAACTTCAGGTAAATTAAATCTCCCTCCACTTCATAGAGGAGCATGCAACACTGGCAGCTCCCATGGAGGTGGACAGTGTGAATAGTAAACTATTAACTAAACAAATGTTAAGTGCATTTGTTTGTATTTGATTAAAATTATACATCATATCCAATATGACCTGTTTTGCAGCCGAAATGATGCCAAAATATGTCACTAATGTTATTAGGCCACTGGTTGTGGTAACAATACCTGAAAGTTATCTTCACTACTGTATAGGAAAATATGAATATGTGTTAGTAAGTTAGTCACAGTCAGACATGTTTTTGAGTTGCTTGCTTGGAATGTCTGAAGTTCAGAAATCGGACATTTCAACAGGGAAATTCTGATCTCAAACTTTAAATGGAATGTAGCATTATACTTTACCACTTAGCACTACACAGTATACGTATTGTACAAATTTCCATGCAGCTGTCTGTGGAAAGGGTTAGGCCACGCCCACCAGTCACGTTAGCCCCGGTATGTTCAGTATCGACAGAGCCAGAGAGACATTAAGCAGGCAAACATCTCCTCATCACCCAAAGACTTCCTATTGTGTTTAAGTGCGTTGTTGAACAAGTACCACATACACACCCGACTATGCAAGCAATCTCCCACTCTTTCTCATCTGGTTATGTCACCTGTTATGCCAATAAATAATTTGGATTAAACCTCATCTACAGTCTGAAGTAAGCCTACATTTCTCTGACCGGAAATAAGGCCAGGTTGGGTGCAGCCAGCATTCATCAACGCACCTTTCTCACACGTATTAAAGTAATTCCATATTTGCAGATTACCAAGTCATTTATTTGCCAAGTTACTTTCCCTTGCTTACTGATACAGTGATATCTGGGCCATTAGTTTTGATAATAGAAAATTGAACAAAAATGTTGTTATTAATATATATAATGAATTGTGCTTTGTATGAACAGAAACTAGTTAAATGTCTGGTTGACATTAACAGGAAAAATTAAAAAGACAAAAATGTGGTACTGGGTAAAAATAAAATAAAACCCTTCCAAATTTAACTCAAGGCTGATGTACACAGACATAAAAATTTCTCTTCTGTCAGAGCCTGTGACCCAGTGCTGTAAAATGCTTCATGAGGCTTTATATTAAGCTAAATAACTGCTTGACAAATACGCGGTTTTAACGTCAGCAAAGGCTTTTAACACATGATTAGAGATGCCAGAGTACTGTAGAGTCATAGGCCATTGGTTCTCTACTGTTCAATGTGGACATATCTGTTCTAATGACAATGATTGCTCAGATAAAAACACTTAAATGTGCTGCTACTTGTTTTATTGAGGTTCTTCTAATGTCAACTTGTAGGTACTTCAGGTATAAAGGAGCACAATTTTTACTTAGTGTGTATTTACATTTATTAGATTAAAATCCAGAGAACAAAAAGATTATTAGGAAATTAACATTACAGATTATCAATTCCATGACAACACATACAGTACAGGCCAAAAGTTTGGACACACCTTCTCATCCAATGTGTTTTCTTTATTTTCATGATCATTTACATTGTTAGATTTTCACTGAAGCATCAAAACTATGAATGAACACATGTGGAGTTATGTATGTAAAAAACAGGTGAAATAACTGAAAACATGTTTTATATTCTAGTTTCTTCAAAATAGCCATTTACCCTTTGATCTGATTACTGCTTCGCACACTCTTGGCATTCTCTCGATAAGCTTCAAATGTAGTCACCTGAAATGGTTTTCCAGCAGTCTTGAAGGAGTTCCCAGAGGAGTTTAGAACTTGTTGCCCCTTTGCCTTCACTCTGCGGTCCAGTTTACCCCAAACCATCTCGATTGGGTTCAGGTCTGGTGACTGTGGAGGCCAGGTCATCTGCCGCAGCTCCATCACTCTCCTTCTTGGTCAAATAGC
>JBBIGC010000104.1:27423988-27480186 GCA_037576955.1 Lepidarchus adonis | reverse complement strand
AAACACCATCTACTGTGAAGTGTAGGAGCTGCATTTTTTTTTGTTGCAGGAGGGACTGGTGCACTTTACAAAACAAATGCATCATGAAGGAGGAACAGTATGTGGAAATATTGAAGCAGCATCTCAAGTCATCAGCCAGGAAGTTTAAAAATGGTCTTCCAAATGGACAATGACCCTAAGCAAACCGCAAAATTGGTTACAAAGTGTTAAGTCAGTGTTTTGTAGTGGCCGTCACAAAGCCCTGATCTCAATCCCATAGAACATTTGTGGGCAGAACTGAGAAAATGTGTCAAAGTCATACAGTTTAAAGGCAATGCTACCAAATACTAAGTAAATGACTGACAAAAATAATAAAACATACTGTAAGAAATTCTCTCACACATTATTCTGATATTTAGCAAATAGAAATAATTTTGGGAATCCCAGCATCCCTAAAACAGAAAATGTTTAATATTGTAGCAGTTCTCTTGCTACTGTGTGTCCCCTAGAGATTAGGATGCACACGAGCATAAACCTATGAACGAGATGCTGATGAATGGTCAAGCCTGTCGAAGCCACCAATCTCCACTCTCTTCACAGCGATGTCAGGCTTAACATTCATCGCCAGCTCGCTCGCACAAACACAGTACATCACAATCAGCTGTCTTCACTATCGCTGCTGCTACAAAAAAACACACAGAACATGTATAAACCGTGTAAACAGTGGCATTTCCCCAACTCCCATGATGCACCTGCTCGAACAGCCAATGGCAATCACCCCTGCACCATTACAATATTAAATCAGACAGTGAGGAAAACATTTTTATGTCTTTATACAGTGTATGTAAACTCCTGGTTTCAACTATAGACAGATAAACAGACAGACAGTTATAACTGAAAAACCACTAAGTTTCCCCTAATGCTGCTGTGGTGCACTGATCCCTTTATTTCAGAGCAGCATTAACAGTTGTACTGCAGTAGCTCTTCTGCGAGATCAGAGCCGACAGCCAGCCTTCACTCCCAACATGCATCAGTGAGCTTTGGGCACCCATGATTGATCAGGCAGGTCATTCTACTCCAATAGAATGTCTTCAAATAGATGAATGTATTCCTACAAGAGGTCTTAAAGGGTAATGTCACCAGTGTTCTCTGTAATTCAGTGGTTAAGATTTAAAGAAAATCCTTTACAGTAGATGTGGAATTGTGTTTCCAGGAATTAAATTTCAAAAAGTCAAATTGTTTTACATCTAAGCAGGGATTGCAATTATCCATTTTATTTACAGACCAAAGACCCCAGTGAACCTACAAGTTCTTGTGATTTTTAAATGTAATGTCAACAATAAGTACATATAAATATGTAAGTATTATACCTTACAACACTCTGCATGTATCCCATAATGTATCCCATAATGCCAGACATCAGGCAGTGTATTCATAACCATTTCAGGTAAAAGCATTTGTCATTAAATTCTTCAGACATCTGGTTCCTAAAGACCCACAAACCACTCTGAAATAGAAACAACTCTGAAATAGCTTCTTAGCTTTATTATGAGCTTTTTTGCTTTAATATGAGCTTCTTTGCTTTAATATGAGCTTTTTTGCTTTAATATGAGCTTCTTTGCTTTAATATGAGCTTCTTTGCTTTATTATGAGCTTTTTTGCTTTAATATGAGCTTCTTTGCTTTATTATGAGCTTCTTTGCTTTAATATGAGCTTCTTTGCTTTATTATGAGCTTATTTGCTTTAATATAAGTTGTAGTACCTTAGTTAGAACAGTGATCAATTATCTTTATTCTTCACAAAAAGTATTTCATAACTGCACATTAAACAGCACAAGTCTACGAGTGGAACTGGGGGGGGGGGTCTTATTTAAGGGCAGTAACTCCTCCCAGTCGTCCTCTCTGCTCTGCATACCTCGCCATCTGTTTTAAACAGCCAGTGACACATGCAGTGGTTCAAAAATAGCCACAACTTTGGAACTAGAAACTTCTGTGTTGGCGTGTGTGTTTACCACCAGGATCATGCTTTCAACAGAGACCAAGAAATGGACTTAATGGATGAGGAATGTGTTTTTTTATTGAGAAATCTAAAGCACATGTGATTCCCTGGTGATTCTTTTAATGCTAACATTATTCCAGACTGAAGTTACTGGAGATACATTTTTAAATGGCTGCAGTTTTGGGGCAGTTCATGGAGTTCCACCCAGTCCATGGAACCAATGTTCAACTGGACCGTTCAAGAACCAAGGCCACCCGGGTGGAAAGTTTTGCCAATGGACTCTGCTTCAGTAAACATCCCCTGAACCCGGGAGAGATCTTCCTGGTGGAGATTGAAGACAAGGAGCTGGGCTGGTGTGGTCATCTCAGGATCGGCTTGACGGCACGAGACCCTCAAACCCTTGAGACGGTTCCAGAGTATTCACTGCCTGACCTGGTGGACCATGGAGAGAGCTGGGTGTTCGCAATCACAAGAAACCACAATAAGGTTACTGAAGATGGGGAAGCAGAGCAGGCAGCAGATGGGGGGAATCAAGAAATCAACAGACCTAAGAGTTTCTTCACTGACACCCACCTGTACATAGAGAGCGTGTGTATACCAAAGGACAAACTGGTGGGACGAAGTCGGCCTGGACGTTTTAGTCACATCCTAGATGATCTGTACAAGACCAATGCTTTGCCTCCCACTGCTCGACGCAGCCGCATAGGAGTAGTGTATGTGCTGAAAGGACGAGGCTTGGCCGATATGCATATAGTCATCAATGGAGAAGACATGGGCGCCTCTGCTAAAGGAATCCCCACCAATCAGCCTCTCTACGCTGTTGTAGATGTATTTGCTGCCACCAAATGTGTCAGGATTGTGCAGGTGGAATATGGCTGTAAGTTCCAAACACGTGAATCGAGTGCGTTATTGTTGTTTTGTGCTATAAATGTGATTATAATTTGGAGGCCAAAAACATCTCACCAAAATTTACACCTTGGAATATGAAGAGGCTAATACAGAGAATGCTTGTATGTGTAGTGTAGCATTTGCAAAATAAATACCATCATGTTCTGCAAATATTTATTAATATTTATAAACTCCACTGATTTTTAATAACTAATAAATAAATATATAAATATATAAATAATATAATAATAATAAATAATAATAAATAAATAATAAAGGTGCAAAAAAATCACAAATCAGTTATTATAACGAGATTAGTGATATAATGTGATATAACTTTCAGTAAATATTGAGTACAAGTGTGTAGGTTTGCTTTTGAAATTGGTGGGAACACAACCCCCCACTTTAGGATATGTATCACAATACACACGATATCAAATATCCTAACTATTTTAAATAAATAATATCAGTGCTAAATTTAAAAACTTACAATGTTTTAAATCCATTCTGATTACAATAATTATGTTAAAAATTAATTCTGTAATGTTAAATGTAACTAATGACACAGAGGCAGTTTAATAAAGACAGAACATCTCTTTCATACATCAGTATATAAATTACAGAGAACCCGAAAGGAGGAACCAGGTGTTATGGTCAACATAGCCGACTATATATATAACCAAAGAACTATTCAGCAGAGAACATGTAAAACATTTTGACCGACCTGACATTAGCTATTCATAGTGAAAATGAAGTGTAACAAATGCACATTTAGCAAGCAGCCTTGTTCAACTTACTCTTACTCTTCAGTTAGTAAAGTAGCTCCTAATACCATCTTACTTTTCTTGTCAGCCATTGTTGGACATTTTATGTTTGGCGCTAACAAAGGTTCACACAGTCACACATCAACTGGAAATCGCAACAACCAATCACATTGTGTTTAAGAGCCCCTTTTTACATGAGCAGGAAATTTAACAACCGCATGATTTATTTCTAGAGTAACACTGTTTGTTTTGCCATCTCCTCCTTCTCTTACAGTTGCGTCACTGCAGACTCTCTGCCGAAAAATTATTCAGAAGCACATTGTCCACAGAATGGCCCTGGACTGGTTGGAGCTTCCAGAATTACTAAAAAATTACTGCAAATTTGAATGACAGTGGAGCAACATAAAACCATCATGAGGCCCGAACTGGAACTGGCTTTCTGCACAACATTACACAGATCTCTATCTCTAACACAATCATAATCACCTGCAACACACATTTACAGCAGTCCATCAACAAACACTACAGCCTGACGTTTCTACACTCACTGACACTGACGAGTAAAGTCTTACTGCATCCCTTTCTCCTGTTATCTACAGTCTCACAGTACCTTGTATATTATAGCTGAAATTGCCTTCTGATATGTAAATGTAATGCACTGAAGAGTGTTAACACCATTTAACTGTGAATGTATTATAAATATATTTTAATTAAAAAAAACAACAACAATCTGTCCTGCTCTTTAAGTTGTTTAAAATGAGCATAATTTGTAGACAATTAATTCAAAACACTTGTTGAAAACTGGACTCATGCTCCAGCCTGTTATTCTTCTGAGAACAGAATATTAATATATACTGTATATCTTCTAATAATAACCCGTCTATTATTGACACCCCCCACCCCACCCCCCTTCACTGGCATTGCCTCCGAGCTTCCACTTTCTACCCCCGTGTTTTAACAGATTTTATTCCCAAAAAGTTATGAAACAGCTTAAAACAAACCTCTGATTTCTGAAGACAGTTATATGAGTGTTACACGTGTAATGTAATATCGTGATATTTGAGGGTTCTTGATGGATATTAAGTAACTCTGTTTAAACTTATCACTGCATTCGTTGCTAAATCACTCCCACAATAACAGCAATATCACAATAACAGCAAGTATCACCGTCGAACAGACAGAGGGATGTAGTGATGTTTTATCTTCTGTCAAAATAAATGTGAAGAAGCTGCATGACATTTTGTGGCCAAAAATACCAACACCAATAAACGCCTGTCTATATTAAACGCCGGGCCGTTGTTATATACATTAAACAGCCTTTATGCTTCTGGAAAGGCTTTACATTAGATGTTGGAGCACTGTTGGGAGGATGTGTTTGCATTCAGATATGAGTGTGGTCAGGTACCAATGGTCCTGAATCACAAATCCTATTCCAACTCAACCCATTTGTTTTTGCTGGTGCTTCATTATTCCAGAGAAAACCAGCCCAGTGTTGTGGAATTCTGTACATCCCTACCTGACACTTGGCATTGGGCATATATATATACTGTTTATATATAAGGTGTATCCCATTTTGAGTATGTAGCATGTGTTAGAAGTTAGTTTTACTCAAATGTCCCCAGTACACCTTCAAGACTGGGGGATTTGAGTGTGATGCTGACGCACACTGTTGCCCCACAATGCAGTGAGACATAAAGGGGAGGAGCTTCGCACAGCTTAATTTTTTATTTTTTTGTGGTGGATGGCCACTGTGGCAATTGTTTTGTCATCTTACAGCAGGGTGCAAAAAATTAACAACTATCTTTGTTCACTTATATCAGAGATTTAACATAGCGTTCAGTGTTGCAAGGCAAAGCAATCCTCTGTAACTTACTGATAGTAGGAAATAGTGTAATGTATTAGTGTAGCATAGTGTATTAATATTTTGTGTACCAATCAGCTAAACTCATACTATCAATATTATATTGATAGTACAGGGGCCCTCGAGTTACGTCGGGATTTGTTACTCCGAATGCGACGTAACATGAATCTCGACATTTGTAATATGGCTTTATTGAACAGCACTGTGCATGCAGGCAACATGCATGAACTACTAACATAGCTAACATCAGCCTCTCTCATGGCAGACAAGACAGTAAAGCATGTAGGAAATCCTGCTCCAGATATAAAAGCTCTTTTTAATGGTTTCAACATACTCGTTGGATGAAACCAAGTACCACAACAGCAGGAAACACAGTGGACGCGCTGTTATAGAATAAAAAATCTTAACATGTGGAAACGCTGACCCCTACTGGTCGTTTAAGGCTGTAACATCTTCGAGCCTAACGGAGCAGTAGTGATCACGTGACCGGAATATTATCGTCCTAGTGCAGGTGACCTGAACTAACGCGCAGCTGAAATATTAATTTTTACTTTTGTTCTCTTAGTGCAAAATGTCGTTTTGTTCTTTTTTCGGAAAGGAAGTGTACAAAGACCATTTCAAAACGGGTAGGTCATGGAATTGTTGCTATTTGTCTGCTTAACGTGATAATGTTGTAAGCTAGCATATATTTAGCTTGGACGTAGCTTGCCTGCTAACAAAAACTGCTAATGATATTAATATTTGCTACAGCTCATCATGTCCATTCGGTTCAAATCACAGCACACTACGTTTTGAAGGATCCTTATGATGACATTTGCTCTTGCCTCAATATGACCCTACATCAGCTGTTCTCGGCCTTGGTCCTGGACTACACCTCTTCTGTGTATTCTCATACATGTACGCACACACACCTGGTCCAGCTTTAGTCCCTCCCTGAGCTGAACTGAACTGAACTGGAGTGTGTTACAAAAAGAAAGCCCAACGGTGTACTCCAGGACCAGTGCCCTACATTAAGACATTAGATACTAGGACTGTGTTAATAAGATTTGTGATGTATTTGATTGCCTGTAGGAATATATGTTTGCTCCCAGTGTGGACACCCACTCTTTTCAAGCAGGTCCAAATATTCACATTCGTCTCCTTGGCCTGCTTTCACTGAGACCCTCCGTGAAGATAGTGTAACCAAAATGATGGAAACACTAACGGCCTATAAGGTATGATAACATTGAATACATACACATAATAATAAACAGTAAATTATAAGTATCTTACAAGTCGTCTTCTATGTAATTTTTTTTCTTAAATAATACCCCAGCACTCTGCAGATAAGACAGCACAATAATACAGATCTGTCACCTCTATAGTTTGATTGGATGTTTGGGTTTATGTGCAGGTTCTGTGTGGAAAGTGTGGCAATGGACTAGGCCATGAGTTTTTGAATGATGGTCCAGAGGAAGGATTATCACGCTTCTGAATCTTTAGCCACTCACTGAAGTTTGTCCCTAAAGGTAATCTAGAGGATTTTCACACTGAAAAATGCTTTTTGCTTTTACTTTTATTCAATACATTACATCAAATCAATAACTGCCTTTCATTTACTTTCTTTTGGCGATAGTTGTGCTGGTGTTATGTATTTATAATAAAATCATGCTGCAAGAAAGTACACGTTTTAATCAAGTAATTCAAAGCACTTTTCTCGGGTGCTCTGTACCTTATGCAGTCACATAACTAAAGAGGTATTACTTGTTTGTAGTTATATAGACCAGCTTCTGTTTAAAATTGTTTCATGTACTTTGTTTTACAGATAAGGTTGACAAACACTAAGGTGAACTAAAGGTCCATTAAACTCTTCTGCAACTGCTGCTCGTCGCACAAAAATGGATGCTCAGTTAATGAAGTGAACAGGAAAAAGCCCAACGGGGGTCCTGTGCACAGATGTTGGTGACCATCCTGTTTAACAACCATTGTAATAACAATGATTTACTGTGAATAGTGAAATAGTAATAATGTCAACGAAATGGCTATTTTTGGGGAGTATTTTTGAATGATATATTTACTCATGATTAATTCATTGGAGTAGGATTTTTTCTGTTTTTGCAGAACCAAAAGTTTGCTCAATCTATGCAATAATACAGAACTACTGTCATTCGCATTAAGTGACACTGTGTGGTGGCATGTGCTTCCATTATATGAATGTGATTGCTCCTCAGAAGGTGAAATTAGGAGGTTTGTTATGAGGTTCTTCAGACATCCCTCGTTCTGTAAAGGGCTCCAGACCCTGCTGAGGTACATAAACAACTTGACAAATGTTTGTTCTGTTAAATAAATCATAATTTTAAAATTATCAAATAGTTCCAGAGTTTTTGTATGACTTATGACTTTTTTGGAGAGCAAGTGTTCCCATTAGTCCAGTAATCTTTAGGATTCATACACTTTATTAAACAACTGACGTGTGACTGTAGAAGCTCACAAATTAGATTGTGAATCTCACAAATACTGATTTTGATTCATTATGGCAGATTTCTTTTAGTTTTAATGTACAAAATAAACTTAATATCCACTATCACTAATAAGAAAATGTTTTTCACACACTCACTGGGTACCAACCCTATAGGTCCTGCTAAATTATACACTGTAGCTCATCAGGCTTCAGCCATTTTCCATCCATGGCTCCCACAGGCCCACTGGTACCTCAGTGTTGCTTGGGTTGTTAAAACAAGTAAGCGTCAGAAGGTCAAGAGTTGTCCAACATCAAAAAAGCTATTGTGTAATCAGAAACTGATCATTCACGAAGCCTTGGAGTACAGTAAGCATAAAATGTGGACCAGAACTAGAAATACACGTAACCAGAAGTAGAAAGCATTTTTAATGGAAGGATTCATTTATTTAGAAGTGCAGACGTTGTAGGCCAGGGGTCACCAAACTTTTGAAACTGAGAGCTACTTCACGGGTATGAGTCATACGAAGGGCGACACACGCTTCATAAATAACAAATTTGCTCAGTTTACCTTTAGTTGTATATTATTATTAATGCTTACTGTGTGTAGACACTGATCCCATTTATGATTTTTATTTTTTAACAATAATCATCAATAATATAATTCCCCAGGGTCTATTTTTCTGGCGGAAGAAAAGGCACTAAGGTAAGCTGCCTCCGGTTTGGGACGCAACCAGCAAAAGTTTGGCGTGAAGATCTCTCGCGATTCAAACGTCACCGCTCACGCGCCAGGACGCGCTATCACTGTTAGCTTTATCTTGTCCCAAACTCCGCTCCGTTCCGTTCCGTTAACCTGTGGGTGGTTTTCAGCGTTAAACTACTCACTAGCAAAACAGCTACTAAATACACTGCGAAGCAGTTATTTTTTACATTGCTGGTAAGGCCTAACATAAAGGCAACTGAAAACAAGCTGAGAACAATGTCAAACAGCGTTAGCTAGCTAGGCTATCAGTTCACACATCATGGCTTCACTATTATGCTCCACGTCAGAATTCCTGTTATTTGTTGTTTCAGGTCGAAATGGCAGGTGCTTCGCTACAGAACTGTGTTCCAATATGTGATTTAAGCCCAAATTCCACACACCCGGTGAGACTTTGTCGTTAGCCATATTTTAGTCAACATTAGCCCAAACTGTTACTTCAGTGAATAAAACCCAAATTTATTGTGAGGTCCCGGGGAAAATGGAAGCAAAGCTTTCTTCTGTTTTTAGTACAACTGCAATGAAGCCCTCAGTACAGCCAATATTACAGTTACATATTATTTAGATTCCGTTTGGTCTAAAATAAAACTAATATGCTCAAATTGAGAGGTTTAAACGGCAAAGAAGCAAATGGGCTGAACCAACAGTGAAATAAAAATGGAAAATTATGCTGATTTACCCAAAATACACTTGAAAATGGCTAAAGGTTTTATGTGTTATCCTGGAACCGAATAAACGTAATTATTTAGCACCCGTTTCTGGTTATATCCATCTTTATAAATATATAAGTCTATTTATTTTTCCAATTTGTGTGTACATTTACATATAAATACAGGGATGTGATATCTAAATTTAACATGATTAAAGAGCAAATTCCCTTTCAGAATGTGGTTGGGATTATCATTGGAAAGACTGATGCAAGAGGATTTCCAGACAGAAGAAGTTAGTGATCTCAGAACTGTTAAACTGCTTAAACTGCTTTCATGCATAATAATACCCAGACTGTTTCCACCATAATTTAATGCACTTTTCCAGTTTTTCTTTATGTACTTTGGCTTAAGGAAAAGCTAAAATAATTGTCCTGAATCGTGCTTTATCTATTTCTAGGCTGTATGCCTGTTATTTTTATGGGTTATCAGTGAATTTGCCCTTTTAATTCTAGATGTAGGGAGTGAAAGATTCACTTTCAGCTTCACTGTTAAAGACTCCCCTGACCATTTCATCAATGTGTCTTCATGGGGCAAAGAGGAATATGTTCAAGGACTTTGCAGCCGGTTCAGAATTGGAGACTGTGGTGAGACACAGCTTATGACCAATATTACTGGTTTGGCTGTGCATTGATAGATCTTCCATCCTTGAGTCATAACTATATTGTTTGATTTCAGTCGTCATTGAAAATCCCCTTGTTGTTAACAAAGATCCAGAGAAAGAAGACAGATTCTGTCCCTCAACTCCAAGGTAAAATAACACATACTTTTGAAAAAACAAGTTACGCAATGGATATTTAAAACTCTGCATTATCCTGTTGAAATTCCTGAGACGAAATATGATGAAAAGCAAAAATATTTTTTGTTAAGCTGTTTAAAAACTATGCATTTTCAGTTTTTACAGATTACTGGTGACTGAAACTCATTCAGCCATAAGGATGTGTTCAGATGTAGAAACAGAGACCAGACTCCTGCCTCTTTTCCACATACCTGTAAAAGACTTGAGGGACTTCTATTCACTGGGAGACATTACAGCAAATGGACAAAGCCTGGATGGAAATTTTATTAACATTCTTGCTGCTGTGCGTTCTGTAAGAAACTTAATCAGTGGTTCTTGAAAAAAAAGAGAAAGTATTTGGAAAAATCTTTTTTAAGTGTTCGGTTTAGCTTGTAAAGATTAGACTTTGCTTTATTTTGAAAAGGTTGGAGAACCAAAGTACTTCACCACTTCTGATGGACGAAATGGCCAAAGGCTAGAAGTTAGGCTCTTTGATGAAACACTGACATCCTTTCCTTTAATATGGTAAGCCTAAAACAGACATTTTTTTAATGCAGTATAGTTTTTACTAGTTCTAACTATTGACTTCATTTATAGCTGGGACCGAGAGACAATTCAGTTTGTACAGACACTGACTCCCAGAGAGACAGGTGTAGTAATTCACAGAAAATTGACTTGTGCATGACTGTGCTATGTGTTTCATTATGTATAAATTAAGTTTTTTTTATTTTTTTTATTTAGTGCTCTTCTTAGTGGACGCCCGCATTAGCTTTGATTCTTTTCGTAAAAGTATGGTAGCAACAGCCACCTCAAAAACAATTATTACTGTCAATCCTGGTGAGGATGTCACTTTACTACTTTGACATGTCATTCTTATTCTACATAGTAACTGAAATCAGGTTACATCTGAAATTCCTTTCTTTTTTAATCTGCAGATTCGACTGAAGCCAACCAGCTCTACAGTTATGCAAAGGAATCATCAGAACATGGACAACTAGATGAACAAGACACAGAACTGAGTGATATTGTTCCTTGTAAAACCATATATGTATTTATTGTTTTACATGAAGATTTACATAACAGCGTTATTTGCATGCATGTTTAAGCTTGACGTAAGAGTCTTGTTTTATTGCAGTGGAATCTATTACTGACGTGCTGACAGTTAAACAAATTAAAGCCAAAGCCCAGGAAAGCTCTGATGTCTTTCATGGTGTAACATATGCATTCATCACATCACTAGGATTAGATTCCTCCATTTCCAGAGTCATTAGCAGCAGGTGGTAAGTCTGGAGTAATAGTCTGTATTGTGACATTCATGTTCACCATGTAATTGAATTCCTAAATAAATCTTTGTGTTTCAGCACCAAATGCAAGTTTTACGTCAGTGAGGAGGTTGGAACCTGCACCAATACAGCCTGTCCAAATCAAGGACAACCACTGGATGTCACTGTAGGCTTTGATCTGTGGGTGGAAATCAGCGATCACACCGGAACACTCACAGCCTGCAATCTGTCAGGCACAGCTGCTGAGAAAACTCTGGGATGCACCGTGAGTACAGCAAAGCATTGAAACAAAGCCTAGGAGCCCAAATAGAAAAAATACATTGTGGACAGACCTGATATGCTGCAGATACCAGGACAGATACACGTTAATGCAACAAGGTTTCCATTAAACCTGAATTTGTAACTGGGCCCATTCACCAAACCTAAATCTGTAACTGGGCTCATTCACCAAACCTGAATCTGTAACTGGGCTCATTCACCAAACCTGAATCTGTAACTGGGCTCATTCACCAAACCTGAATCTGTAACCACATTATAAATGGTTCTAAATCCCATTGTAAGTCCAAAATAAGATGGAAATTGACTGTGAGACTCCTTGTTGTTACAGTCTGAGGAGTTTGTGTGTCTCTCAGAGCCTCAGAGGACAGCCATGAAGTGGAAGTTTCTTCTGGAAAGATGCAAACTTTATCTAAAGGTATAAAATTATTTCTTCTTAATTAATTGTAAACTTCTAAGTATGAATCAGTTACAGTTTTAGCTTTTGTATTTAGCTAAAGGCTACAGTAAATCTGAATTACTGTTTTACTTCCTATTAATCACACAATGTATTATTATTATCATTATTATTATTTATTATTATTATTATTATTATTATTATTATTATTATTATTAAGTGCAAAAAACATACAAGTACTGTGAATCTCATGACACCTCACAGGTGTGTAACAAAACAGGTCAATCTAATTACAGTTTTCTGCTGCCACTGTTGCAGATCAACCTTGAATGATCTTTTTGACTGTGGTGTCTTTTTTTTAAAAATCAGGTTTCCCCATCTACTGAGAACATACGTGGCATGAGAGCAAATATACTTTCTTGCACTCTTGCCGTTCCAGTGGAAGTGAAGCAAAACATGTCTGCCCTGATGATGAGTTTATGAGTGTAAGAAAATAGCTGTGTTCAAATAACTGTTATATATGTCAGAAGTTGGACAAGATGTATCTGAAATGTTCATATGAAATAATAGTGTTGATTAAGTTAGTAAGTTATTTGTGAAATGTGTGTGGTAATTTGTATTATTATTATTATTATTATTATTATTATTATTATTACTAATGCGTGTCTGTACGAAATGTTTGTTTCACACAGTTTCTTAGAAAAAATAAATTTTATTTTTAAATGTTTAAGTGTGTCTCATGGGGCATTTTTGAGTCTTTCTCTGAAACGGATTCTCTTGTTCTTGTACTAAAGCGGAACCATTGAACGTGGTACGTGTTTCAGTGGGGAGGTGTTTCGTGCGGCCATCCGTCTGGATTTGCCAGTTTGTTTAACATTTCTTACTTTTTAATAAAGGACAAAGAAGAAGAAGAATTCTCACGTTTCCTTGTTTAACTTGAATTGATCGTGCATCCACAGACAGGTAATAAAGATTTGCGCATACGTTTATTGAAATGTAATGCAATCATTAGTCTGGGTAAAGCCTGTACCTCTCTCATTTTGGATGATTTGTTTCTATCCGTGGAATCCCTTTTTCTTTTTTGTGTGTCACATCTTTCAAGTTCGCCACTTAATGCCAATCACAGTAAGAGAATATCTGGCTGTCTGTTTAGGAGGGCGTTTTACGGCGACGTTGCACAGCGAGTTTGTTGTTTTCAGCTGTCCACAGGTCAGGACTGGTGTCCACACTTCAGAATCATCCATGAATGTAAACCAAGGGACGGTCGGGAGTGACCCAGTCATCCTCGCCACCGCTGGCTATGATCATACAGTGCGGTTCTGGCAAGCACACAGTGGAATATGCACAAGAACTGTCCAACATCAAGACTCTGTATCCTTTCATTTGAGAACAGTATGGACAGAGATACTGGACTCTTAAAACCATGGTGTTTTTACACTGTAAATAAATCTATTTTTTCTATCTTTAAATTTGACATAATTTCCACATGTAAAAACACTTTGCATTAGTGTACTCTTTTAGTAACTTTTTTTCAGCAACATTTGTGTTCAATGCAATACATAATCAATCTCTGTTTGATTATGTGAAAAGATGGACACATCTGAATAAATGTTTTCAGTGTATGTCTTCAAGGTAATTAAGGCTGAACAAAACATTAATGAATTGTTCCACTATTTCTGCAAAAATGAATTTAGTTGTAAAATGAGTGATTCACAATGGTTCAATGTGATCTGGGCTATTCTAGAGAAACAAATCCAAGTCAGAACTGTAGGGATAGGGACCAGACATTATATAATGTCTCTAAAACCCTGCCTGGCATATTGTTTTAACACGGCCTAAATGTTTAAATAATGCATTCAGAGCATCAAGACTTGACATTTCAGCTACTGGGTCAGTCCAGGTAGCCAGACAAATGTCTGTATTTGTGTTGCAGCTGTCACAACCCCTGGGTCCTTTCATCTCTACTGTACAAAATCTGAGTTAGTAAACATGCCTACAATGCACCATTTTGCATCAAATCAGTCTGAATGACTTTGTTTGCATCTCTGCAATAAAACTGCAAAAAGTAGTGCAATTAAGAAAAAGGTCTTTAAGATTGCCATACCCAAAAAATAACTTAACTGAACAATCAGCAGGTGAATTCTTTAGAAGTGACCCCTGACAGAAGCATGATTGCAGCAGCTGGTGAGTTATAAGGGCTCATGTTCAGAAATAAAGATTTAATTCAGTGCATCATCTCATTGTAATTTACTGCTTTCAGGTTATCAGCACATACGAATGTATGACCTAAATTCAAACAATCCAAACCCAGTAATCAATTATGATGGTGTTAGCAAAAATATTACATCAGTCGGCTTTCATGAGGATGGACGATGGATGTACACTGGAGGAGAGGACTGCATGGCACGTATATGGGATCTGAGGTGCAAGAGTTATCTCTTCTCACAAAATCTCTGAAGACTTTAAATACATGATTGAAATAGTTTTACACTCCCTATATTCACTCAGGTCAAGAAATCTCCAGTGCCAAAGGATTTTCCAGGTCAATGCGCCTATTAATTGCGTGTGTCTCCATCCTAACCAAGTAAGATTGTGTTTAATACAGCATTGCCTTTTGTTAAAGAAACGAATGGCTGTGATTGCACATTTGCTGGTTTGTATTCTTTTTCCTGTAGAGTGTGTAGATTTCTTTTCTTTTTTAAAGGCTGAACTGTTTGTCGGGGATCAAAGTGGTGTGATCCACATCTGGGATCTTAAAACAGACCATAATGAACAGCTCATTCCAGAGCCAGAAGTGTCAGTCAACTCTGTGCACATTGATCCTGATGCAAGCTACATGGCTGCTGTCAATAGTTCAGTCAGTACCCTGGTCTCATTATATCTGTATTATGTTGTTCTCTTTCTCTTCTTGTGAAGTTACTGCTCTGACATGTTAAGGTTTCTGCTTGAATGTTGGTGTGATTGTCTCACACAGGGCAACTGCTATGTGTGGAATTTGGCAGGAGGAATTGGTGATGAGGTGACTCAGCTTATTCCCAAGACAAAAATTCCTGCTCACAAACGTTATTCTTTGCGCTGCAAATTTAGTCCTGATTCCACGTAAGAATGGTGTAAATAATAATTACAAAAATTACAGGGTTTATAAAAATACTACCTCAGTTAAAATGATTGAAATATTCATACATATATTAATTATTTTGTAGATTGCTGGCCACTTGCTCTGCTGACCAGACTTGCAAGATTTGGAGGACCTCTAACTTCTCACTTATGACAGAGCTCAGCATTAAGAGCAATAACCCTGGAGAAACATCTCGTGGCTGGATGTGGGACTGTGCCTTTTCTGGAGACTCACAATACATTGTTACAGGTTAGCACATGGAATTTACCGGAAGTATCTTATCTCTTTGCCTAGAATCTATGTTTTATACCAGTTTTCAGGGGAAAGGTTTTGAAATTGGTGGTTTGTGTATCTTTAACATAAAAAAACACACAGGGCGTTTTCTCACTCAGATATATACATTTGTGGGGACAGGTTGGAATCTTGCAATAATTGGGAAAAGATATTGGGAATGTGGCTTAATGACTAGATGAAGGCAGATACTTCAAATGCATATTGAAAACATTGTGACAACACAGCACTATTGCAACTCTCAGAAGTCCTAAGTCTCCTATGGCATTCACTATGTTAATATTTCCTACATTCCTACCAGAATATAAATATTTTTCCGTAGATACATTTTTAAAAGAGCGTTATTTATTAATACCTCTTCATCATTGAACTTGCAGTTTCTTTATGACCCCTCCTCTGTTTTTAATGCACCCTTCAGTTCTCATGTTCAGTGCAGTCCTTACCAGAGTTTGCGTAATTAGCTAAAACCATTGATAGTCTAGCCCTTTATGACTTTTCATCCATTCCATCTGTTCATCATATAATGACTTGCTTACTGCTAAATGAGTAATATCATATATGGTAAGGCTATGCCTCTTCCCAGCTTGTTTTTATATTATATGTAGATCAGGTCAGAGCCAACCAAATAAATATTTAACTGCTTATACAATTTTTTTATTGAGTTGATTAAATTAATCTGATACACCTTGTAAAGGACAAACTCAAATTCATAAATTAATTTCCATCATTAAGAAATGTACTAGAACCTAGAATCTAGTGGGAGTCACCCCACTCAACTACACACACCTGAATTAAGTTTCACAATCTCATTTACCCAAACATGTAGCTCAGAGCATCTAATACCATTTCTTATTTTGTTTCATGTTTGTCACATTTAAATGTTTCAGATCATCAAAGAAATTTAAATATTAGTCAAAGACAACACAACTAAACACAAAGTTTGTTTTTTAAGTGAATGATTTTATTATTAAGGGAGAAAAAAGATCCAAACCTATATGGTCCTGTGTGACAAAGTAATAACCATAAGAAAGAAACTGGGCAAAAATGGTCTGCATAGTGCTAAGACAAAAACCACTGCTGAGCAAAAAAAACATTAAGGCTCATCTCAATCTTGCCACAAAATATTTTGATGATCCCCAAGACTTTTGGGGAAATAGTCTGTGGGCTGACGAGACAAAAGCTGAACTTTTTGGAAGGTGTGTGTCCCATTACATCTGGTGTAGAAGTAACACCGCATTTCAGAAAAAGAACATCATACCAGCAGTAAAATATGGTGGTGGTAGTGTGATGGTCTGGGGCTGTTTTGCTGCTTCAGGACCTGGAAGACTTACTGTGATAACTGGAACCATGAATTCTGCTGTGTACCAGAAACTCCAGTCATCTGGTCGTGACCTCAAGCTGAAACGAACTTGGGTTCTGCAGCAGGACAATGATTCAAAACACACCAGCAAGTCCACCTCTGATTGGCTGAAGAAAAACATTTGAGAATGGACTTTGGAGTGGCCTAGTCAATGTCCTGGTCTGAATTCTATTGAGATGCTGTGGCATGACCTAAAAATAGTGGTTAATGCTCAAAAATCCTCCAATGTGGCTGAAGTACAACAATTCTGTAAAGATGATTGAGCCGAAATTCCTCCACAGCTGTAAATGACAAAGTATCAAAACGCTTGATTACAGTTGTTGCTGCTAAGGGCCCAACCAGTTATTAGGTTTAGGGGGCAATCACTTTGTCACACAGGACCATGTAGGTTTGGGTTTTTTTCTCCCTTAATAATAATAAAATCTTTCACTTAAAATACGCAATATGTGTTTACTTGTGTTGTCTTTGACTAATATTTAAATTTGTTTGATAATCTGAAACGTTTAAGTGTGACAAACATGGAAAAAAATAAGTTTTTCCCACACCACTGTATTTCTACATTTTCTGAAGCTTGTTTTAGTTTTTTCATTATTATTAAGTAATCATTATTAGCACCCCTGATGTTAATACTTTGTACAAGCCCCTTTTGTTTGCCAATAAAACAGCACCTATTCTCTTATAATGTTTCACAAGGTTGGAGAATACAAATACTCTTCAGCTCATTCCACAAGTTTTCTAAGGGTTTGAGGTCTGGGGACTGAGATGGCCATGGAAGGAGCTTGATTCTGTGTGTGGTGAACCATTTCTGTGTAGATTTGGCCACATTATCTTGCTGAAAGACCCAGTGATGACCCATCCTCAGCTTTCGGGCAGAGGCCACCAGATTTTGATTTCAAATGTACTGCTATTTCAAAGCATTCATGATGCCATGCACCCTAGCAAGCTTCCCAGGGCATCTGGACAAGAAACAGCTCCACAGCATCACAGATCCTCCCCCATACTTCACAGTGGACATGAGGAGCTTTTCTGCAAGCTGTTCCGCCAGATCCACTTAGTGTTTGTTCTGACCAAAGCACATGGTCCCAGTTAAAGCCCCGGTACCACTTAGTGAACTCCATACGTTTGTGTTTATGATTGTGAGTGAGAAATAATGTTTTTCCTGTGCATGCCTCCCAAACAGCTTGCTGGCATGTAGACAGCGCCTGATGGTTGTTTTGGAGACTTTATGACCCCAAGATGCTACCATCTTGTTAGAATTGATACAAATTCTTTAACAGTGAGCTTTGGAGAACTTTTTATTTCTCTTACCATCCTCCTCACCTTGCGTCCTAGTCCAGGCTTGTTTACTAATGTTCCGGTTGTTTTACATTTCTTAATGATCCTCTGACAGTAGATATGGGCAGGTGCAGACGAGTGGCTATTTTCTTGTAGTCATTGTCTGACTTGTGATGGTTGACACACATCTGCCTTACTTCAGTGGTTTGTTCCTTTGACTTTTCCATGTTGAAGAGTGGATTAGAGAAATGCTGTGATGTGCTCTGTGTCACATCATATTTATACCCCAGGGAAACAGGAAGTGATAAATTACTAATTAAATGTTCCTAGATACTCTGATCAACTTTATAAACTACTGTAGAAATGACAAATGCTTCAATAACATTTATGTCCTAGGAATTGTTAGTGGTACCAATAGTTGTGGAACTGGTGATTTTATGAAAAATAATTATTTCTTAGTCAAGGATTTTTTTCCCCTTCAAATTCACCTCAGTTGAAGGTTACATTTTTCTACCATTTTCAATGTGAGACTATTCTTCTGCAATAAAAATTTAATTTATTTTAAGGCTATCTTAACCAGGGGTGCCAATAATTATGGAGGGCACTATAATTTTGCTCTTCCAGCACAGCATAAGATTGTCACACTTACTGTTCTATAATAAAAACATTTTGTATTTAACAAAACTCAACTGTCACTGCTGTCTGAAGCCAAGAGTCCTGATAGAGTCCTGATGCTAGCCAGGCAAACATGTATTATCTAGCATAACCAAACAGGCCATTAGTCTTCTCCTCCAAGTGCTTTGAGTTGTCCAATGACATGGTTTAGCTATTCAAAAAGATACAGTGGTGAATTTTATGTTTTGAAGGAAACCCAGGCTAACCCTCACTTTCTGTTTGTGTGGAATATCTAAACAGAGGAAAGAAAATTGATTAAAATGCATAAAAACTGTTTAACAGAATGTCGTAATGTCTTACTATTGAAAGAAAAAATAGGAAAGACTCAACTGTCATGTTTTAAAGGCTTATTGTTCAGTGATGTTATTTTCTTCTCATTTTCAGCTTCTTCAGATAACCTGGCACGTCTGTGGTGTGTGGAGACAGGAGAGATCAAGCGGGAGTACAGCGGCCATCAGAAGGCCGTGGTGTGTTTGGCCTTTAATGACAGCGTGCTCGGCTAATTTAGGAACAGCCTACCACAGTCTCCAGTAGTAGCATGAAACATCAGAAAGAGCAGGCAAGACTGGACATTTCAGTGATTCATTAGAGTACTCATTTGTAAAATGCTGCAGTTTGGACATAGGCTGATTCCTTTTTTCATCAGGCATTAGCATTGAATTTGCACTGCCTTTTAAAACCAGGTGCAAGTTGGCAGTATTGCATTAATCAACCGTAATGACTAGATGGAGGCAGATGCTTCTAATGCATATTGATAAAAAAAACTCAGAAGTCCTAAGTCTCCTATGGCATTCACATGTTAATATTTCCTACATTTTTACCAGAATAGAATTATATTTCAGTAGATACAGTGGCACAAAAAATATTAGCCAGCCACAGTTTCTGCAAGTTGTCCCACTTAAAAAGATGAGAGAGTCTGTAATGTTCATCATTGGTTCACTTCAACTGTGAAAGACAGAATGTAAAAAATAAATTCCAGAAAATCACATTGTATGATTTTTAAAGAAATTATTTGTATAATGGTGCAGAAAATAAGTATTTGGTCAATAACAAAAGTTCACCTCAATATTTCGTAAGGTCATTGAACTCCCTCCACAGTTTCTCTATTGGATTGAGGTTTGGAAACTGGTTAGGCCCCTCCAGAACCTTGAAATGCTTTTTATGTAGCCACCCCTTCATTGCCCAGACGATGTGTTAGGGATCGTTGTCATGCTGGAAGATTCAGCCACGTTTATTTTTTTTTGCCCAAAATCTCACGATACATAGCCCCTTTCATTAATACCTTTATTAATTCCTTAATACAGATCAGTCGTCCTGTCTCCTTGCAGAAAAGCAGCCCCAAAGCATAATGTTTCCACCCCCATGCTTCACAGTGGGTATGGTGCTCTTGGGATGCGGTGGTTATGCCAAAGAGTTCCATTTTGGTCTCATTTGACCACATGACATCCAGATGGTTTCTGGCAAACTTTAGATGGGCCTGGACATGTGCTGGCTTAAGTAGGGGGACCTTTCATGCGCTGCAGGATTTAAATCCATGACGACGTAATATTACTAATAGTAACCTTTGATACTGTGGTCCCAGCTGTCTTTAGGTCACTTACCAGTTTCCTACATGTAGTTCTGGGCTGTTTACTCACTGTTATAGAGATCATTTGTACCCAACGAAGTGAGATCTTACATGGAGCCCCAGGTCGAGGGAGATTTGCTCCAACAGTTGATCTCTTCTCACCAAGCTGCTGCCTATTGTAGATCAGCTCATCCCAGTCTTGTGCAGGTGTATTATCTTGTCCCTGGTGTCGTTAGACAGTGCTCTGGTCTTGGCCATGGTGGAGGTTTGAGTCTGACTGTTTGAAGGTGTAGACAGGTCTGTGAGGGACAGAATTCTTGCTTGTTTGTAGGACCTAAATACTTATTTTCTGCACCATTATACAAATAATTTGTGATTTCCTGGATTTTTTTTACATTCTGTGTCTCTCAGTTGAAGTGAACCTATGATGAACTTTACAGACTCTCTCATCTTTTTAAGTAGGACAACTTGCAGAATCTATGGCTGCCAAATACTTTTTTGCTGCATTGTAGTTTTAAAAAGAGCTGTCAAAAACGGAACGTCCTGAAACTAATTTATTAAAATTCACTTAAATATAGTATGCAGTTCACTTGATGTTTCATTCAAAATGTTGCATGCAAGACCACACAGCTGTCTATGTACAGTTGAAATCCCCTGTTCTTAAACAATCTTACCTCTTTTCTTTTCCATTCACATTGTTCTAGAAAGTTCCCTCCCATTTCCACAGCCAAATTATGTTAATCACGTCTTACTCAAAACATTATAAAGACGACACACGAAAATGTTGGATGCATGTGGGTTGTATTCTCAGGTCAGAAAGTCATAGTGTAAGTTAGTGAAATATTGCAGTGCTCCTGTATTCATCTTGATGAGAAATTGAAGTTATCTATCTTTCTTGTCGGAAATGCTACAATGTTGCGCTAGAGCTGAAACTGGAAATGACAATGCTAACGTTGCCACCAAGCTAAAAGTTTGATTACATGACCGAAGAATTTACTCCATTTCTGTCCTTTTATATAAACACAGAGTCAATATAATTTGAAATTAACAACACAGTTGTTAAAGCTCAAGTTAATGCTAAAACCTTTACAAAGATGTGCAAAGCTTGTGCAGTTTAGTGGCAGCTTTTATGAAAAACATATTTGTTGTTGTCAAAGCACAACATGTGAATATGTATTATTTGCACAGTACTATTAGTATGTTAAGCAAAGAAACAAAATAAAAACTTTGATTTCTAGTGTAAAAGTGGTTTGGATTGTATCAGAATAAGTATATACTAAAGAGTACTTGCTCCTTTTAAAATTCAAGCAGTAAAAACAAAGTCCCTCCAATAAAAAATGTAAAACCTTAAAGTATTTCAATTTATAGCTGTTCTGCTGAAATTTCTCAACTAAATCTGTTGTGCAGATCTTTGTAATACCACACATTTGTAAATAAAATGCCATTAAAGTCCAACATCAGAATGACAGTCCATCTCTGAGTAATACAAGGTTAATGTAGGTGAACTGGTTAAGGGTGTGGGAAATCACAAAACGCTGAAAGTCTAGCACTCAGAGAAAGGAATCGTTTAATATAATGGTGCTTTATTGTAGACCAACAGTGCTTTCAGTTACTCATCTGCATCAGGTTACAAGAAATACAAGCAGCAATGAGTCTTTGAGTTGAATAATATTGAAACGTCTTGGCTTAACACATGAGAAGGTGATGAATAGGACTTTGCAGATAACATGACAGGATGCTTTCTGATTGCCTGGTCTGACTGAATGTCTGTGTTTAGATGTGCAGTTTTTCTTCTCCACTTTTTCTCAGCAATGGCAACATCAATGCTCCAAAGTTCTGAGACACGGACAGTGTGTGTTCCTGCTGTGTGTTCACACCCTCAGAGCAGAGAGGCTCATTCTGGCAGGTAGTAGAAACATACAGACACACACACGTTGCTAGGGAAGCAGATGTCGATGCAGAAGTAAATTAATCTTTCTTTGGGACCTGCAAGTAAGCAAGAGAGGCTTTGATCAGATTGAGTTCTGATCTTAATGCCAAAATCACCACACTTTTTCCAGATACGTTCCTATTAGTCACCGCAGCTCCGGAAAAGGTCACGGCTGGAGTGCAGGATAATGTTTCTCGGTCACACTTTGCTCTTTAAAGAGCTCCTCACTGTGCTGTGGACTGGTTATGCAAAACAAGCAAATAAAAGGACTACAGTAGTGAGTAACTGATTATTTAGGTTTTTTTTACTCAAGTCAATTTTAGTGACACCAGTCTACCTTTTATTCTTTCTTTTAAGGCATTAACATCTAGTGACTAATTTATTTTCATTTCCATTTCATTCTATTCTGGTCTGGCTCTTGCACTGCTTTACTATTCTCACTTTATCATTTTATTTGAGACCAAAAGGATCAAAAATCAAATTAAAAAAAGTTCTGAACAAACTTGATTTGATTGTCATGCAAAAGTCAAAACTCTTGCAAGCCAAACTAAAACATAATAAATCCATTTGCCAGAACAAACAGAAGACAGGCCTGTAAACCGATCACAGTTCTTCTTTGATATTTTTTATTTTTATATTTTATTTTTTATTTGGATTGCCCATAGTACTTGAGCCACCTCGTTTTGGCTCACTTTGACATTTCTTTGGTACTTCATCCAGGCAGTAGGGGAGATTTTGAAACATGCTTTGGCCAATATGCCTATAGTATTGAAAGGTCTCACCATCAGCTCTTCTGGTCCAGTACACTGGTCCTTGCTGGCAGAGGGCCAGCAGCGGCTCCTGGAGTGTTGAAGCTTCCACACGTCTACCTGCCAAAACGCCCAGGAACTCCGTGTATCTGTGGGTCTCATTTCCCACCAACCAGACCTGACTCATCTGAAACAATACACCACACACTGGATCTTAATCAATATCAGCAAATGATAAATTATGGCTACATGTCATACAAAAGCAGCTCCTGTTGTTCTGCTGGACCCCACGGCAACACTCAATGCCAGTAATTGCACCTTCAAGGGCTTATTTGTTTTCCTTCAGCTCACAGAAAAGCATTTGTAATTACACCATTTACTCCACTGAGAGATCAGATAGTAGCGTAATGCTTCACTGAGCATAGTAACAAGCAGTTTACATCTATCAATAGCTCATTGTTTCTCCAAAATAGAGATATTTGGTCCAAAAAGGGCTTGAATGGGATGAGGCTGCTCATTTGTTGAACAGATCACATTACCCAAAGTTGTCTAATGGCTTTAAATGAAGGGCAATGATGCAAAAGTCTGAAAGCATGCCAAGATATTAAGTGGTCTCCATCTGGACAACGATGCACCTCAAGTAACAACCTGTCCATTCTGACAGATCATAACCCGCCACAGAAACACCTTGTAAAGTGCTGAGAGAAGTGTGTCCAGCACAGGTCCCGGCCCTGTTAACGGAAGGGCTCTCTTTCTTCCCAGTAGTGACTTATAAGAGGGAAAAAGCCAACAGAGTGGCCATTGTGCACTCTGTGGTCCCATCCTGTAATGGGATCCATGGAAGGCAGATCAGATGTGCTAAGGAATTCAGACAACAGCTAGGCCAAGCTCGCCTGAACCTGTGCGGTCCATTACCCCCTTTCTGGAGTCACGGAGGAGAAAGCAGCCAAAAGAGCTTTCTAATCAGCTCAGGAGCTCTGGGGTGGTGCTGTGTTCAAGTGTCAGTCAACCTTCCCGCTGTATAGCACAGCGAGGCTGCCCTGACAGGGAGGGCTTGATAATTTGTTGGAACTGCAGTGCTAAAGTGGGTAAGGGCAGCAAGGTAAGATCTTTTGACAAAGTGGAAGATGCAGTTGTGGAGACAGTTCTTCAACACTATTCAGACTTAGTCACAGGCACAAATCAAAGTGGTGATAACGCACAAACTAGGGTTTTCCACTGCTTTCAACACCAATCCGTCAATAAGACAAAAGAAAAAATAGGTGGTAACAAGTAAAGAAATAATGCAACCAAACACCAACTGTATTTTTTTAAAGGCCCTTAAATTTTCCTTCTATTGTTTTTGGCATTTGTGTAAGAGTATGCCACTAATTAACCTGACCATCTTCCATCCTTTCTTTAGGCTGTTTTTGTTACTGTGCCTTTAAGGCTGAAGGATGGTAATAATCTCTGTTCTGATTGGCTCCTCTCTTCTGTGCCTCGTTCAAAAACGGTCTGAAAAGTTGAAGTCAACGCTGATGTTCGATGTATAAAGTGATATATTTAAATATGTTCTAAATAAATCTAGTGTCTTCTAAATAAGTTTTTATTTTGCAGCATTGTTCGTGTAGACTCTACAAATAGAGGAGTGACGTTACACGTTGGTGTTTTTATACTAAACCTAATTCTTTCATTATACAAAGTATGGTATGAATTCTTTAATGTTGCAGTTCCTTTTAACAAAAAATAAATAAAATGACCATTGTGATTACTTAACCACATTGGTCAAGGTAACCATACAGGAATAGGGACAAAAATATGGTCAAATGTAATGACATGGGCAGAACAATTTCCATCAGATTGTCTGATCAGAGCTTATTCATAATTATTCATTGTTACCTGCTGGTGTGACTCGTTGAGCAGAAGGTGCATGTTTTCATAATCGGGGGTCTCCATTTGGCGAAGAAAGCAGGTATCCTGGTCGTCAGGCTTGTAGCATATTAACCCCTGAGTGAAGGAAATGAGGCTGTAAGGTTGCGTCAGTTATTTTACTTCTACTAAAGCGATGACATGCAGGTCTTACTTGTCTCAGATCAAACAGTACTGTAGAGGTGTGGTTGGTTTGCGAGGTCACATGATACGTCACTATATTGTTGTGTTTGTCCACTAATGCAGACTGATTGATCAGAGCAGCAGGCTGGTCAGGAACTGTGATTCGGACAACCTGCAATGAGGACTGTATGGAGAAACTATCTTTTGGTTTTGTGGCGCCACTAAATTGAGCAAACAGAACATTCTCCATTTACAGTGGTCATTTCCTATTTTAATTTTTAATAGAGATTCAACACAATAATGACTTCAGTAACTTTCCGCTTATGCCCACTGGTTCCTCAGCACTGGGTAATGATAAACACAACTAAACATCAATTATAATGGGAACATGATGCTTACCTGTGTTTCTGGCTGGAGGACCAACTTCCCAGTGACGATGAGCGCAATGATAATGAGGAGCAGTGTGGCAGTGAGGCTTCCCCAGAACACTCTGTGAGGAAACCTGGAGGAGCCTATGGGGCCACAATGCTAAGACGAGACCAAAGCACAATCCACAAATATCACGTATTAGACAATGCTACTGTTCCTCATGTTTCATGTGTGCGTTAATTGAGCACTTTCATGATGCTTTTCCAGTTTCAGAACATTGAGACTATCTTCCATTGTCAGTAGTGGCTTGGACTGTAAATTTTACAGTATAAGCAAGTGTACACACTACTCCTTCAGACGTATTCTACTAGAATTACACACCTTGGTGTAGTGACACAACTTTATAGAGCGATGTATAAAGCTTCAGACTCTCACCGTGCATTGTGGATCCTCCAAGCTGGTTTCTGAGCGTTTCCAGCACCTCACCATTCTGCATCTAGTTGCTTCTCCTCACTCACTGTCCCTCCCTGCTCTGCATCAGGCTGTGTTCATGACCAGGTCTGACCAAGACAGCCTGTTGTAGCTCCTCACTGCCATTCTTTACCACCCCCTTCACTCAGTCACACACCAGATAGTCCAACCCACTGGCTGCTACCCCACCCTGGACAATAGACAAAGGGGGCAGGCAGGTTCTTTTTTTTTCTTTCTGTGGACAGGGCTTGTCATCGCAGAGAGTCAGTTATTTTAGCCATCCATTGCACTTTCCCTGTAGCTGCTGACTGCCCAAGGTGACTTTAACTCACTGTGAAAACACCACAATTACAAATAATTCAAGTACACTGGACGTGCTCAGGTTAGTAACTCTCAGAATATGTTTATTTATTTGATCTTCATATGATGAGCATGTTGTTCAAGGCAAGACAAGAAAAAAAAGTTGAAATGACATGAACGTGAGTTTGCAGCCAGGAACACTTTACTGTAAGGTAACATTCATAAGGCTACATGACCTATATATAAGCCTTTTATGACAGTGGTCATAACCCACAGATATTTGTTCTAACAAGCATCCATCACCATTACACCTTCTGTAGAGAAACTGATGAGTCTTCACAACATGCAACACACGTCAAAATAAATCTTTAGAAATGTTACTATCAGTTTTCATTAGTTATGTATGGATTTTATAGCCTTATGTATGTAGCCCATTAATAAAGCATCACCCCAAATTCTATCACTCTCTTTATATTATAAGCAGGTTTTAATTTAAAGGGGAAATCCTCTGATTTTTAAAATGTAATAGTTGAGATGAAGAGGTTTGATGTGAAATGGTTCACTGTAGAGAAACTTAACCAGTTATTTCTTTACAGTGGTGGTGATGGGAACCAGAGGTTGTGATGTTGGAGTTTTATATGTAATGGGGATAATGGGGTTTTCTTTGAGGAGTAGTTTTCCTCCCTGTACCTCTCATGTACAAATTTATATATATTAAACTATTCAGGCTAAAACCATATTGTAAAACGAAATATCAAATATCAATAACAATCAAATATCAGGCATGTTCCTGTGATCATCTACTTCCTATCAACACCACTGGGAACAGTTCAGATTTGTTGTCGCATCAAACCACTTGCATATATTTTTATGAATTATTAAGATGGAAAACAAGCATGTAAATACAACGATTTAGAACTGCATAGTACTCTTCCCACTGACCATAATAAAATCCATGAGCAACCAACAGACCTTCTAGTCCAGGGGTGTCCAGGTGGATGAAGGTTCTCATACCAACAAAGCACACCTGATTTAAAGACTGAGATTTATTGACAAAACAAGCAGACACATTCTTCTGCCTGTTTGGAATAAAACCCTTTGTGAAGAAGATTTGACACCCCTGACCTAGTGTGATGGGAGGCCGGTTTCCAGTGCCTGAGCTTTTGGTACATATCAGAACATCCAAATGTCAAATGTAGAATTACTTAGTGCTTAGGGTGTTAGGATTGTTTAAAACTAATATGAGAAAAAATGGAGGGAAGAAACTCACTGTACCCCAACACTGTACCTGGCAAAAGCAATGATAAAACATTGTCATGGAATATGCAGAGGTAGACCCTGTTGATGGAGCATATTATTAGTATTAGTGAAATGTATGCCATTGTCTTTGAGACAGCACACTGTCCACTGTAGAAGTCTGATGGTACAGAAGTGTGTACACATACAGTCCCTTTTATAATCCTCTGTTCTGTATCAAACTAACCCCTAACTTTTCACCTGAATCAACCCTCAATTATTATTAAAGTTCATCTGCAGGAAGAATATTAAATATTACGTTTGTTCTGTTAACTTCTGCTACATAGGACACTTTGTAAATGCTAATAAATACTCCTAGTTATCCCTGTAGTGCTGGTAAGATCTCTGCTATGCTGTCAACATAGTAGTCAGGCACCATTCTTTGCCGGGTCGGGCAGCCGCTCCTTTGGTGCGCCTCTGCGTCGGCTACTGTTGACACACCGGTCAGGGTCAGCAGCGTCTTCAGGCCACAGTTGGAGCCCAGCATAATGTCCGTGTCCAGTCTGTCCCCTACCATGAGACACTTGCTAGGGTCCAAGTCAAACTGGCCGGCCACGCATTCGAACATGAACTTGTTGGGCTTCCCGACCACCTGCGCCTGTCGCTGCGCCGCCGTCTCCACGGCCTTCAGGATGCAGCCGGTCCCTGTAGGGTCGAAGGGCAGCAGGTTAGGGCATGCACAATAACATGGCTAGAGCAGACGAGGGCAATAAACAGAAGCAGGGGCAACTCACTGACTTGCAAGTGACAAATAAGCTTCAAGTCAATCAAGTAACCATGAGAAAATGGCCCAACAGTGAGGGCATGCAGATATTTATTTTAAATTTTGGTTTTCAGTTTATGGAGAAAAGCTTAGTCATACTTGTTTTGTTCTAAGAAACAAAATAAGCAAACTGTAACCATAGTTACTGACAAAACAGAGCAAAAATTAATAATTTGATTTGGACATGTGATGCAATGAACTGGTTCAGTAAAGTGAACTGAACTTCATCACCTGTGCCAATGGCAGGAAAGGAATCCCTTTACCTGAAGAACATCTGATGTTTTAATTTGCTCATAGTGTCGCATCCTTTCAAAGATTTTATTAGAGAGAAAAATTACAGTTACAAATTAAAAGTTTATGGAAAGTCAAAATTATCCTGTTTTGGAATCCCAGAGAGAGAGAGGGAGAGAGTGTGTGACTCAAATTTGTCCAAAGGGGAGGTTGAAGTCCGAGCACACCAGACTGAATTTAGTCAGGAGACTTAGAGAATCCTGAAAGATGGGTGGGTCAATTGGAGTGTTCAGAGATGCAGAGATGTATATTGATGTTTGTTGACACATACACCTGTTGTGTGTGTGTGTGTGTGTGTGTGTGTGTGTGTGTTAGAGAGATGTGTGTGCTCTTATCTGTTGTGTTTGTGTTTAATGGCGCCTTGTGTCCTTGAGGGGAACTAAATGTTTTGTTTATGATCAGCGAAGCTGTGTTGTGTTCCAGACTTTGTGTTTCAGAGCCTGTGTGACCCCAGATTTTTACCAGTTCTGTGACCCCAGAAACAACACATCTCACCACATTTCTTCCACTTTGACTCTTTTTTGAGTCATAAGGCCAAAGTCAGAGGCAAGGTCTGAGTAGCTGAGGTCTGAGTCAAATCAGTCATCGGACTTACGACTTGAGTCCAAGTTTGTATCAATACATCGACCAAAACAGCTCATGATCTGATGTATTCATATGGCATAAAGAAGTGTGTTCATTCCACAACTGATTTTTACTTCACTATAGGGTCGACCGATTATCAGGCCTATATTAAGCATTTTGCCGATTATTTGTATTGGTGTTTAAATTTGACCATCACCCATATTAAGTAACTACAATGTGCACGACTGTGGATCTGGGTCATTTGCACTCGAGGTGGGTTCACTTCATGTCCTGCCCACAATCGTCTCTGATTGGCTAACGGTTCAAAATATCGGTTATCGCCCAGTTAACTAGAAATAATCAGTATTGATATCATTCCTAGAAAATAGTATTGGTTGACCTCTAGGGTTTTGTGCAGTGTTTTGTGCTGAGAAGTTGCTTTTGCTTAACAATGGACAAACAGCTGAATTTGACTTATTAATAAAATGTTCAGGTTATGTGTTTGCATGTGTGAATGATGGAAATGTAGATTTAATTTCATACAGACTCATTTATCTGCTAAGGTATGGAAGATGGAAAACGAAGCTTTAGTGATTTTCCCCCTGAGAGTGATGTGGTGAAGCAGCAGCAGGTATGTGCTCACCTGGCACCGCTTTGCCCCCTTCCAGGGGCAGCCTGGTGTCCGTGTTGGTGCCCACGAACTGACACTCCGGGTCGCAGAGGTACTGCAGCGCCCGGTTCAGCTTCATGTAGCTGAAGTGCTCGTCGAATCCCACCAGCACGGCTTTGACATCCGGGTCCAAGGGCACGCTGGCCCAGTCGCTCTGACCCCCGGACACGGGGTCCGGCCCCACGCCCACCTGCTGGATCCCCATGGCTTCCAGCTCCTGCCGCATTGCGTGGCTCCCGATCAGGTAGACCTTCCCCTGGAGGCTGCACACACTGCGCAGGTACATGGCCGAGCAGTAGGCCGTTCCGTACACCTCCTCCTCGCTGGAGTCGAAGCCCAGCCTGGCCAGCTTGTCCGCGTACATCTTGCGGGTCTTGGTGCTGTTGTTGGTGACGAAAAACACCTTCTTTCCGCTTTTCTTCAGCGAATTGATCACCTCCGGAGCGCCGGGGATGGCCTGCTCGCCTCGCCAGATCACACCGTCGCAGTCAAACAGCACAGTGTCCACCGACTCCAGCAGCTGCGTGACCAGAGTGCCGCCGAGCCGGGTACACTTCGACACGGCCATCGGAGAACAGGAGAGCCGCTCTGCTCAGCTCGCGCGCACAGTGACAGTGACACAGCAACTTCAGACAAGCTCTCCCCCTTACACACTTGCCTATCCGTAAATATCTTTTTTAAAAACCCACTAGTGCAGCTGAGTCGGCAGCAATACTGCTAAGTTCTCGTCTTGTGATTCATTCGCTGGTGTAAGACACATCCCGGCATGACCTTATTGCATTATTCGCTCGAGCACTTCCGCACCGCGTTAAAGGGACAGTACAGGCCGCCGGCACTTCCGCTTTGGACACAGCACGCGCTCATTTGAAGGGGAAAATTAAAATGCTGAATTTTTTGTTCAGCTTTTACATTTTTAGTGATTGGGTGTTAACATGCAGATAATAAAGCATGATAATGTCTTAATTGTTTTAAGAATAACAATTTCAGTATAAATATTTTTATTTTTGTTATTGCTAAATTGATTGATTAATGCTAAATGTACTAAAATTACTCATGTATCGTTTTATTCTCATAAAACATATTTATAGATAAATAAATATGAATAAAGTCCTTTTGTTATATTAACAGCTGTCATTCACAGACACTAAATATACACTGAACAAAAATATAAATGCAACTCTTTCAGTTTTGCTCCCATTTTCCATGAGCTAAACTCAAAGATATAATACTTTTTCTATATACACAAAATACTCTCAAATATTGTTCACAAATCTGAGTCTAAATCTGTATTAGTGAGCACCTCTTTGCCGAGATAATCCAGCCCACCTCGCGGGTGTGGCTTATCATGGTGCTGATTAGAGCATGAATATTGAACAGATGTGCCTTAGACTGCCCTCAATAAATGGCCACTCTGAAATGTGCACTTTTCCTTACTGGGGGTCAGAAAACCAGTCGGTATCTGGAGTGGCCACCATTTGCTTCACACAGTGCAACACAGCTCCGTCACATAGAGTTGATCAGGTTGTTGATTGTGGCCTGTAAAATGTTGGTCCATTACTCTTTGAAGTTGCTGAATATGATCAGGAACTGGAACACGCTGTTGTACACGCTGATCCAGAGCGTCTCAAACATTCTCAGTGGGTGACATATCCGGTGAGTTTGATGCCATGCAAGAACTGAGATGTTTTCAGCTTCCAGGAATTGTGTACAGATCCTTGCAATATGGGGTCGTGCATTATCCTGCTACAACATGAGGTGATGGTCGTGGATGATCTTCCACGCCTCAGGATCTTGTCACAGTATCACAATGCCATCAATAAAATGCACCTGTGTCCAGAACATACGCCTGCCCACACCATAACCTAGGGGTGTCCAAAGTCGGTCCTTGAGAGCCGATGTCTTGCAGTTTGAGCAAGATTATGGAGAGCTTTGAAGGTCAGAAGCAATATTTTAAACTGAATAGAGGAGTGAATTTTTTTGAAGAGACTTAGCAGGAAAACCAATAAAAAGGAAATTTCAGTAATTCATAACAAGACATAATGAGTGTGAACAAGAGTATAATAGACAATGACTGAAGGAGATGAACAATGTTGCAGAGTTTAAAAAAAAAAGAAAAAATGAATTGTTTTAGCAAATGCTTTAAAGTTGAGTGACAGATCAAAAAGAACACCAAGATTTCTGACAGCAGACTTAATAAATAGATAAATAGATTTTGTTCTGAAATATAGTTTGTTAGTTAATTGAGAGAGTAATGAGATATAACTAGATGCCATCAGAATCATAATCAGAAAGCGAAGGGGCCCAAGAACAGATCCCTGAGGAACCCCACACCTCACATTATATGTGAAGGACTTGTGAGGAGCTAGTGATAAACTGTTGTACAGTCTTGCCAAATCCACCTCCCGCCATGAAAGGCTGTAGGACAGATTTATTTACTTATGTATTTATGTATATATTTATTTGTTATTTACCCCATTACAATAGCTCCCCAAACCCTGCCCCTCACCAAATGTAGGGCCTGGAACAATAGGGGCATGCTAACGAGGTTTGACTGTATGTTTGTTAGACGTAACGCATTGTAGGAGATCCCACCAATGCTAAAAAAAATATGGGCATGAAATCAGAATGTCATGATTAACAGTGTTAAAAGTTTAGCTTAGATCAAGAAGAAGAAGCCTCTATCAACAGATCAAAGAAAGTTATTAACAACCACACATCTAAGAAAGGAAGCTTTGAGATGGGTTTGTGACTAGAGAGACAAAGATCCATCTCAGGTTTCTTAACGATGGGTTAATTGTGGTTAACAGGCCTTGAGAAGAGGAGTGGGGGCTGGAATGAGCAGGCCTAAGCTTATAGTCAGTATAATTATTTCAGCAGAACAATTAGGCAGAAGGAAAAGAGTGATTGGCTTGATTCACTTTATTAAAATAGTAAAGAAAGCCTGGCGCTGTTCAGGAGTATGAGGGCAACATGGTTTAGGAGTTTGTTAAAGGGCTCTGGGCCGACACCTGGCCCAATAAGGGAGAGGGGAGTAGTCATTGGAGCGGGCTTCATTAATGGCATTTCTATACTTGTTAATGTGCTCAGTATAAAGAAGTGAATGGACAGTAGGGCCTGATTACTCATTTCTGTGGCTTCCTGCCAGTGGCCTTCATAGTTCTGAGCTCAAGGGTGAACTATGGACAGGAACCCAATGCAGGTGTGAGCCTGGTCTTTAAAGGGGCAATTACAATAAATATTTCAGAAAGTGTTTTTATAAAGAGAAACCATGGCATCACGAGAAGAGATATTCTATATGTAGATTGACAGACCTAGTCTCACTAAAAGAAACAGCAATTTTCTCCAACAGGGAATCCAGAGAGAACCAGAGACCATTAAAGCCTGTCCAACAAAGCAGTTGATCAGAGGGTTGCAGGTTCAAGCCTCGGCCCAGGTACCACAGAGGTACCAGCAACATGGTCAACATGGCATAGAAGTGAAGGGCCCTTTGACACGGAGGTATACTTTGGGATTGTAGAGCGATTCTGGCATAAATGTGGCATCTTTTTAGTTTTTTAAAAAAGCAATGCTAGGCCTTATTCTGCCCATGCTACAACAACAGAGTGAACATGTGTGACTCCCAGCAGCCCAGATCTGTATTCTACTGAAAATGTATGGAGCTTCATTAAAGAGAGAATCAGACAACAGGGATCACAGATACAGCGCTTTAATTTCTCCAAACTGGACACATCTTATTCAGAATATAACTGATTTTGGTCTCATTCATTTTTACCGAAACAATCTGACTTCTGTCTACAAGATCTTCAGTAAACTGTACATGGGAAACCATGTTCTTTTTAGAGAGCAATGACTTTCTCTTTCTATTCACATCTTTGTTCAGTGTTGTCAGAGGTTCGACTCATGAACATTAACCGTAGTCAAAGCAAAGCAGACATTTAGTTGCTCAGAAATTAGGAGTGACCTTGTTAGATGCCTTGCTCATAGTGATCATTGTTGGCTAACCACTACTGGAGAAGATAACATGATCTAGTAGTTGTAAAAATTAGGTTTTAATTTGTATTAATTTATTTATTTTAAAAAAGGTGCCCACTCTCACCCACTATCAACCCAATGTAAACATGTGACCTGCTTCACACTATTGCTACTGATATGTAACTGATCATTTTAATAAAATAAATAAAAATTATCAAATATGACAGTTTTGTGTTAACTGTGTTAACTTTGCGCAACATTTTATGGTTATTTTTTTCTTAGCTTCATCTTCTACTTAATACTCTCTTTTCACCCATCAGTTCTCTCTGAAAATCCAAAAACCTTCTCTACAGAAATAAAGAAATCTTGACCATTAGCCAGTGATGCAGAAGCTTCATCATTTCTGCTTTGTGTTTTGCAGAAGTTCGTTCCACCTTCAAGATGGATCATTAAAAATGATGAAAAAAGGAGTTTCCAAAAAGAGAGATTTCACATGAGAAAATTGTGCTCTGCATACTCAAATGGCACCATTGTAGCAGGCAAGTAGGCATGTTTACATATTTAGGAATTATGTTTTCCATTTAAGAGAGTGCCTTTTTAAAGTGCATCCACTGACACACAGCTTGAATAATCTCACCACCATTAGAATGTGATACTGGAAAATGAGTCAAAGGCCACCATGCCTAGTGTCAAGTGTCAGCTAGAGGGGTAGAAAGCCCCCATGGAGTAGAACAGTGTTCTCTAGACGTGATGAGGCTCTATCCAGTTTCTTTAGAATGACTTGGCATTTATGATCCAGAGCTAATCACTCAACATCACAAGCATAAAGTTTATCAATAACATATTTCATCAGTGTAAGAGAAATACCATCTGCCACTTTTTTTTTAAACCAACAACAGCTTATAAAATGCTTTAACTCATGCACCAAAACAGCATGACATTATATAAAATAAGACACAAAAGGACATAAGATTAAACAGGAGTTAATTGTTTTTCTTCTTAGTGGGGCACAAGGGCCAAAAAATCTCGGCAAGATTTTTGAGGATTCCCCTGTGGTAAAAACCTCGAAATGGATTGTAGGAGGCAGGACAGTGATGTCCAGACATAGGGTGGCAGTGCTGGCAGCTGTGACCTTTTCTTTTAAACCATTCGTTGGAAGTCTGATTGACAAAAGCCAGGTAACAGTGAAACATGGAATATCCCGCCAGGAGGAAGAAAACAAAGGTCAGGAATCCAAGCATGAAGACTATTCTGGGGAAGGTCAAGAACAGATGCTGTAGAGACAACCAGAGGATTGTGTTATTCTGGGTTGGAAATCTTGCTGTGATTTAGAGCTGTACATGACATTCAGGTTTATGGCATTGGTGAAAAGTGAATGTGCACATTACTAAAATTCACCTGTTTTACTACATTTTTACCACAGTTAAACTAATATTCCATATAATACAGTGTTCTGGTAATAAACAAAGTCAGTTTAAGATATTTTGTGTGCACAAGGAGTGGTGACACTCCAAAAATAACTTGTGGAGGCTACTATTAGTTACTATTAGTCCTGCCTTAAGGCCATTAAGCAGAGTGTTTGGTTTCACTGAAAGTGTCACACAGTACAAATCCTGCTGAGAGCAAATCCAATAAGCCAAATAGTGGATTGACTTGGATCAACATCAACTCTCTGAAGTAGCAAGAAACTACTGCATTTACAACCTTGTTGAAGAAAGCAGAGCCTGTTTATTATATATCACTAAAAAAATTTGAGCTGGACGATATTAAAAAAAAAAAATCACGATTTAAAAAATATCAGTCGATATCAATATAGAAATCAAATCACCAATTTGCATTTGTATTTTTTCCCCACTCCTGATAAATTGGTACATGTGGTTGAAGTAGCATTAGCAGTTAAAGTAGCCCAAACATTAGCACAAGCACCTGCATCTGGCTCCTATTAGCTCTAGGAGTCTAACTCTATTCCTAACTCTATAACTCTATTCCAGCCACGTGATTGGTTCAGTGCAGCACTATTCTCATTATTACTGTTGTCTGTCAAAACATGGAAGGAATGAGTTTTATCAACATAATATCGAACAAGTTATATTGAAATCATGAACAGTTAATTAATTACATTTATCGTGATCACTATCACCCAGCTCTACAAAAAATGCAAATAAATAATGGTTACATTTGGAATCACATTAATCACTGAATAGGTTACTACAGAATTACAATGGAATCAAACCAAATAATGTCCTATAGATATTCTGTGCACACCAAGATGACATACCTGTATAACAAAAAGAAGCCCTGAAGGTTGCTGCTGACCGTGGTCATTGACGTAGTGTGAATGCATGAGGCCCGATCGCAGCACGACATGAAACAACATGTTAGCTGTCAGCACTGCGATATCCCCAGCCATGGCACACACACTCAGCAAGTACAGCAGGAAGTACCTGGTGTTCTGAGCACCAATGCAGTTATTCACCCAGACACAGTGGTGGTCAAACCTCTGGACACATCGGTTGCAGACTCCTAAATAAAACAGAAATGTTTCAAAGAAATACTCCAGTGTTTTTCACCTAATCTTTATCTTCTGCATCTGTTATTGATGTGTAATTGATTACAACAATAATCATTTTGATATGTTTTATTCTCCTTGCAAAAGAAGTGAAGCTTTGTTTACTTGAATCTGACCTACAACAGAAGCCATTGGGCAGTCGCTGAATGTGGTAAATAACCATCTGAAATACATAACACAAATTTAAACCTGTGACAGTCTAACTATACAGATGTAATGATAATGTCTTATGAAAACTGACCTCAAAGTTTTATGCAACAGCAGAACAATGCAGTAAAACATTTGTCATTTCAGTTACTTGTCCATGCAAGATCAGGCAGGAAACTCTGTTGCACTATGTTGGCAAAAAATGACCACAAATGTTCCCCCATGGACAACTAGTCTCATCTTTAAAACAAGTTATTTAAATGAACAGTGTAAGATATAAATATATCTTTGATCATGAAATACTTCAAATACCTCATGATATCATATAACAATATCCCAGTATACTGTAAATGTTTTTCAGGTAAACAGGATTTCTGCTCTATTCTCAATACAGAGAAACACATCCCAGTTATTGCCTTAATACCATAATAGTATATTCCTTCAAGAAATGTTGCTCCTCCTAGCCAAGGTTAAGTACAGTAATAAACTTGTGACGAACAAGACAAGTAGTCATTGGGAAACACAGACAAAATGCTAAGGCATGCTAAAAGGAGCGGAACTTTGGTCTGACTGTGCCGCTAAACAACAGTGTACAACGCCGAGGTCCGACAGCAAAGCATATAACGCAGAGGTCAGACTGTGCCGCTAAACAACAGAGCGAATAACGGAGAGATCCGACTGTGCCGCTAAACAACAGAACGTATAAAGCCGAGGTCCGACTGTGCCGCTAGACAACAGAGCGTATAACGCAGAGGTCCGACTGTGCCACTAAACAACAGAGCGAATAACGCAGAGTTCCGACTGTGCCGCTAAACAACAGAGCGTTTAATGTTGAGGTCCGACTGTGCCGCTAGACAACAGAACGTATAACGCCAAGGTCCAACTGTGCCGCTAAACAACAGAGCGTATAACACCGAGGTCCAACTGTGTCGCTAAACAACAGAGCGTATAACACCAAGGTCCAACTGTGCTGCTAAACAACAGAACGTATAACGCCGAGGTCCGACTGTGCCGCTAGACAACAGAGCGTATAACGCAGTGGTCCGACTGTGCCGCTAAACAACAGAGCATTTAATGTTGAGGTCCGACTGTGCTGCTAAACAACAGAGCGAATAACGCCGAGGTCTGACTGTGCCGCTAAACAACAGAGCGTTTAATTTTGAGGTCCGACTGCCGCTAGACAACAGTGCGTATAACACAGAGGCCCGACTGTGCCGCTAAACAACAGAACGTATAACGCCAAGGTCCAACTGTGCTGCTAAACAACAGAGCATATAATGGCGAGGTCCGACTGTGTCGCTAGACAACAGAGCGTATAACGCCGAGGCCCGACTCTGTCGCTAGACAACAGAGCGTATAACGCTGAGGCCCAACTGTGCTGCTAAACAACAGAACGTATAACGCCGAGGTCCGACTGTGCCGCTAAACAAAACGTATAACGCCGAGGTCCGACTGTGCCACTAAACAACAGAGCGTATAACGCCGAGGTCCGACTGTGCCACTAAACAACAGAGCGTATGATGCGGAGGTCTGACTGTGCTGCAAAACAACAGAGCGTATGATGCGGAGGTCTGACTGTGCTGCAAATCAACAGGGCGTATGATGCGGAGGTCTGACTGTGCTGCAAAACAACAGAGTGTATGATGCTGAGGTCTGACTGTGCCGCTAAACAACAAAGTGTATAATGCTGAGGTCTGACTGTGCCGCTAAACAACAGAGCGTATGATGCTGAGGTCTGACTGTGCCTCTAAACAACAGAGTGTACAATTTTGAGTTCTGACTGTGCCGTTAAACAACAGAGCATATAATGCTGAGGTCTGACTGTGCCACTGAACAACAGTGTCTAATGCTGAGGTGTTACAAACTCTCAAACCCTGGACGATTTTATCCACCAGAACTATTCTGCGTCATTCATTAATGAACTTACTACAGTGTTTGGATCTTGCAGGTTTCACCAGATGACATGTTGGACACACAGTTCCCTGGTGAAACAATTTCTCATCATACTGATACACTTTCAGTTGGGCTTTGTGGTTTTTCTTTGTCAGTGTACCTGAGAAAGACAGCACAACATTACTTCACCTACCATGGTACTATTAGCAAGCAAAGGGGAAGTCGCTTTTTTGCTTACCTGGATCTCTACTACAACAGAGGTAAAATATGTAGGACTTTAGTGCCAAGAGGGCATATGGAACACATACATTGACCAATGTGGTGTCCATTTCCAAACAGAAACCAAAGACCTCATAGGAGTATTCTGCATAGACAGCAGCCTCTAGTATAAGGTGCAAGAAAATAAAGAAGTTGTTTCTGTTGTGGAGGAGAAACAGCCACAGTTAATTAATTATACAATGAACAAAACAGCGCTATTCAGCTATTTGGATTTATAATGAACAATGAACAGACCAGCGTATAGGCAAATAAAACATTTTGAAATCATGAGCAACCAGAAATGTTGCAAGAGAAAATGTTAGGACACAGAGTGTTGGCAAAGGAGTGCACAGATGAGCTAATAAACACATACAGGGGAAGTTCTTTGCATTATGTCTGTAAGGGTTTTAAAATAAACTGTCTCAAATTGAATACAAGACATCTGTATCTATTAATTTAATAAATTAATTAATAAAGCGATTATTCACAAGCATGGGCAAAATCCATAATGATACAAATAAATAATAACACAGATTAATCACTAAATAACGATAATTTTTCCCCCATTCTTACCTCTGGTGAAAAAGTCTGTGTACAGCCCGGTAGCAAATGTCCTGAGCACAGTGTGGAATCCAGGGGGAAACAACCTGTGTAAAAAAATAAATTAAAAAGTACTTTCATTTTTATGCTTGTTTTTAGCCATTGTTCAGTACTTTGGCTAAACTATTACCAGGTTATTACGTTAAGTGTGTAATTTCTTCTGCAGCCTTACTGTAACCATAACAATAATGCAAATTCATTAATGTACTACTAGCACACAAATATTGCTTATGGCAGCTTGAACTTGACCAATATATTTGATATTTGTGAAAACAATAGTTTATTGTACTCATCTGAACATAAGATGCCTTTGATTACTAATATTTAAAGGCATCTTATGTTCAGATAAGCTAATTTCCCCCGCTTTATTTAATAATTCCTAATTATAACTGATTTTAACGAGGTTAGTAAAAGGCATGGGGATGAGGTGTGTTTTTTTGGCATTTGACTTGGGCGGCAAAATTTAGATGTAATGGGTGAGAGCAATTATAATGCTATTAACAAAAACTTTCACTATAAATAACTCAAATCAGTATTATCTTTATATTTATGGAAGTACGACGCCATCTTGTGGAAACTTCAGTTCTTACCTTAGTGACAGTGTTGTAAAAACGCCCCAAAGGAGTCTGCTGCTGCCCTGAGTACTTACAGACTAGAGCAATACAGCTGAGCACAACCACCACGTAGATGAAAAACAGTGTCAGAAAGTCCATTTCTGACCTGCAAACAGTTTACAAAATGATGGGTAAATAATGTATCGAGACAACTTCTGAAAAACGTACTTTATCGTGAAATTCAGTACTGAACAGTATAAACAGGGAAGTTTCGAGCTAAACAGCTACGGCTGATAGTAGTCAACCCTGAGTTACCAACAGTTTCACCGTATTTAGTTTAAATAAACTCATTAGTTTTAAATATTTACAAGCTAAACATTCTTATAACGCAAAAAAAAAAAACCACGCGGCTGAACACTGTACCTTTCTTTCTTTTCATGTGCACACCATCTCTAAACCTTTCACAGGTGAGATATTTCCTCAAGCGGCGTCCACGCAATGACGTAGCGGATTAAACCGGAACTCCAACCCGGCGACAAGATAAGAGTCTCCAGTAAGACCAGTTTTATTTGTTCTGTTCTGTTCAGTTCAGTTTTAGTAATCATATGTAAGTTAACACTGGGAATACAATGAAATGTGTTAGACAAGAAGAACCAGTAAACTCAGCAGGAAGAGAATGTACAGTACTGTGCAAACTGTTAATCTTAGCAGGAAGTGCCTTTCTGACAGAAAGTTCATTAGAATAAATGCAAACAAACAAAAAGCAGTATGGTTTTAATCCAAATTTGTTTTGTATGTATTGGTATGTGCCGGGAGCTGTTAGAACAGCACAAGTTTGGTGATTCCCCCTCAAAGCTGGAAACTCTCTCAGCTGCAGCACTTAATTTAACTTCTGATTTGAGACCAAACCAGAGATGATGGTTATTACAGATAATTCTGGGCTTCAACAAGGAGACTTCTGGAAATGGTAACCCAACACATTGACAAACATGTACTGTTCACGGTATTAATTTAATTAGTATTGATTCTAATATTAGTGAACTTAAAATAATTATAATAAACATGCTGCTTTTCTCTACAACCCTTATATACTTGCACATTACTCAGGTGACTAAGCCTTTTGCACAGTACTGTATATAGAAACATAAAGCAGAGGTAGTTGTGTACAGAGACAGAGCATGTATATGACTTCATGAGCAGGACTGGAATAGTGAACTACAATGTGTAAAAGTGAATACTGCACTATTGCACATTGGGTGGAGGGCAAGACAGAAGTTTTAAAGTCACCATGACATTTATATAATTAAAAACTAAAAAACACAAGTGTGTATAGAACTGAAGAAATCAATCAATCATTCATATAATTATGTTCATTACCAGATTCTGTGCTGACAGGCTGATCTGTGTGTGTTCATACCTTTTATAGACTATTGCTACTGTTGTGAGAGAAATATAATGAACTGTTTTCTTTTATTTTACTGTATCAGAGCAATCCTACCCACACTGACAGCCATCAGTGCAGGCTCAGGTTGCTGGTGCTCAGGCTCTGAGCTGTAGCTGCAAACATTTCTCATGTTACAGCACCTCACAGGTCATACCTTAAGGACCAGCCACTCAGGGAAAAAAAACCTGACTGTCAAACAACGGATACAGATATTAAACACGGTACAAAAAGGTATGTTTGCGTCTCCCGCTGTGTATGAACACTTTTAAGCGTTTTGTCATAGCCTGAAAGACACTGTTGTAGCTGCTGTTGGTTTGTATTGCATGGTGTTTCACTGGGAATCATTATTATGGCAATGTGTGATGTAACACAAGTAACTGAACTGTTTAGCTATTCAGCTTGGATGTGTTTCAGCTGCTGGGTCTGTGTTCTGTTCTGCTTTGTATGGGGGGCAGACATCTATTAACATAGCTCAATACCAGGGCTGTAACAATTAATCTATTTGTGTCGATGCATTAACCTGAATATTGCACGTATTGATGTGATACATGAAAATCAATGTGTGTTCCTTTCACAATTACACTTTATTTTACTCTGGGCAATGTTTTTACTGAGAAACTGCTTTTGCTTATGACTCCCTTTGACCTCATTTGACCTTAAATAATAAAATGTTCAGATTATAACCTGATTGAGTTGATGGAAATGTCTATACACTAATATCATGTCAGAATATTAGTATATAATATATTCAAGTGTTACTTAGTGAGATGTCATTATGAGATGTTGATGCTGAAAATGTGAACAGTGAAGCAACTGGGAGCTACTTTCCCTTCTATCTTCTGTCACTGGTCCTTATACACACACAACCACGTGGGAGTGATCAGTCTTCACTGGCTGGTCATACAGTCAGTTCACCCCACTTAAGTCTGTTTATGTGGGGTTTATTAAGTGCTAATGCAAAAGTAATGTGTTATTATAGGTTTTCATAGTGGAAATGACAATTTCCCTTACGTGCGCAAAATGGTTTAAAATGATCAAGACACTAGTATTGGATGGAAAGAACATTTGTGACATTACACAACCATAGTCAAAGGCTGTGAATCCACGTTTAGGAAACTTGTGCTGGTGATTTAGGAGAAGTTAGTTTGGTTTTACTTTTGTACATTTTAAAAAATCATTTACTTTTGTAATAAGAGCTGTTTATCTTGTGTTCATGCTGATCGGGCAAGTCACTCAATTAATGACTATAGCACTTAAGAATCACACGCACTTTCCTTACTACACCAAACTGTTTCTCTGCTTGAAGGCTGAAGAGACGTTTAGACCGGTAAGATGAGACGTTGATTGAGGAAGAGTGTCTGTTTGGTTACAGAAGTATTAGCACTAAATAATTTAGCTAGTTAGCCCTGTAGAACTTGCCTTGATCCATGGCCATCTGCACGTCTAACGAGACGTTTCACTTGCATGGTATAGTGTTTACATGGTAGCTTACAGCTGAGAGTTACTGGATGAGCTGATGCTGTTCACTGGAAATCTCTTATTATATCTGTAGATTTTTAGGAAAGTTAATCATCTTTGGGTTGATAGTGAATACTGTATGAAAAGTACAGGTAATCAAATAAATTGGAACACATCCATAGACGTTTATCACTGGTAATGTTTGACTGTTTCTTTACTTTAGAATGGGGTCCAGTTCTGGTCCTGGATGGCCAGTGTCCAGCACAGTTTGGTAGTTCCTCAGGTCAAACACACTCACATAACCTGTCAATTAACAAGAAAATCCTCAAACTGTGCTGGACACTGGTCATCCAGTACCAGAGCCTGGAAATGCTAAACATTCAAAATGTTAATGATACAGTATCAATACTGATGTTGTTTGAATAACCCCCTCCACACACACATACACACACACACACACGCACGAGTTTAGTGGGCTGTGTGTTTGCTGCCCCGCTGAGTGTTACCCTAAGGAATGGCCTCTCATAGTAAATCAATCTGCCAAGTCCCTCCAAAGGATACATGACAGAATGTGCTCCTGCCGTGCGGCCAGAGGGGGGAACTCAGGGATGCACCGTTTTAATCTGCCTAATCCAGAGCAAGGGCTTTAATTGCACTGCTTCTGTTCAGAGCAGCGAGACTGTGATCCTCGCACAGACGTTCTAATTAGCCACTACCGTCCTGCTGGATCCCCATGCTGATACTGGGCCACTTTCCATCCCTTGGAGAGGAAGCTAGCTGGCAGTGTATGGGAGGAGGGTATTTATAGAAAAATGGGGCCTCACTTTACCCTTTTTGGAGAGAGAATTATTAAGGATCTGTGCTACACTGTCCCAGTTTCACAGCGTTAGTTCTGCAGGCAAGTCTTAGCCAGGGATGCAGAGTCAACTCAACGAGCAGCAGCAGCATTTTGGCACCTGGTCACCCTCATGCCATTCCTCTGCATTCTTGACTTTGATGATGATGATGGGGTCAGTAAGGAGGCACTGAATGGAGGGTTTGTTGAACAGCTTTAGCAGCGACCCAGGTGGGAGGATCGAACTGGATATTTTTCCCTTTGGCACTTGTTGAATTGGTCCAAAATGAAGAAATTCCTGCAGAACAAGAAAGGGAGATACTCTTTGCGTCAACAGAAGCCCGGCCCTCGTTATCTTCCCAAAGATTTCTGTAAGTTCCTGTGCGGTTAACATACTTAATAGAAGTTGCAAGAGAAAGTGCTGTTTCTATTTGGATGTTAATGTATAAGCTCATATATCAGCTCGTATAATCAGAGATCTGCATGTAGGTTAATGCATCTTAATAGCATTTAATTTTGCATGACCTTCCATAATTCTGTTAAACCTAAAATCCTCTAAAATTTAGAATTAGGCCTACCCTGGATTGCCCCAAATGCACAGTGTCTGTGTTTTTTAAATAAACTGCACATTTAACGTGGGGCAAATGACCTGTCCTGTGTTTTTTAAGCATTAAGGAATATCATTCCTCATCAATGTTAAAGCAAACACCTTGCAGTGATGAGTTTCTGATGTGTAGCGGCGTATGAAGCTGAGCCGTGTAATGACCTGACTGCATTCTGAGTGCTTTTGGTTTTCTCAGCTGTGGACTCTCAATGAGGTCAATGACAGTGGAAGGTTTGAGGAGTCAGCTGAGACAGAGAGGCGGAAAACTCTCACTCTTAAAGCACAGCTCCACACTGTTGCCTTTATGTAATAAGTGGATCTAAAAATCATTCTGTATATTCAGTGTGCAAAATATGCTTGAAAAATTACCAGGTGTCCTTCAGCACATTGGATGAACCTTCCAGAGATAATGGTGAGAGTGTAGGTCTGGGGTTTAACAGGTTAATCAAAGCCTTTTGTTGAACCGAGGGAAAAATAAGAATTCCCATTATGATGAGACCAAAGTTGCCAGCAATGTTTGGTAGCTTTTAATGGTGCTGAGTGGTGTATTTAAAAATTTTTCTTTTTAAACAATATTTTAAAGATTTAAGCTTAATAAAGTCAACAAACCTGTGTTTCCTGAGTTCTGTGTCAAACCTGGCAATCAGCTACTGTTATTAACATTAAATAGCACTACTGCATTGTTCATATTATAACTACTTAACCACATGTTGTCCTGGCATGTGCTTTGTGTCCACTGGGAATTTTTACAAAGATCCCTAGCTGTAATTTCATCAGACTAAAGAAACTTGTCTTTCATTCATCATAGTCATCACTATGCCAGCATCTAACCAGGGCTGGCCAGAGGAGTTTGGCTTTCAGCTTGGAGGGAATGGGCCCAGCTATATCCTTTCTGTGGAGGAGGGTAGCAGTGCCCACCTCTCAGGCCTGCAGCCTGGAGACCAGGTGCTGGAGATCGAAGGGCAGGATGTGTCCACACTTGGGCCCCAGGCTCTCATCGCTCTGGCCCAGACGCAGAAGAACATCCCACCCAGCATTGGGGTGGTCTCCAGAATCCAACAGGTCAGAGGTTTATGTGCGCCCCATTGTTTCCTTAACACTTTGTTTTTTTTAAATTTTTCAGTATATTGCTGTGTATTATGTTTTACTACCCTAAATATATTAGAACTGAATATATAGCGGAACTGAGGCTTAGAGGGGCGTGCTTACGGTGCACGGCCACCTGGGTGCTACTGTGTTGTGGTTTGGGGTTTGTGTTGGGTTTATTGTGGTTATTTTGGAGGCTTTTTCTGTTTAGTTGTGGGGTAATGGCCGAGCCCACCGTCATTGACTGGACTATGCGGCTTAATGGCTTGGGGTGGTGGGTTCGCTCAGCAGTAGTCTGGATTTCTAAGAATTGCTCTGTATGTTCTACGTCAGTTGGGGGTGCACGTATGCTTTGGAGCCCTTTAAGGGCTTAAATAAAGTGGGCTCTGTCCCATATTGAGCACTTATGAGGTGCACATAGGTCCCACTAGGTTAGCAAACTTCATGCGTTATTGACCACTTAGTGCACCTCAATCACCATTGACTTGCTGATGTCACTGATAAAAGTGTGCTGCATGACTTAAAAAAAAGGATGATCTTTGCCCATGAGTTTGTCCAGTTTGTGATAAACCATAGTAATAATTTGTGGTCATATGCTTCCATTACTATTTTCCTGAGCAAAAATATATAATCAAACTTTTGACCCCAAAGGAGCCAAAAAAGGTGTGGAAATGGGAAATTTTTGTGTTATTTCTCACTTGAACTCAGATATCAGTCTCCATCAGTGTAAATGACATTAGCGACTTTAAGGAAACAGAAAACTATCTTGTCATTGTGTTTGGCTATGCAGATGGACATCACCCCAGGCCCCGATGGACGTTTTGGTTTCACCATAGTAGGAGACTGCCCTCTGCTGGTGGAGGACTGCTCTCCCTGCTCTCCAGCTGGCCGCAGCGGTCTGAGGGCAGGTGATTATGTTATGGAAGTGAATGGAATCCCAGTGAAGCAGCATGAGATGGCTGCAGCTCTGATTAAAGCATCTCAGGGCCGCACATTACGCCTTGGAGTGCTCTGCATGGGCAGTCGGCAGAAACGCAGCAGTGGCAGCATAGAGGAGTTCCCGAAAGGCAGTGAAGGAACTCGACTGGACCGCAAGCACAAGGCCATAGAGTTCAACAAGAAGGTAAGGCCTTAGAAAAGCAAGGGAAACCGTTAAGCTGCTTGAGCAACTGGCAAAAGATGCAGTCCCATGCAGGGTCATGGCTGAGAGAGGAACTGGCTCGGTGGGACTCCTAGGGGCCTGGACTAAAAAGGAAACATATTCTGCAAAGAGATAATTATACATATAATTTCCTCAGATATTTGTGATATATTAGTTTGTGAGTCCTTAAAGACTGATGTGTGTTTCATAACATTCACCTTCAGATTGAAGAAGTGTTGGGGAATGATCCTGAGGTGAAAGAAAAACTGTTCGCAGTGCTGAAACAGTTTGCTGCTGAGAGGAAAGTGGACTGGCTGGCCTCTGTTCTTTCTGACATCTTGACCACTGAGGAGCAGCAGCAGCTCATTTCTAACATCAGGTAGGTACTCAGTGCTTGATTGACACTTTTAAATTTACATTTACAGCACAAGGGCTTTGTAGTTTACAGGGAAATCTCTTTCTCACACCAGTAAACATAGACTTCATTTAAGAGCTGCTAGTCCAACAAGAACCTACCTAAAGCTAATCCTTACACAGAAACAAGGGTAAGACCATTTTCTTTAACAATTATTATTATTATTATATTGTAAGTTGCAAGTTAGTTTGTTAGTTATGTTCTATAGTTAAAGTAACACTTATCCTAAGTGCTCTTTGAAGAGGTGGGTCTTCAGTCTTTGTTTAAAGACAGCAAAGGATGCTGCAGTTCTAACAGTCAGAGGAAGTTACAGTATCTCACAAAGTGAGTACACCCCTCACATTTTTGTAAATATTTTATTATCACTTCTCATGGAACAACACTGATGATATGATACTTTAAAACTGTATAACAGTGTAAATGTGCTGTCCCCTCAAAATAACTCAACACACAGCCATTAATGTCTACACAGCTGGCAACAAAAGTGAGTACACCCATAAGTAAAAAGGTAAAAAAAATAAAAAAATTTCCCCACCACCTTTATTTTCCATCACTGCCTTAACTCTCATGGGCATGGAGTCACTAGAGCTTCACAGGTTGTCACTGGAATCCTCTTCAAAGTCCTCCATGATGACAACACAGGTGGTTAATAGACACCTTGCGCTCATACACCTTTCTTTTGAGCCCCACAGCTGCTTAACAGGGATCAATGCCCTCAGTTTCTAGCAAGGTAGTGGTCATCTTGGTGTGTTTGGAGTCATTATCATGTTGGAAAACTGCCCTGCAGCCCAGTTTCTGAAGGATGGGCATCATGCTCTGCTTTAGTATGTATAGTCAGTATATTCCCTCGATGAACTGTAGCTTCCAGTGCTGGCAGCACTCATGCAGCCCCAAACCATGACACTCCCACCACCATGCTTGACTGTAAGCAAGATACACTTTTTTGTACTCCTCACCTGGTTGCTGCCACACACACTTGATACCATCTAAACCAAGTAAGTTTATCTTGGTTTCATCAGACCACAGGACATGGATCCAGTAATTCATGTCCTTAGTCTGCTTGTCTTCAGTAAACTGTTTGCAGGCTTTCTTTTGTATCGTCTTAAGAAGAGGTTTCCTTATGAGACGAAAGCCATGGAGAACAATTTGATGCAGTGTGCAGTTTATGGTCTGAGCACTGACAGGCTGATCCCACCCCTAAAACCTCTGCAGGAATGCTAGCAGCACTCGTACGTCTATTTTCAAAAGAAAACCTCTGGATATGATGCTGAGGACGTGCACTTAACTTCTATGGTGAGGCCTGTTCTGAGTGGAACCTGTCCTGTTAATCCATTGTATGGTCTAGGCCACTGTGCTGCACCATAGTTTCAGGGTGTTGGCAATCTTCTTGAAGCATAGGCCATCTTTATGTAGACCATGAACAATTTTTTTCAGATCCTCAGAGAGCTCTTTGCCACGAGGTGCCAAGTTGAACTTCCAGTGGCCAGTATGAGAGAGTGTAAGAGCAATAACACTAAATTTAAAACACCTGCTCCCCATTCACACTGGGGACCCTGTAACACTAACAAGTCACATGACACAGGGGAGAGAAAATGGCTAATTGGGCACAATTTGGACATTTTTTTGACTTAGGGGTGTACTCACTTTTGTTGCCAGTGATTTATACATTAATGGCTGTATGTATGGGGACAGCAAATTAACACTGTTATGCAAGCTATACACTGACTACTTAGATTGTATCAAAGTGTCATATCTTCAGTGTTGTCCCATGAAAAGCTCTAGTAAAATATTTACAAAAATGTGAGGGGTGTACTTAAGCTTGTGAGATACTGTAAATCTACAATCTAGTTGCCAATGCTGTGATGAGTCCTGATGTATGTGATATTTGAGAATTGGGGGTCCAGGTGGACTGAGCATGCTTTAATAAGGCAATGTGTGGTTTGATTATTGAAGATGGTTACTGTAAGCATCGAATTTATAGGCAAGCATTAACGTTTTAAATCTGATACAGCGACAGGTGAAGTGTTCACAGCTGTGGAATGGATTGTGAGAATTTTGGTGCATTGAATAACAGACCTGCTGCTCCATTCTGAATTAGCTGTAGAGGTCTTGTGGCTTTCAGATGGAAGGCAGCCAGACACCTTTACTGCGTTCCAGTTTTTAACCTTTATTTCAGTGCCTCTCTGTCCTGAAATGATTTTAGAGCATCTGTGTTACTGAGTGACCACTAGAGGGTTGCAATGATGTTGTCGATGGTTTTACATTTTTGATCACGATTTAACATATGTATGATTGCAAAAATTATGCATTAGCCTATTTGAAATTCATTCGAATTTTTTTTTGGCATGACCACTAGACAGTTGCAATGTTGTGTTTACCTTTTCACATATGATGTAACATCTGTGCAATCATGTGCATAAGATATTGTTGGCATTTGCTACAGTTTTTGTTGTGTATCTCTTTATTGCCAGTAGGAGATAGGACATTAGTCCGTCTGACTGTATAGAGCTGTTAATAGTTTGGGCTCCATCTGCTACTGTAGTGCTTAGGGATAATCCACTGGCTCTCCTGTGTGTAAGGTTAAGAGTTTATGAGTGAAATTCCCCTCTTAGTGCATTTGTACCAACAGGCCAACTAGGTCAGTTGTGTGATGTAGCACTGGCCACTGAATTCCAGAGCTGATCAAGTGCTGGCCTCTGTCCGACACAATCTGTCTACTTGGCAAACAGAGAAAAAACAAACAGGCTTTTCACAACTGAATTCTGCCAGACTGATTCAACAATGATTTGCCTTTCAGTGAAACCGAGTAATAGAGCCAATTGTACAGCATGGCTTTCAAAAAAGATTGCTCCTCTGGGGCAAAAAACGAAAACATCTATTAATCTGTTTAAAATCTTTTCTGGAACAAGAATTATGATACTAATAATACTAATTATGAACCTTTAGAAGCTTATTCCTTGATGTAAAAAGGGTTTGTTGTTCTCACATGTAGGAATGCATAGCTGTGAGTTTGTGGTTTGCAATTTTTGTTATCTGATATAGCAGTCCTAATTAATAATCCTCTTTAGGGAAATCTGGTGAAGGACAGTGAATGTGGACATCAGCATGGGCTCAGCAGTTTAAGGTCTTTTAGCAGCCGGCGGGTTTATCCTTGAGTTTTATCTTCATCATCACACCTACTGTAATGTGAAAAGATAAGTACACATAAGTAGGCATGGATGATATGGCAAATATATTGTATCACAAAATTTTCCTAATAATTGATGTTTTACAATATGTATTTTTCTACTGTCTATTACAAGTACTGACAATATCCCAGTCTGCTCAGAAAATCATATAGTGGCCACACTTTATCACAATAGTGATAATATTGTCATGTTGTTCTGGTCTACACGTAAGTACAAGTAAGACTGTTCAACTGCTCTAGAACCTAGTGGTAGCCCAGTGAACACTAGGGGTGGTAATCGCAGGGTAGATTACGATACGATACGATACGATACGATACGATACGATATGATATGATACAATACGAGATACATGGCCCATGATAAAGGAAATTTTGCAATTCTGCAATAATCGATATATCGCACAATAATGATGTATCAATATAACACAGAAACATGGGGATGTGTTGTCAATTTTCACGAGCAACAGCAATGCTATTGTTACCTTTTCCATATTTGCTTTGCGTCCACGGTCGGAAGCGCAGAGAAACCGCTACTTCAGCTTCAGGGCTTTACTTCTGTTCCTCTAGCAATGTGCTTCCAACTGAAGATTCAAGATTCAAGATTCAAGATTCAAGATTTAAGATTTAAGATTTAAGATTCAAGATGTTTATTTGTCACATGCCTAGTTATACACATACAACAAGCAGTGAAATGCATTGGTGGGTGCAGTGTCCAGTGTTATGGTCTGTAGCATGATTGCCAGCCAGTGCACAGACAGCAATGTTTGCTCAGATGTTCAGTGTTCAATGTGTGGGGTGTGTGGAGGCATGTCCTGATTCAGGAGTCTTATGGCCTGAGGATAGAAACTCCTCTTGAGTCTCTCAGTCCTGGCCATTATACTCCTCAGTCTCCTGCCTGAACTACCATAAAGCAACTCTTTCCACCCATTTTCCCGCATCAAAACTATATTGACGAACGAACACTACACAGTGCATTGCTCCCCATGAAAAACGCCTTCCACTGCAGCATGCTAGTTTTAACCATGTATATACCTGACAAATAATGGTGCAATACACTTCTGTCTGATCTAAATTATTGTTGAGGACAGTTCAGCAAAGGCTAGATATTGGCAGGGACGTGCAATTATGGAGAGAAGTAGTGACGCCAGTGAGTCAGATTGGTGGCAAATGTTTTTTAATTGAAATATCGATATATTTGACATTGACAAATCGATTATTGTATTGCGCGAGCAAGGACGACGATATATTGCCATATTGATAGTTTGCCCTACCCCTACTGTACACCACTCCAGCCAGTGCTAGGAATTGCAAATTGGCCATGGTAGCCCATTTCACATAGCTCCTTTATATTAAAGCACTTTATGTGCTTTATCAAATGTCCACCACTTTGTAGCCAAGTTGTTGTTATAGCACACACTTTTGATCATGTGCATAGTTAATATATAAGTGTTGAACTCTGAAATAAAAAACCCTAATTTTTACTATGATGTTAATTTCTAGTACATATCTCTAGTACCCTGAGACTATAGTAGTGCATTTGTTAAATTAAGCACAGAAAAACAGAAAAACAATTGACATTTGAATCTTGCTAAAGACATTCTATGTTATGTTTAAAGAATGTGACAGACATATTACCATATACAGCCACAAACAATTTGTATTGGACACGTCACCAATTTTCTAAATAAATATATTTGTTAAGGTGCTATTGACATGAAATTCTCACTAGATGTTGGTAACAGCCCAGCCAATCCTTACATGCAAAGAAATCTAACCATAGATGTCCATAGCTATGTATAATAAAATGAAAAAATGACACAGGGAAAATGTATTGAACACACAAAGAAAGGAAAGTACAAAAAGGCATGGAAAGTCCTGACACCAGCTGAAATCTATCAGTAATTAAAAAGCAAGTCTGAACTCAGTGCAAATGGATGTTCCGCTGGTTCAGTCAGCTCAGAGTTCATAGAACAGGCCCACAGAACCTTCAGGATTAGAAGATGTTTATGTGGAAGAATGGGCAAAAATCACACCTGAGAAATGTATGTGACAAGTTTCTCCATACAGTAGGCGTCTTGAAGCTTCATCACCATCAAAGGCTTTTGTACGAAGTATTACTCGTATTTCCCCATTGAAAAGCCGGACGGCTGCCCCACATTATAGGCTGCCCATTCTATAAGCCCCAGAAAATGCTCATTTATGTTTTAAAACTCTTAGATATGCTGCCCCATGTTATTAGCCACAGCGTTACTGAATTTACCGATCTGTAGTAAAAGCATCTAACTAGTGACATTATACTGTAGTTGAGCATAAACAGTTAAATTGATCAAATTTGAAACTTACCCATATCATGCCACAATGCAAGAACTACACTGTAAAATTTAAGCTTCACGCAACTTCTGTAATATTTGAGGTGAACGCATCCAATGGTTACGGCTCTGATTTGAAGAAAGGTAAGCCTAATAATTTTTTCATTTCAATGTTGCTAATTTTATACTGAAGAATTTACATGTAGATGGATGATTGCCATCGCTGTGTGACGGAGCAGTGTAGAGCCATTTTCCAGCAGCATAGAAAGACTTTTTTTCTTCTTCTCACCAGAATATGACCAGATTGTGAGATAATACTTAGTAAAGCTAATATATGCTGCATGTAGATCATTTAGATCAACTCTACCACTGCTTTTATTTTACAATACACAGAGAGTGCGTATTTTGGTGTGTTGAGGACTAACATGACAGCTAGGCTAACTGCTAACTGATGCTAACTAGATGCTTCGGCAACTTTTTTCTTTCCAGTTTCCAGTGGAGTGCAGTGGGGGGAGCAATGCATTATGGACTGTGTAGTGTGTGGAGCGGAGAACGGGGTGGGTAGTGTGAAAACAAATGGGTGGAAAGAGTGTTGTTTTTAGCAGAGAGTTGTAGCCTGTTAGTGAGAGAGTGCGGGTAAGCAGCTTTTGTTGGAGCAGCTTGGAAATGGGAATGGGGAAAAGAAATTGTGCTCTGTGCTGAGGTAAAACTGGAACTCTGCCTCTGATTGAGTCTCTGCGCTGGCTGGTTCAGAAGAAGTGTTTGTATTTGAAGTTGGGGAGACTCCAACCACGGTGGTTGGGCGAACACAGTAAAGGTAACATAAGCAATGTCGCTTTACATGTTCCGAGTTTTATACTGACTCGTCACTAATCTATCTTTGCTTTGCGCTGCTTTTCGAACTCTTCATTGCTGCAGTAAACATTATATTTAAATTCAACTAATAATTTGGGGATGTCGTCTTTTTGTAATGAATTATACTTTTAGCAAATGTGTTTTCATGTTTTTAGATAGGCTGCCCCATTTAAGCAAACCGCACCCAATACCAGGTTTGCAAAATCAATGTATAAGTTGCGGACTGTCGTTGGGGAAATACGGTAAATACATTTCAGTAAGCATCTTCAATACTTTTTACTTGCGTCATTCCATTTTGATGCACAAAACGTAATGTATCTGCATTTATGGTTTGATTTCTTTGCATGTTGGATTGCATGGGTTGTTACCAACATCTGGTGAGAATTTCATCTCAATAGTATCTTTAGAAATATATTTACTTAGATAATTGGTGACATGTTCAATACTTATTGTATTCTATGTATTCCTCATAGGTAGGAGTTGTACAGTGACTCTTTCACTAAAGCTCACTGGCACAGAGCAATGGCTGCTTTTTTTAATTTTTTTTATTTTGTAGTTTATTAAATTATGTGGCACTCACACAGTTAGCAGTGAATTAGTCCACTGCATTTAACCCATCCATGACACCCATGTATATACCAGAAGTAAGAGCAGTGGGCTGCCCTCTTTTGCACCTTGGGGACAGCCACAGGGTTAGGTGCCTTGCCCAAGTGCACTTACAGTAAGCTATGGATGTAGGAGGGGGAAACATTTTCCCAAACACTGATCCAGTGACTCCCTAGTCGTAAACCCTCTGTACGGCCATGGCTACCACTAAAAAAATTTCTAATGACAGAACCCTGGTAAGAATACAGCTTGCATTCATAGTCACAAACATTAGAAAATGGGTAGAGTGGTTCTTTCAATGTTGGTCCCAGCCATTGAACATCAAAAGATGTTTAGCTGATTCTGCTGTCGTAACGTTTGTGATTAATCTAATGTAATGGGCTAGAAAACACATCATGATTTGACAAATGTTTGCCTTTATTGAACTTATAAAGATCAGAATCATGTCAGTATCAGCAGATATTTACTTGAAAAAATAACTTTGGCATCAAACAGATATTTAGATTTCACCAATATGTCAAATCACACTATGAAAGAGAAGACTGTTTTGGTTACACTAGAATACTATGGTAAAATGCTTTAAAATTTATCTTACAGAAATAATATGTTCAACTTATATTTCCTAGATATAGTCCCAGGTTCTGCATTTTAAAAGTATTTTTGTATCATCATTGGTATGAGTGTGGTTGAGGCAGTATTTCAATAATCTGGTAATAGCAGCAAAATATGGACAAAATACAATATTTAAATGATTGTGCTACATATTGCAACTAAAATATATCTTCAAATAAACTGTCTGATATATATTCAGTATTTGTCTGTATTTGTCTGCCATTGATAGATATCACCAGGTGTTCTTCCTACAGCCACGTTCAACTACTGCTTGTTCCAGGGGCTTGTTCCTTTAAGTTTCTTCTTCATCATATAGAAGGCATGCTTGATTGGATTTGAAATCAGATCACTGGCTTGGTCATTGAAGAATTTCCCTTTTTTTTAGCTTTGAGAAACACCCATGTTGCCTAAGCAGTATGTTTGGGATCGTTCGCTTGTTACAGGGTGAAGCAGTGTCCAATGAGTTTGGAGGCATTACTTGGAACTTTAGCAGATGTTTTTATACACCTTAAAATTCATTGTGCAACTGCCATTAGCAGTTACATTATCAATCAAAGAATTTGCCACCATGGTGCCTCATGTGCATCCCCATGTTTAACAGATAAGCTGGTATGGTTTGGATCTTGTGCAGTGCTTTACATCTCCAACCGTCATCTCTTTCCTCTTGCCATCACTCTGAAACAGATTAATCTTGGTCTCGTCTGTCCATAACACCTTTACCAGAATTCTGCTGATTCTTTTATGTACTATTTTGCAAACTATAATCTGTTTTTATGGTTTATGTTTTGCAGTGTAGCCTCTGTATTTCCCTGGACCATGACACAGAGTCACTTAGTTGACCCCAAAAAAGTACATAACCTCAGGGGATGATCAGGTGTCCAGCCCAGCAACCTTTGAACCATGGAGAAATCGCGCTTTTGGCCACTATCTCGCACAATAAGATCAAAGACTCCTTGACCAGCAGGGAATCAGGGAATCCTGATGATGTGACTATGATCATAAGAAGTATATTGTGCAGACCTTCTCTATTAGTACTGGGGCATCTCCATGGCTTAGCAGTGCTGGTACTATGTGCACTGATTTAAACTCATATGCAAACTTTGCAAATAAAGATTTGTAGACTTGTTATACATGTTGAGATTTTTGTATCTGTTTTACTAAGAGTTTCATTTCTACAATTTTGCTGCTCATTTCTCACCTACAGAGCAATATCTAGGTCAGTTTTTAAGCCTCTCTGAGTATAATACAGTTTTGCAATGACCTACTGGGATCTTACCCAGCCCTATAATACTGATACTGATACACTGTTTAAGGTGATGATGGAAAGCCGTGTTTGGCAGTGCTTCTCATTGCAGGCCTTGGACACCTCAGCTAGTGAGAGACACTGCAGTGTTAGAATTATTTAAAAATAGCACAGATCACATCATACCCAGAGTGATGCTGTTGATTTTCTATGTGAAAATAAGAACAAAGAACACACTTCTTTACAGAAAACACACTTCTGCATATTTTAACATTTTAATGGCCAATTTATTTGCTAAATGTAACATATTAGGGAAAAAACTGGGTGGGCAAAAATTATGACAACATTTAAAAATATTACATATTATTCTGCTATTTTTTAAATATTATTATGTAAAACTGGTTGACCGTTCCAGAGGTCCCAAAGACCTTCAGTGCGTTCTCCTGTGTTCCCAAAACATTGATAAGAGCCTGCCTTAGTGTCTCTCTGCTCAGGATCTGTGTCACAAGGCCGTATCCTAGGCCGTAATATTGTAGAAAGGCCTGTAGAAAGATCCTCTTTT
>JBBIGC010000104.1:27394677-27407954 GCA_037576955.1 Lepidarchus adonis | reverse complement strand
TACACTGGTAAAGCTCTGTCCCACCACTACACTGGTAAAGCTCTGTCCCATCACTACACTGGTAAAGCTCTGTCCCACCACTACACTGGTAAAGCTCTGTCCCATCACTACACTGGTAAAGCTCTGTCCCATCACTAAACTGGTAAAGCTCTGTCCCACCACTACACTGGTAAAGCTCTGTCCCACCACTACACTGGTAAAGCTCTGTCCCATCACTACACTGGTATTGCTCTGTCCATATATCTTCATTGGTTTTGCTAATTTGCATGCTTTGCTGTGTCTTTAGGAACTGCTCCCATGAGAAGGTGGTGTCCATGTTGCAAGGCAGTGGTGCTAATCCCACTCTTGTTGTGGAGGAGGGTCCAGCTGTGTACCCCTCATCAGACTCCGAGCCAGAGGAGACCCCCCCAATGCCCCGCTCGCGCTCTCCTGCACTTAGCTCTCTTCAGTGGGTTGCTGAGATCCTGCCCCCCAGCATCCGTGTGCATGGACGCACCTTCAGCCAGCAGCTTGAGCATCTCCTCACCTTGCAGGAGAGATATACCATCTGCAAAGCTCTAGAGACCTTCTTCCAGCACAGGTTCAATCATATCATCTATTCCCATGCATCACCTGATGCAATACTGCACAGATTTAGACACACTACTCCCACTCTGATATTTTAAGAATGTAGCTACAGAGGACACAAATATGTGGGGCCTGAAAAATATAAAGAGATTATATAGCCACTATACTATAAAGCATAGTGGTTTACATTACTAAACCTTGAGTAATTGACTGTAATGTGAAACAACAATACCATTTTGAGTCTTTTGTTGACTCTTAGCTTAGCTATCCTAATGGTAAATAATTGTTATTCTTTATCATAACAATACAAATTGGTACAAATTTATAAATAAGAGCACAAATCATCATCACAGGTAAAATAAATAAATAGATACATAAATAAAAATAATGTATATGACCCTTAGCATTTAAGTGCAATGTAAATAACTCATTTTTAAAAAACAACACTAATAATGCTATTAGTGTCCACTTATGTGCACCAGTATTACATAAATGTTTCAGCACATAATATTCAAACAGATACAGTGCAAATATGGACATAAAATGGCAAAAACCTCCCATTAAGATTGATTGTTTTTGTGATGTCCCAAAAATCTATGCGTTAGATTAAATGTTAGAAAACTGTCCATCAGCTGAAAATCAAGTCTGTATTTACTATTTAAATACTACTTTTGAAATTGGTGTAAGTTTTACCATTACATTTATATCAGACAATGTTGCTAAGGTCCTGGCACTTTAAAATCAGTATGTCTTAATTGCGTCAGACTCTACTTAAATGTTAACTAGTATATTATAAGTATTTGAAGATTGGAACAATTCTGGAGCATTAGAAACATGACAGTATTCATATCACCTCAAATACCTTTCTGCACCTTTGTGAAAAACTGATTAATGAATTTCCACACAGCTGAGAGTAGTCGATTTAGGCAGCAAGTATTAAACCCTAGGGGCAAAGTTAATTAACGCTCCCTGTGAATAATCATGCTTTCAGCACAAATGTCAGTGTGAAGCTGTCCCTCAGCCTAAAGTGACTCTAGCTTTGCGGCTGTGAGAGCAATGCAGAAAACATTCAAAAATAGCATCAGCTTAAGGCACAAATGTGTGCATGTACACAATATGGATCAGTCAGCGTGGGTTCTTAAATCACTCCGTAACAGTGGGAGTGTGTACATAGAGTGCTCAGTGATTTTTTCTAAAGATCTTTCCCTGCCGGTCTGTACAGGAATGTGGACACACTTATTGTGGATGTGTTTCCTGTGCTGGACACTCCTGCCAAGCAGCTGATCTGGGAGTTCATCTACCAGCTACTGACTTATGAGGAGCAAGAGCGTTGCAAGAGCAAGATCTCCCGCTTCCTGGGCTTCAAGGGAGCAGGTGTGTATATTTCTGGCTGTTTGTGTCACTAATTCTGTCTGTGTGGGTGTTTGCTGTCAGCCAGTGTATTTTTGTACTGAAAGAGAGTACAAATATAACGATGCATGGTTAGCAACCTGAAGGAATATTCAAACAAATTATTGCCACTTAGTACTTTTCTTTGTACTTTTTTAAGGTTTTGACTTATGTCAGGAGATTGCTAGTTAAAATAATGTGTCTGGGAGTAAAGAAAAGCATTAACTGTCCCTGTTTTTTTCATTAAAAGAATTATATTGAGAGATCATTGGGATCAACCAAATCAAACTGTACAGTGTTTGGGGTATTGTATTTACTGTCTGTTTTCACCACTATTTACATAGCTACTCATGTGTTTGGCATGTTATAATTCAATACTATTGATTGATCATTAAATCAAAAATATATAGTGCCCTCTGTAATGTTTGGGACAAAGACACCTTTTTCTTTTATTTATCCCTTTGCTCCTCAGTGTAAAGTTTTAAATCAAACAATTCAGATATGATTAAAGTGCACATTCTAGACTTTAATTTAAAGTTATCTGCATACATTTTAGTTTCACCCTGTAGAAATTACAACACTTTTTATTCATAGGATTTTTTCATTGCTTCATTAATGTAGGCGTAAGATACCATTTGGAGTCTGTAGTTGCCATTGTTCAACATGAAAAAAAGCTGTGTACAATGATAATCATATAAGCAATTATCAGGCTGAAAAACTAGAATTAAACCATTAGAGAAATTGAAGACCATTAGAGGATTGCCAGAATAAACTTTCTGGAATATCATTAAGAAGAAAGAATGCACTGATGAGCTCTGTAACCACAAAGGGACTAGTAAGGCCAAGGAAGACCTCCGCTGCTGATTATAGAAGAACCCTCACTATGGTAAAAAAAAATCCTCAGATCTTCAAATTCCTTGTCTTCAGGGGGCATATGTGTCTTTTTCAGAGACTACTATCCACAGGAAACTTTAACAGAAATACAGAGGCTATATTGTAAGATTCAAACTACTAATTAGCCATAAAAACAGGATGGCCAGATTACAGTTTGTGAAAGTACTTAAATGAGTTTGTAGAATTCTAGAAAAAGGTGTTATAGACAGACAAGACCAAGATTAGAAAAAGGAACTGCCCAAGATCCAAAGCATACCAACTAATCTGTTAAACATGGTGGTGGGGGTGTTAAGGTTTGGACATGTACTGGCCACAGGTACTGACATACTTATCTTCATTGATGATGTAACTGCTGATGGATGATGCACAGTGCATTCTGCTGTGTATAGAAACATCTGCTCAAGTTTTATTATTTGAACAATATGGTGCCCTTAAATGAAGAGGGATAGTATAAAAAGTGTTGTAATTTCACTCAAATGTGTGAAAATAACTTTAAATTAAAGTCTGGAATGTGCACTTTAATCACGTCTGAATTGTTTGATTTAAAATTTTACGCTGAGCAGCAGAATTAAATCAAATTAAATAAAAATGATACGTGCACTGTTTGTAAAACCATATAAATATATTTAGTAAATAGAGATTGTATTAAGCACTGAATTATGAACAAATCAAATATGAGGTCAGAGATTCACACTGGTATTCAGTTACAATTTGCTGTGTATGTGTTTTTGCAGCAGAGCCTGAACTGGGACCGGAAAATCACAGGCGGAGCAGTTCCATGAGGGTGACTGGAACATCTCAACGAAACAGCATGAGAGAAAGAAGCATGGATGACTGCATCATAGGCACTCATCTAGGAATGGGTAATTTCACGTCTGTGATGAATACAGTAAACCACAAAAGTACTAAGGTTCATATTAGCTTTAACCCCCACTGTTCCATGTCCAGGCTTTCATGCTATAAATCATTCCTTCACTCATATGGAGCCCTAAACAGACAGACATATGTTTATGGTTCAATAACACTTTTGCTGTAAACTGAACTTGCAAGCCTCTTTTTGCTCTGCCTGTTTATTAGCTCACCAATTTCAGCAACAAAGTGAGTTCCAGTCACCCGTTGCTGCTCCCTCATAGTTTTATGTGGTTGCTGTCATAAAGAAACCTTGCAACTCCATATTTTGTTTGTTTTTATATGTTTACAAGACGGCATCTACAAAGGTTTTTTTATGGAATTAACTATATGCTTGAGTGTGGCGGATGGGAGGCGGGTGTTAGCTTGTTTTGGGGTGCTATGTGCTGGACAGTGCTCTTTTTTTATCTCAGGTACTTTCACTGAGCCTCCAACTCCAGGAGAAAGACAGTGTGGGGATGGGACCTCCTTCCCTGAGTCCCCTGATTTGAAACATGTGGGTACCATTCAGCACTTGTCTAGCACCTCTGAAACTTTCACCATTGCTTTTACTCAGTCATGCCATCTGTCATCTAACTACACCAAAAACCTGTAGATATCAGGAGTGTACACAGAGTTGGAGAGTGCGTATGCGGGGAAGAACAGCAAGCATCTACAGAGTCAATCCTCAACTGGGACTGAGGGCATGGGCCATGCTGAGAGCCATGCACTCACTCGCTCCTTCACATTCTCTAACACAGGTACACTCATAATGCCATCTGCTGCCTCTGAAATCAGACGAATGGGTGTTGTTTGATGAGGTAATGTAGAATACAATCATAGCCCTATTCAAGCTGAATTAGTTATGAGAAAAGGCTCAGTATTTGAAAGGGATTTGACTTGCAAATTTAGCACACATCAGGTTTACATACGGGACCACACTTAATAGCAATAATGGCTCTGTGCACTTGTGTCTGTTATCAGGTATTGTGACTACATTACCATGCAGTTTCATTAGAAAAGGTCTACTATTACTGATAACACGCAATCACAGATCCACCACCATGCTTCACACTAGGGATTAAGTTGTGTTCTGCCAAGCATTTAATCTGCCTAAATTTTATGTTTTTTTCCCTCATCTAGTCATAGACACTTCATCTTGATGTTTAACCTACTTGTTTGTAGACAGAAATGGTTTGTAAGTACAAAACATTCCCGAGTAGAACTAATCCAACTTGATTGGGGCTCATGACAGTGATAATGCATCACAATGTAGTAAGTAAGTTCAGTTAGTAAGTAATAGTACAGATACATACAGGTGCTGGTCATAAAAGTAGAATATTGTGAAAAAGTTCAATATTTCTTGACATTCCTTTCAGAAAGTGAAATCCATGTATTATATTGTTTCATTACAGATAGAGCGAAATATGTCAAGTCTTTATTTCTTGGAATTTCAAAGATTATGGCTTACAGATAAAAACCCAGGTTGCTTTGATAGCAGCCTTCAAGCCTTCAGCCTGCATTGTTGGGTCTGGTGTCTCTTATCTTCCTCTTGACAATACTCCATAGATTCTCTATGGGGTTCAGATCAGGTGAGTTTTATGTCCAGTCAAGCACAGTAACACCCATTATCATTGAACCAGGTTTTGTTACCTTTGGTAGTGTGGGCAGGTGCCAAGTCCTGCTGGAAAATGAAATCAGCATCTCCATGAAGCTTGTCAGCAGAAGGAAGCATGAAGTGCTGTAAGATTTCCTGGTAGATGCTGTGTTGACTGTGGACTAAGGAAAACACAGTGACCAACACAAGCAGATGACATGGCCCCCAAATCATCACTGATTGTGAAAACTTCACAATGGACTTCAAGCTACATGGATTCTGTGCTTCTCTACTCTTTCTCCAGACCCTGATTTAAAAAAATTACATTCATCTGAAAAGAAGACTTTGGACCTCGAAGCAACAGTCCAGTTATTTTTCTCTTTAGATGCTGTGGTTGTCCCTGTTGCTGGTGCACCTTTTTTTGCCGCTCTTTTTCCGTACAATCAAATTGCTATGAATATGCTTGGATACAGCACTACAACATCCAGCTTCTTTAGCAATTACCCTTTGTGGCTTACCCTCCTTGTGGAGGGTGTCAATGTCTGTCTTCTGGACGTCTACCAAGTCAGCAGTCTTCCCCATGATTTTGTAGCCTCCTGACTCAGACTGAGATCATTTAAGGGCTCAGGAAACCTTTGCAGGTGCTTTGAGTTGACACCTTTACTTTCCAAGAGTTTTCACAATATTCTAATTTTCTGAGACAGTGAATTTGGGGTTTTGTTAACTGTAAGCCATAATCATTAGAATTCCAAGAAATAAAGGCCTAATATATTTCGCTCTAATTAATCTATATAATACATGGATTTCACTTTCTGAAAGGAATGTAAAAAATTATTGAACCTTTTCACGATATTCTAATTTTATGACCAGCACCATGCAGCTGTGTAACATTCAATTCAAGTTTAAAGTAACTTGTAAGTTCTTTATCTTGTTGCCTTCTTTTATTTTGAGCATTTGATGTTGTTCTTCATTCTCCTTACAGCATATTGTTATTTACAGGGAACCGTAAGTCAGGCCTGTCCCTGACCTGGAAGGAGCCCTTCCCCAGCTCTGAGCTTTACCAGCAAACTGTACCTTCTCCAGGAAGTGTGGACTCCAACCCTTATGTCAGCTTAGACAGCCCTCCTGCCTCTCCTCAGAACTTAGATGAAACTCCCAGCCCCTTGTCCCGACGCAGAAAACTATTCACTTTCTCCAGACCCCCCCGCAGCCGAGACACAGACAAGTTCTTAGATGCTCTGAGTGAACAGCTTGGACACCGTGTCACCATTGTGGATGACTTCCTAGGAGGCGAGAACGACTATGAGGAGGTGTGTCAAAATAAACTAACCTAAATTGAATGGGTTTCGTTCCAAAATGACAGACTATTAACAAAATATGAAAGCTATATTATATGTACCTTTATAGACACTCAGGGTCTGCATCCCCTGTGGGGGTTTAAACGTTTCATTATTCTATTGTTCGGGCACCTATGCTGGCCAAGTTAAGTATATAGCATCTGTGATAATAAAATTTTCTTTTATTATGTTTCAAACAATCAATATTTCTCTCTAAATACCAACTGATATCTTTGGGATCATTACATGAAAATATTATTTGTAAATTTTGCTTAGTATTACTTGGGAAACTGGTTAAAGTCCAGAAAAGTTGGGACATTTTGTAGAATGCTAGTTAAACAGAAATCTCACCACTTTGTGAGAGAATTGCCAAGTGGTATAAAAAGAATTTTCTAAACACAGTATTGCTATGAATTGAGGTATTTTGTCATCTACAGAACAGAATATTGCAAAACGATTCTGGGAATGCAGAGAAAAAACATGACTTTCAAGCCCTTATAAGGCGCTGCATGTGAAACCTGATAAAAAATATTTGTGGTAATTATAAATGATAAAAAGGACAAATTGTGACAGTAATAAATATAGACACATAAGCACATGGCTTATTTTCACATATAATGGTCAATGCTAAATTAATAAATGCTACTCTCTTATGCAATGAGACAGCCATAAATTCATTCTATACTGAAACAGATGTCAGCTATTCCGGGTCAATAACAAAATGGGCCATCCAGACTTTTATTAGTATTGTGCGTCTTTCTCAGTATGGGGGTACCTCAGTACATATTTGAAAGTACATTGAAATGGAGATGTATATATTTTGTAGAGTCATATTATTATTATATATTATTATATTATTAGTTATTTCATCAACAATGGCAGGCTTGTTTCTGCTCACACAACAAACATAGCTTCATAGGACATAGCACATAGTTAATTAAAAGGAAAGGTGATGTAAGACAGTGGTAACTTTTTACAGGTATAAAATAAAAAAATTATTTATGAAAACATGTGTAAATAATAATTTACAAACATATTTTTGCACTTAATGTAACATTTATTTTACTGCATTTGGGCATTACACAAAATGCCCACACTGTTCCCAAAATGGGGGTTCTATTAAGTATCAATATTGGGTTATTGCTGATGTTGGATTTTGCATCATTGCATACAGTTACAGTGCATTATAAAGTGCAACAGGGTTAAAATTGAGTTTATTGTCCTTTGGCTAGATGAGTTTCCAGGACGACCAGGAGAACATGTCACGTCAGCTGAGCAGTGCCAGCAGTGAAGATCAGAGCAGTGAAGATTCAACCTCAGTTACATACTCATCCGGGTCGGACCATATCCCACCTCCTCCCCAGAGTCCCCCACCTCCCCCTCCACCCATCCAATTTACAGACCCATCCTCTCCGATATGCCTTACCCCACAGCACCTGCCCCAGCCACCTCCTGCCTTCCAGAACCACCCTATTATTGCCCCTCCCCCACCTCCACCTCGTTTTTTTCTGTCAAGCCGGCCATCACTGCACAAGGTGCTGCCTACCCGTGAGGAGATCAGGTTTCAGCACAAGCAGCCACGGCAACCTTCTTCTCAGCCTCTTGCTGTTCAGCCAACCCATCAACTGCACCAGCCCAAAGCTCACCCCATCCTTCAATCCTCCACACAGACATCCCCACAGCCATTACACATTTCACCTCGCCCCCCACTGCGGCACCAGGCCCAGTCCATCTACCAGAGCCAGCAGAGCTCTGCTCCTCGGAGCTCCCCCATCCAGCCCAAAGCCCAAGTTCAGCGTCCGCAGCCTTCCCATGAAGTCTACGAGAGCACGCTCTCTAACAAAATACCACCCCCTCCACCCCCTCCACCACTGCCTCCACCCTGTGACCCTCCACCACTCCCTAAAGCCAGCCCTCAAGCCTCTGATGCCAACCACATGAGTGTTAAGAGACTTCGCTGGGAGCAAGTTGAGAATTCAGAGGGAACCATCTGGGGACAGGTCAGTTATTCTGATACACACTATCCTTCCATTGTTTGGATTTCATACAACAAACAATAGATATGACAGTGAGTGTTTTGCAATTTGATTGCTGATATTCTTACAAATATTTCTGTATTGGAAATTTGTTAATTTATAATAATAAATACATTAAATTAAAAATTACTTTCTCTACATTCTACAACAAGAATACTAGCACTGGCAAGTGACCTGAAAAACATTAATTATCTAGTTACAATGGTCACATGTCACAGGGTGCCATTAATATGTCAGGTTACAACAAAGTCGATGTGTTGGAAACAGGAAAAATGGTTGAGTGTAAGGATATTAGCGATTAAAAGCAGAATGTGATGCTAGACGTCTAAGCATTTCCAAAAGAACAGGGGGTTCCTGATATGCAGTGGTTAGTGAGAACGGATAACTGGAGAACCAATGGAGGCTCACTGTCGTGGGAGGGGAGCAAAGGCTGGCCTGTCTGCGCTAAACCCACAGTACAGCTACTGTAGAACAAATTGCTAAAGAAAATGTTGCTGGCATTGATAGTAAGTCAGAACACACCGTTCATTGCATCTTATTGTGCATGGGCTGCGAAGCTGCAGTCTGGTCAGAGTGCCCATGATGATCCCTGGACATGTGCTAGACATGTGCTGATGTACCAAGTACTGTACATCCCTGGATGGAAGTGGTATTGCCTAGTGGCAGTTGTCATTTTTAGCAAGATAATGCATCCTGCTACACAGCAAGCATTGTTCAGCAATGGTTTGAGGAAGACAAACAGTTTGACAGAGTCTGAAGTGTTCTTGGCGTCCAAGTTCCCCATAGTATCTCATAGTCCATAGTCCAATAAAGCATCTATGGGATCTGCTGGACAGACTAATATGGAGTCTATGCCTCAGTGGATCAGAACTGTTATATTTCCACATGGTGGAATACACTATATTGGCCAGTTGATTATTATATTATAAATATATATATTTATTATAGCTGGTAAATATGCATACATTTGCACGGTTTCAAATCCCTAACCTAAACAAATATTAATTAATAAAAGACACAAGAAAAAAACTGAGCAGGTTATTGAAATCTCCTTGTTTTATTATTTAATGAAGAAAACCCTATGCAGTGTCATTATAAAACATTTGAATTAGATTTTGTACAAAACTAGTAAAAAACAAACTATAAATAATATACTAGAAAAGTCATTTATAATTTCATTCAGAATAGGGTTAGGAATAAACATGTACATTTCCATCAATGCAGTTGCTCTAGAGGTTTTTAATTTATGTAAAAGAACTTATAGAAATTTTTTGATCTTAGTGAGGTCATAGATAACATGACTTATTTATGTGCTGACATTAGTTCAATAAAAACGAAACATATTTGTAGATACTAGTTACAAGGACTGACAGTTGAAATAATTTTTTGTAAAGTTTACAGTATTTACAGTTTTACTATTTAAGAGAAGCTATGTTATAGATTGTATTTAACTTTAAAAAATGATTGACAGAATCTTAAAATTATGTTTACCTATAGTGTTTTAATTATTGTTGCCATTTGAATTCAGGATACATTTATTACATTATATAATAGTGTATTTTTAGCGGTATTAGTATTTTTTAAACATACACTTTTAGTATGTATTTCTATACATAAGGTTAAATTTTAAGTTTTATATATGGAACAACACAAGCTCTACATCATATACAGTGGCTTGCAAAAGTATTCGGCCCCCTTGAACTTTTCCACATTTTGTCACATAACAGCCACAAACATGAATCTATTTTATTGGAATTCCAAGTGAAAAACCAATACAAAGTGGTGTACACTTGAGAAGTGGAACGAAAATCATGCAACCTCTGAGGCCGTCACAGAGCAGCTGTATTTGTACTGACATTAGATTACACACAGGTGCACTCTATTTAGTCATTAGCACTCATCAGGCAATATCTATGGGCAACTAACTGCACTCAGACCAAAGGGGGCTGAATAATTACACACACCCCACTTTTCAGTTATTTAATTGTAAAAAATGTTTGGAATCATTTTCGTTCCACTTCAAGTGTACACCAAGTGTACACATTGTGGCTGTAATGTGACAAAATGTGGAAAAGTTAAAAAGGCAGAATACTTTTGCAAGCCACTGTATGTATGAAATTTTTAATAAAATGATTCTATCTATTATTTCTATGATTGATATTGACTGAACTTATCTGTCTGACAGCTTGGAGAAGACCCTGATTATAATAAATTGAGTGACATGGTGAAATACCTGGATTTGGAGCTGCACTTTGGCACGCAAAGAAGTTCCAGTAAGTTCAGCCAACATTTGTATGATGTTTATTCATGTTATTATGGCTGTGTCATAGCAGTGACATCAAATCATCTTTGGTGACACTGGGTCCCATTGTTGTACAACATATTCACTTATTCTTGAAGTACAGATCTCATGTGTTGTCTGTGTTTGTGCCTTTACAGCTCATGATGTGATGTATGCCATCTGTCACTGGAGTCCTTTCAGTCTCTCCATTCCCATCATCCTCCCCTCATTCACTGGCACCTCAGCGTCTTTCTTTTTTCTCATGAGCCTCCATTTATTGTCTTGTCTGCTGGTGCCAGGAGAACAGATCCTTACATAGTAATTAAATGTGTCAGTCTCTCTTCCAGAGCCCACCTTTCTACCCGAGAGCTTTAAAAAGAAAGACGTGGTCGAGATTCTCTCCCATAAAAAAGCCTACAACGCTTGTGAGTATGAAGCGGATCTACTGTGTAGAGGAATCTTCCAGGTTGTGCCCTAGAATGAGTCAGAAAATCAATAGAACTACCTGTGGGTCTGCGTTGTTGCAAGTGGCTTATGTAAGTCAGTAATGTAAGTGTGAGAACGAGGTACACGTGGTCACAGAAATACACACTGCTTTAGCCAGGGAAGCCAGTACAGTATTTTTTATGTCAGACACAATTTTTGGATCAGATTGGAAATTTACCCTCATTGTTCTTTCATTATTTTAAAGCAACAACCGAGCAATAGTCCAATGTACATATCAGTCAAGACAAAACATGTTTGCTTCTGTAGTTTCGTATTGGAGCAGTATGTTTGATTTTTGACAGATATTTTTAATGTGGGACTGAACGTAATTGAACCTCTTATATTTTTAGGACAATTTTTACTGTCTTTGCTTGTAACTCAGTCAGCACAAATGTAAAGACATTTAAGTTTCAACAGAATTAGTTCTAATTCTCTAAAAATAGTTGGATTTTATGCCGTGTAAGCTGATGTCTGTGTTTATGTCTGGCTACTTTCCCCAGCCATTCTCATAGCCCATCTGAAGTTGTCCCCAGCAGAGCTGCGCCAGGCCCTCATGACCATGACCACGGAGCGTCTGGAACCATCACACATCAAACAGCTACTGCTCTACTCCCCCGATGATGAGGAGGTCAAACAGTTCCAGCAGTATGACCGGGACCCATCCAAGCTCAGTGAACCAGACCAGTTTGTCCTTCAGGTGTGACAGACAGGACAAGTTCCAGCACAGCAGCTGTTTCTGAAGAACAACAATATACAGCACATGAAAAGAGACAGAAGTGACTTCCATGGAGATGTGGAAATGCTTATTTACTTTTTTGTGTGTATTCCAGATGTTGTTAGTGCCTGAGTATAAAACCAGATTACGGAGCCTCCTTTTTAAGACCACCCTGCAGGAGAAAACTGAAGAAATGCGAGCTGGCTATGAGTGCATCTATAAAGCCTCTTTAGAGCTCAAAAACAGCAAGAAACTGGCAAAGATCCTGGAGGTAAAGCACTTTTACAATCCAGAACAGCAAAATGTTGCTGAAAATGACCAGACACCATCTGGAACTGTTAATGTTATGAACTATGCACCACCTTTAGTAAAAATCAGCATTGTGTATCATTAACATACATATATTTGTTTCAGTTTGTTTTAGCAATGGGGAATTACCTGAATAATGGCCAGCCCAAGACAAATAAAACAACAGGCTTTAAAATCAACTTTCTTACGGAGGTACAGTAGCTCTGACAATAGACCATTTATTTCTACTGTAAGATTCTTACTTTAGGAAAATATTTGTGAAGGTGAACTTGTGTCTGTCCACAGCTCAGTACAACGAAAACAGTGGATGGGAAGTCAACTTTCCTTCATATTTTAGCCAAATCACTATGCCAACACTTTCCCGAACTTCTGGGCTTTGCAGCAGACCTTATAACAGTGCCACTTGCTGCCAAAGGTAAATGTGGTGCTGTGTAATAGTTATATATATTATATATTATGTAATCTTCTGTATTGCCACTGGTATGTCAGAATTTCAGAATTTCATGACAACAGCATCTAGCTAGTTTCATTTTTAGCTTAATTGTTGTTCTTTTTGCTTCCAGTCAATCAAAGAACCATTACAGCGGACCTCGGTGATCTTCATTCCACCATCCAGGAGATTAGGACAGCCTGCCTGAAGATTCCAGCTACAGCAGAGGATCGCTTCGCAGCAGTCATGAGTGTATCCTCAGCTTCAGCATTCACTCACTCTCTCACACACACACACACACACACACACACACACACACACACACACACACACACACACACACACACA
>JBBIGC010000104.1:27382381-27394577 GCA_037576955.1 Lepidarchus adonis | reverse complement strand
TAAACTCTGTAAAGCTGCTTTGTGACAATGTCAGTTGTAAAAAGCGCTTTATAAATAAAATTGACTTGACTTGACTTTCTTTAGAAGTAAATAAACTGTTAGACGCTGACTAGGAGAATGCTGGAGTTTTGCAGTAGCGCGCGCGGTTGACTGAGCATGCGCGGTGACACTGGTTACAAATGTTGACGCCAGATTGGCTCTGCTATATGTCAATCAACTGCCAAACGCGACAGTGGGGAAAGATCATTGGCTCCATCAGTCCTGCAGTGTTTTCTGTGGCTCCTGGTTCACTTGCGTTTACTTCGTAGTCTCACGTGCTCGGTAGTTTATTTTGATAGGCAGGGCTCCACGATTGCTGCCCTAGATAATCAACAGCAGAAGAATGAGTGAGGCATTCGGTGACATCTAATTTCTGCCTTGTCAGACCTGCCCTAGTGTGTTATTGTGAAATGAAAACTAGTGGGAAACTGCTCATCTATGAAGCAATGGGCTAAAATTAAAATAACTGAACTACAAAATGCTGAAGCACATGCATTATAAAATCCCTTCAGTTTGATAGTTTCATCAGTTGAAGCAGCAAATGCTAGAGGAACGCTAGAGTGAGCTGTAATGTCTGGAGGAAATGTACTAAAAATGTTGCTGATTTTTGACCTTGAATAGACCTTTGACCTCAGTACAATGTCTCATGTTTAGCCTGACTGCCAACATGTGGCTGATCTCACCAATGTTCTAATCTGGACTTTAGTGTTCCACAACCTACTAGAGTCTTGCAGACTGTTATTTCCTCTATGGCTTTGCAATAAGAGAACATTTGAGATGTTCAGATATTCACATGTATTGCATGTTGCATTAAATCTGTGTAAAAGTTAAGAGTAAGAGTGTGTAAGAGTAGACTTGGACTGATTTTAAGGTTTTATCGTATTGTGTATTATGAAATTTCCAGGATACTGGGGGATTCCTGGGGTTATTAGGCTTAAAATGCATGTCCCCAGAAGCCACCTGTGGAGCTTCTGTTCTCAAATTTTGTAAACCATGCAGTGGTTTACAGAACTTGTGCATCTCGGTTGAAATGCAGCATAAATGACAAACTACTTACAGAATACTCCAGCTTTTCAGTATCAAAACTATTTAATACTTTTAATAAATACCTATACACTTATGTGATTTTGCAGCAAATCAGCCCAGAGAAACCCAGTTCACATTTATAATTTAATAAGACCAGTCACAATACAAAATAAAATATAAAAATATAATGAAAAGAAAAAATACTGTGTGGCTAGCTTAAAATAAATATTTTATGTACACACACACACTACAGTGGTAGGGGGGGGTCATACTACAGGAGTAGTTAGTGTATATACTATTTTCTCTAAGATTATTTCACCTGACATTTAGGAAGGGCAAGATGAGCTACAGCACATTTCCAAACTGAAAGATGAAATCATACTGCAAGAGCCAAGTGCTACATTCTCCTTCCACCTTTCTACAGACATGTACAAAACCTGTTAACATTGCCATAGACTCAGGGAACCATTGTTTGTGGTAGAGGATTTAGATGTTATCCTTTATCACTCTAAAAATGAAGTGTTAGTGTGGTCAGAAAACACAGTCAGCTGTACTGGTGGAATCAGAAAAAACAATGAAGACTGTTAGGATCCAACAAGGATCAAGGAAACAAAATGAGTCAGTAAAGCACAAAGAAACCATAAAGGTAGTGGTCACTGTGCTTTTATTAAATCATTTTAAAGCAGTAATACCAAGCAGTTTAAACGTGTTAAGTCCAAATGCTTCTGAACTTTAAATGCACCATAAACAATTTCGGTTCATCTTCCAAAAAAGGTAAGGCAGCAAGGTAAAGGTAAGGCCAGTGAATATACACGCTGTAAAGACAGTTTTAATGGTGGCGCATTTTTTAAATCACTTGTACCACTCAAGAGCTTTCCTTATGGGAACACATTAAAATATCACATACACACACACGCGCGCACACACACGCACACGCACACACACACACACATAAATAACTGAACATTGGTTTCAATATTTCATACACAGAAAGCTGAATTCTGAATGCTGTGAAGTACATTTCTAAGGACAAATGGTGTTAATGCCCCAAAATAAGACCAAAATTGGAAAGTACAATACTAACCTTGTAGTGTGTGTGCACCGTATATAGCAGACCATTGATTTGAAGTAATTCAACTAATCACAATAGGCATAATGCAGCTTGTTTTAAGGGAAGAAACAGAACATTCTGAATACTTATATAAGCCCTAAGGAATGTGGATAGAAACAGATATACTGAGATGTAGGAAAGTTTCCATAAACAAAATTAGGATACATTAGATGACTGGAAACCAGCAGTCACAGGTTACATTTAAAGCCACAGTATACGGTTTCTACTTACCATTATTCACAGACACACATTTTTTGTACTTTTTCCACTAAGGCCACTTTAGACACATCAACAAGTACCTAAAACCAGTATTTGTTTTTCATCTGAAATGAAAAATTCATCTGATCACATTCCTTTTCCACTTCTGTTCATTAAACGTAGAAGAAAAAGACAAAGACTTAAACTCGTTTGCTGCCATGTCTTGATTCCACATCACTGTTCCTCTTGTGCCACAGACTTCATCAATGCAGCCAAGCTGTTGAGCATTTTGGTAAGTAAGTGTGAACAGCAGATATTTCCAGAAAGATATGTTTTGCACTTCCTTATAAAATGGTGCTCTCAGAGTCCAGGTCAGCATCCTTTAGTTGGGTGAATGGCAGCTGTTCTGAGACAAGGTCTTGACTCAGCCCTTTTTGTGCCATCCCTGGATCTGCACAAATATTGTATATTAGCATCAGGTTATACTGCAGTATTAGAAATAGAACAAAAATACAACAAACAGAATTGCTTCAACTAAAAGAAACTTTAAGATTAATCAAAACATTTTACTGGCTTCCACTTAAAGTGTAAAAATTCATTAAGTTACCAGAAAAGTAGGAAATTCACATAAAATCCAATAAAACCCCAGAATGTGCGTTGTGTTAGACATCTTGACTTTTATTGAACTGAAGCAGCACAAATGATTCCAATGCTTTCACCAATTTAGAATCTGATGCTTGCAACACACTCAGAAAAGTTTGGGCACCAACATGTTCATCGTTGTGGTACATCACCGATCCTTTTAATTGCACTATTTAATCATTTGGAAACTGAAAGTACCATTTGTTTCTGTTTTGCTTGTGGATTTTTGACCATTTTTCCTTTAAACAAAACTTCAGCTGCCCAGCAGTTCTTGGTCATCACTGTCTAATTGTCCTATATTTGGTCACGTATTTATTGGAGAAAAATGATCCAATAACGTCATACAATTTGAAGGTGAAATCCAAGTCTGGTCTTTTCAGTCAATGGAATGATGATCAGGTCAGAGTGGGAGACCTTGTTTTATTCAAAGAACAGGAATCCAGCCAAACCTGGAACATGGACCCTCAATACCATGACGTTTGCACGTTTTGCCAAGAAAAGTCTGAGTGGTTCATTTTGTCTATGGCATAAAGAGCTTGAGGTTATTTTCTCCTTGAAAACAAGCTGACACTTGGACTATTCTGACCACAGCAGATGTTTCCAAAGTCTCTCAGTCCATCTGAGATGAGCTCAGGTCCAGAGAACTCAGTGGTGTTTCTGTATAGAACTGAAGCCTGTTTTTTTGTTGTGCTAGTTTAGGTTGCATTTCAAGATGCAACGATGTTCAGTGACAGTGGTTTCCTTGAGCAGATGAGACCATGATAGTTTCTGGCCTAAAAAAATTAACATTTCTAAACTTGAAATTTCTCTTGATTTCTTAAATCTTTTCATGATATTACATTAATTCTTTTTGAACATACTGACAATTCGGTCCTAAAATTCACCACACAGTGTTGAGCCATGGCCCAGCTTTGCCTGCAGAAACTGGGCTTTTGGTGGATGCTACCCAATCATGATGCTGTCCTCACCTGTTACCAGACCACCTGCTAATTGTTGAACATTTGATAAAGGCATAACTGTAATATACTATCCAATTTCCCCCTTATTCTGGTCCCTCAAACTTTGAGTGTGTTACAGGCATCAAATTTCTAAATGTATTTATAAACAAAATACATTATGCTGACCAGTGAAAAAAACATTTCAGTTATTAAGTCACACATTCCTGTTTTTATCGCATTTTATGAAAAGGTCCCAATTTTTTCAGAAATTAGGTATGCAGTTTGATTTTAATATAATGCTTGGTAAACAATGTAATATATTTTCTATATGTGAAGGTATTTTTGTCAAAGTAATTTACAAGCCCTTATGATAACGTTCGTCATTACATCCTAAGTTAGGAATGTCAAAAACTCAGTGACAGTCCTGAGGCAGTTTACAAAGAGGGATTTTAGATGCTGTGTATCTTAAACCCAAAACTGAGGACTGATCAATATACACGTCCTCCACTTCTCTCATTTAACAGCCTTGACTGTTGTAATCATGCTTATTAAAAATAAAACAAATAAAAAAATAATGTCTAATCAGACTGAGAGTTTAATATTGTACGGTCAGGGGACGAATTCTTAATGGTTGTTTGCATGAGGCTAAATGTTCAACTAGCAAAACACACACAAAAAAATACCTCTGATTTGCAAAAGAATGTGTCTCACCCATCATTTTGTAAGCAGTCATGCAGATGCCGTTAGTGTCAGTCCCCGCACTCTGTGGCTGTGGTGGAGGGGGAACGGTGGGTCTGCTGCGTGGTTTAGGGACAGGCCGAGGCCGTGGCAGAGAGCCGGACTGAAACTGGGAGGGAGCGCTGATGCTGCTGTTATCAGGCGAAATGCCCAATAGTGGGGGTGTGTTTGGGGGAGTGGGAGTGCTTGGTGGTGAAGGGTCATCTGTTGTCTCTCCTGCAGTCTGATCTAAAGCTATGGATTGGAGAGGTAGTGTACCCTGTGTAGGGGGTTCAGGGGGTGGATGATTAGGAGCTTGAATGGGAGGCTGATTGCTAGAGTGGCGTCGAGGTGTTGTGCCATATTGAGCTGCTTGCTGAGCTGGGCTCAGACTCATAGGAGAGGTATTTGAAAGAGGTCTAGGGGATGGAGATAAGGACTGAGGGGTCCAAGAGTAGTAAGTTGGAGCTGGCGAGCCACTCTGGTGACTTGAAGATGAGTTGGATGGTTTAGGAGGAGCAGGAGCTGGCTTCTTTGCACCTAAAATCAAATTTGAAAACGTTTCAGTAAAGCAACGTTGGTTTGCCAGCATTAATAAACATTGGTCATTAGCTCTTCAGGTAAAGATATTTGTAAATGAAACTGTAAATATTTATTCAATTGTTTTATTCAAATGTTAACTCACTGTCTCACTGGCTTCTATATGGGTTTTGAGCAGATTGTTGGTGGCATTCAGCTTGAAATCAACAGCAAATAGGAAACTAACTGAATAATGTGTAGTCCTTTAGGTGAGGCGTGTTTTTACCTTTTCGTGCTGTGTGAGGGCTGGGCCCCGATGATCCTACTACAGGGGAGGCCACACTGGACTGTGCTGAACCTCCACTACCACATCTCTGAGCTGGAGGTGTAGACATGGAGTCATGTGATTTTGGGCTGCCAAAAAATGAAAACGTCTGTTGTAATCCATGTATATTTTATGTAATGATAACCAAACAAGCCATTTCTTGCAGTGGTTTAAGGAAAACTGAGAGAACAGTTATTGTATACTTTATTAAAACACTGCAAAAGAAAAATTTCACATTGTAGAATTTGGCATTTGGAATTTTCTTTAAAAACACTACGACCTGCAAGAGTGAGTCATGCAAAACTCAATTCTTTTCAGCTGAAGAGGCGTTTACTTGTTTACTCAACAGGCACTGATGTACTCTGTTCCTATAAGTCTCTAGAAAACGACACAGGCTAAATGGCAGATAACAATGACAATAAAGGACAATAAAAAGAAAGGGTAATAAGGAATCTGTGATACAAAACCTATGGAGCAGCACTATACCCAGCTCTTACCTGAGTTCTTCAGTATGTTGCTCTAGAAGCTGTTGTGCTGCTGCTAAGGCAACCATCCCCAGGGCCAAGCTAGGCTGGCAAGCTTCCATGCCCAGGCCTGCCGGGGTAGGCTGCTGCAGCAGGAGCTCAGCAACAGGCTGGCCACCTGCAGTACCTGCAGCCTCCACCGGGGGCAGAGGGGGCTGGAAGGCAGGCGAAGCATGTTGCTTTCTAGTTAGTGTACTGCCCCTACGAGGATTGTGGTCCATTAATTTGTTAGCAGAGCTAAAGAGAAGAGAGACGGCGAAGATAGCATTAGTGCTAAGATGTCACCACCACACACAGAGAAGGATAAGGAAAAAGTATTCTACACAATTTTCACCCAGAAATCCCATAATCACACAAAATACAACAGAAGTGAAAAAACCCTTGTGTCTCAAAAGCATTTCATCAGCGTATAGTTAATTCCATTATTAGGATTAAGAGAAGTAGATTAGAATGAAAGTAAACCATAATGAAATATAAGAAAATTATGTGAATTAGTATTTGTTGTGTTTGTGGTCTGTTCAGTGAGATTTACTGTGACATTTAACATAAGTGTGTATACCTGTCTCGTTTAGGTAAATCACTGTCTAGGCCCACCATACTGTTCGGTCTTTTCTTTTCTGTTGTGCCCGAGTCAAAGTCAGGAATGGTCAGATGGTTGACATGATTGATCATTGGCGTTGGCATTGAAAATATACCAGATACATTGAACTCCACATCTGGGGAGAGAGAAAAATAAATATATATTTCACTATTTGCATATATGCAAGAATAGAACTCAAGCTTACTTAGGGAAAAAGATTCACACCTTCAGGGAAAAACCAGTCTGCATGTTGAATGATGGGTTCAATGATACTAACTACATGAACAGAGGTAGCAGCAGCCATTTCTGCCAGGCTTCTGTGGTAAAAGGCACAAGACAACACTTTAGACTTAGCTTACAGTGTCCGTTACATTCACTTTGTGCTAAAATTGGCATTTCTCACCCCTCTGTTTTGGCCCATAACAGATTTGGTCCTAAGACGATCGCAATATTGCTGGGCGTCATCTTGTTAATTTCACTTTCTTGAGCAAGCTTAGCGAGGAACTTCACAAGATACCTTTTGAAACAGAAGCAATCAGTGGGGAGTGTTTAAAATGGTAAAATAGTGTATATATATATATACACATACACACTATTTAAATATACATACACACGCGCACACACATGCACACACACGTTAAAAAGTATTCAAACCCAAAATATTACATTTAAATTACTCTCTACATGCATTACTCTATAATGACAATATGTAAATGTGTAAAAAAAATTCTAACATTTTGCAACACTTGAAAGTTAGTTCAGGTGCCTCCCATTTCTTTTGAACACTGCTGAGATGTTTCTACACCTTAATTGGATTTAAAATGATGATTTGGCATACACCTATCTAAAGAAAGGCCTCATAGCTGCCATTGCTTGACAGCAAAACCCAAGCCAGGAGGTCAAAGGAACTGCCTGCAGAACTCACAGAATTGCAGCCAATCACAGATCTGGGGAAGGCTACAAAAATATTCTGCTGCACTGAAGGTTCAGTGGAATCCAAAAATCGAAAATGGATGATGCTTGGCACAACAGGTCTCTTACTAGAGCGGGTCACAAGCCAAACTGAGCAGTCAAGTGAGGAGGGCCTTAGTCAGAGAGGCGATCAAGAACCTTGTGAGACTAAGTCCCAGAAGGACAACCTTAACGGAAACCTCCCACTGATCTGGGCTTTGTTGCTGAGGGGCAAGACTCTCCTCTGTGCATTATCTGGACTGATGAAAACATGATTGAACTGCTTGGCCTCAATGCCACATATTATGTCTGGAGGAAATCATGCACCGCTCATCATCTGCTTAATACCATCTGGATAGTGAAGCATGCTAGTGTGAAGATGTGTTTCAGCAGCAGAGACTGTGCTGAGGGAAAGCAGAATGGAGCAAAATACAGATATATCCTCATTGAAAATCTGTTCCACAGCGTTCAGGACCCTAGAATGGGTTATGGTTCACCAATGTGACAACGACCCAAGTACACAGCAAAGACAATACAGGAGTGGCTTAGGAACAACTCTATAAACGTCCTAGGGTGGCCCAGCAAGAACCTTGACTTGAACCCCATTAAACATCTCTGGAGAGATCTTAAAATGGCTGTCCACCAATGGTCCCCATCCAACCTGACTGAGCTTTAGAGCATTTGCAAAGAAGAATGACAGAAAAAAATTACAGGTGTACAAAGTATAATACCCACAATTGCTCATGGCTATAATTGCTTCCAAAAGATGCTTAAACTAAGTAACATGTTTGAATATATGTATGTAAATGTAATATTTCGGTATTTTCTTTTTAATAAACTATCACTATGTACAAACTGAGGTCACACAACCAAACATTTTAAAGTTGGCTCTGTTATACAAGGCTCTCTGTAACAAAATACATTATTTCAGTTACAATTATCATGAATTGCTGAAAAATACAGCGAACAGAAGATAATCATGAAAATGAATATGCAGGAGCTTCAACTGACTTCAAGTAAACTCACCTGAGGTTTGCTTTGTTGTTCTTTGGTAACTGATCACAGACCAACCATAAAGCTTGTAACCTTTTGTCTGGGTCAGAGACACTACACAAAGAGCATATTTAAGTAAATTATATTGAAAATTAGAACCAATAAAAGATTTTATGCCACTTTTTTTTGATGCACCCTAAATATTCAAGATGAACTTTTCAATGTCACATTTAAATGTGAGAACTAGCTTACTTGGATGCCTGAATCCACTCATCATAAAGCTGATAAGTCATAAGAGGCTCTGGTAATTCCCTTAGGTATGACTTCAAAGCCCCTTGAAAGACAGTAAAAAAATCACTTAGATGAAATATAATACACATTGTACTAAAGGTTAGAAGAGTAAGATCTCAATTCTTATACCAGCAACTGCATGGGGGTCACAGCAGAACTCCTCTAGCTGTGAAGTAGAGCAGTCTAGCGCCGCCTTCAATTTCTTTAGCTTAGAAGCTCCAGCAGCTATTCGGAAAAGACCCTGTTAAATAAGAAAAAGTGAATGAGAAGTAAGCACAGACAGGTAAAGTGAAGTGTTGCCAAAGTATTAAAATTCAAAACTTTCTTGTAAAAAAATAAATATATATATATATAAATAATAATTTTTAAAAATACAAACGTCTTAGAAATTATTTATTTATTTTTGTCTCTCTGCTTTCTTATAGATTTTGCTATGCTCATAAGTTTAAGTGGGACAAAAAATATGTAGTCAGCAACCAATTGTGCAAGTTCTCCTACTTAAAAAGATGAGAGAGGCCTGTAATTTTCAATCATAGCTTTACCTCAACTATGAGAGACAAAATGAGAAAACAAATCCAGAAAAATCACATTGACTGATTTTTTAAGAATTTAGTTGCAAATTATGGTGGAAACAAGGCCTATGATGAAAGGTCCACCATTCCTACAGTGAAACAATGTGGTGGATCACTGGTGTTTTGGGGATGAGTGAGCTACAAAGGCACATGAAATTTGGTCTGAATTGATGGCAAGATGAATGCAGTAGGTTATTAAAAATACTGGAGGAAAATTTGGACTCATCAGCCCAGAAGCTGCGCATGGGACGTACTTGGACGTTCCAACATGACAATAATCCTAAACACAAGGCCAAGTCGACCTGTCATTGGCTACAGCAAAAATAAAGTGAAGGTTCTGGAGTGGCCATCTCAGTCTCCTGACCTCAATATCATTGAGCCACTCTGGGGAGATCCTCAGACATGCAGTTCATTTGAGAAGATAAAGAGCCTCATCCAAACTGCCACAAAAGACTTCAAGCTGTCATTGATCTTAAGGGGGGCAATACACTGTATTAACTGAGGTATGTAAACTTTTGATCAGAGTCATTTGGATAATTTGTGTTGTGAATATGATTTTTAAAAAGTAAACATATTTGATTGATAAATGGCTTCAGCTATTTGTGAAAGAAAAGTTTCTGTGTTATCGTTCATATTCTCTGAAAAATGGTTAAGAAATCTAAATTCTGTCAGGGTATGTAAACTTATAAACACAAATGCATGTAGCAAATACTAAACAGTTTAAAAAGGAAAATGCAGATAACAATTTATAGTTTAGTTTTACTGTTAAAAAAAAATCTTGCAGGTAAAGGCAGTAGGAGAGTCTGTTTTCAATGCCATCAAACTGAGGTTTTCATATTTACCTCTTCTGTCATGCCACTCTCCAGAAGCATCATCACACAGGCCTCTATGGGCAGCGCGATCTCTCTACCACTGCGTTTCAGGTGCTCATCCAAGCCTGTTCCAAATGCTGGCTTGTCTGTCCATGAGTCTACAAAAAGAATAAAACAAATAATTAATAATAACACAAAGATAATATATATTTATGTTTTGATATACACTCTATCAACAGGGATTCCTTTTCTTTCTCGCAGCTCAGATCTTCGTTTTCATATTTGTAGATGGCTAAAATTCAGATGTTTACCAGTATTGTAAGCAATAAATAAGTCTGATCTGATGCATGGAGGATCTTCCCTTTTTGTGCTGATGCCTGCAGTACAGTGCAGTATGAGAATTGTGACTCATAGTCCAAATGGAAGGACATGGAGTGTGTCTGTCTCGCACTGCATGTACTCATGTTCTCTCAAAAGAGCCACATAATAACAGGGCAAACAGGGATTTACTTACAAAAAAACACCATTACCAAACTTAAAGCCCTTAGTGTGTATCCAGATTACTGTTTGATCAGTGGAACAGGAGTGGGTGTAGTATTTTTCAGTTGCACAGCATTTACTGACTGATAGAGGTCAGGGTCACACCTTGATGTGCATGAATGGCTGGCAGGACACTGTCCAACACAGAGAGAGATTTCCTGTGGTAATCTGCTTGGGCCTCTAATAACTGCAAACAGAATACATTCAGTTATATTAAGTATCCGGAAAAAGAAATAAAAACAGTAAAAGACAGTTTGTGGCTAAAGGGAATTAAAAGCATGCACACACACACAAAATGTTCTCACCATTATATAGTACTGAGAATAGTCCCCTTCTTTTGAAAATAAATTGTACATGTCGGCAGAAAGTTGATCCTGAACAGAAGTATGGAAAAGATGTTCATTAATAAATAGGTGGTAGTAAATCAGTCAAGACATAGTTGGAGTCCAAATTTTGCATCCTTACTGTTACTTTACCTGCACATTTACACAACCCACCTACAGTTTTGTGTTTTGTGTTGTAGTTTGTGCTTTTGTTAAGTATCTGATGTTAGTTTGTATTTATTCTTCTCATTTTGCACTGCTTTTTATTATTATTATTTTATTGTATATATTTTCCCCCCATACTCATTCTCTCTTTTCAAACCTCCCGTGTGTGTATATTATTATAGTCTACAATAAGGCATTCAAGTAAGAATTTCATTGTACATGTAACTGTGCATTGTACACATGACAATAAATCTTGATTAGACATTAGAACTGAACCTATAAGGTTAACACACAAGAAGTCAATTGTCAACCAAATATATTCTATAAGACCCCCCAATCTTCTCTTAACTCAAATCACATTCAACACTTCATTATAGTGGTGTCAAATGCTACAGGCAGAGGTTTTAAACATGGTCAATTATTACAAACCATCTTAAGAGAAAGTGTGGTCACCTAAAATCAGACCGCCATTAATACAGAGGAATCTGATGCAAGATCATTGCTTCTTAAAACTGCTTTGTGAACACTGTTGTCTGAAACTGCATTTAGTTTTGTTCATTTTTATAGCTTATTCATAGAGTTCTAAATCTCCTGAATGAAGGTAATCATGTGGGTTAAGGAAAAATTACATATTTTTTCCCCTTAAACATTAGGTTTACAACCCCAGCACTAAGCTAAATAAGCAAACTAAGGAATCCAGACTTGGCTGATCAACTACTTCTGTGGTAACTGAAAATCTATAAATTTTGCTGAATATTACAAACCAAAAAAAAGGTAATTACATTGTCTCCCTAAAACCAAGAAATACACCATATGTAATCACAATAAAATGTTATACATTTAAATATATATTACACACACACACACACACACACACACACACACACACACACGCACACACACACACACACACACACACACACACACACA
>JBBIGC010000104.1:27350141-27361553 GCA_037576955.1 Lepidarchus adonis | reverse complement strand
AATGTTTATCAGTACATTGCAGAAAATAATGAACTTTATCACAATATGCTAATTTTTTGAGAAGGACCTGTATGTAAGTCACCCATGACATGGACACTGATAGACCCTCATGTAATGACAGATGTGGGTCTTTGCCATATCACTGATAACTGACAAAAGTATGTGAACCTCTAGGATTAGCAGTTAGGTTCATTACTTGAAATGAATGAACATTTTAATAATGAAATAACATGTAGGTGTGAGTGGGCACCTCATTTGATACCATCTATCAAAGTTTGAGCTTCACAACACATCTTTTGGAAATATTTTCAGGTTTTTCAGGTTGCATAAACTAGCCCCGGGCCAATTTGTCTATATTTGTCACTTTAGAATGACAGTTTCGCATGCAGTGCCTTCTGAGGGCTCAAAAGTCATTTGATTTCCAGCTTTGCTCTACACAGAGTGATTAAAATCTGTTGGCAGAAGACACATACAGATTTACAGGATATTTCAGATCTGGCTACTGTCACCATTACTGTAAAGAAGCATGAGTCTCTCTAACATCACCAGTTCCCACCACAAACCATCAGAATGACTTTGCTAAGCTGCATTTTTTATGGTAAAAGGTTCTATAGGGAATCAAAAGCTGCATATAGAATATATTGTCTGTTGACAATCTATTTTGTTTCCAATTCTAATTCTAACCAACCAATGTTCAGTTGGTTTGGTTATAAATCGATTGGAATTGGCTGTAAAAATTGCTGCAGCACAACTACACTTTCTGGATTCCCTAAATCTTTTTACATTATCATATAATGTAACTCATTTTAAAATGACAACGCTTTTGTTTGGTATAAATTGGAGACCCATGACTTATCTTTGCTTTTGATACAGATTATAAAATTATACATTTGTTTATATTTGCACAAGGCAACCAGTTTGGACGACCAAAACATTAAATGTTATTTTTTTGCACTTTTGTCAGTTAAATGAAAGCTAAAATTAAACAGAATGTACAAAAATCACATTGTTTTTATTACATTTTACTATCAAATGTTATAGTATTGATTTTATATCTGTAGTATAATCTTCACTATTTCTAGATTGTTCTTTGTGGCGTGTAGTTTAGCTCCTGTTTGGTTAATCAATCTTTCCTTATTTCATACCAAATGGCTGATATTGCAATTGTTTCAGGGGACACAGTCAGGTATCAAACGAATATCACTTGTTCATTTTTACTGCACCAGTGTATGTTTGGGTCCCATTTTATAACATGACTACCCATATAACGGGTCCATGGGTGGTCTTATGGATGGTCCATTATATCTGGTTAATATCAATGTGTTGAAGCATATAGTGCTGACTGAGGGAGAAAACAGGAAGATCCGTAGCCACAGAGATCTGATTTGATTGTATTAATTTGCTGTGAGTGTAGCGCACCCTAAAATTGCAGTTGTGTGTAGATGTAAATGAGATATTTGCAGTAAGTACAGTTAAAGGTCCATTTAGCATCCCAACCATGGCACGGAGACTGATGCTGAGGGACTGATGGGGGAGGCTGCTGAAAGCTGACCCTGAAACTGGACCCAGGCAGCTGCACAGCAGGTGGTCAGTGGCAGGCCGTCTCTCCTCATTGTCCCTCAGATGGGGGCGACAGGCTCCCCTGGAGCCGCAACAGGCATGGGCCTTCCAGGTAAATGAGCAGGGGTCTACGTATGCATGCGTCCGTGTGTGTGTGTGTGTGTGTGTGTGTGTGTGTGTGTGTGTGTGTGTGTGTGTGTGTGTGTGTGTATCTGTCACACTGCACCTGCTCCAGCCACCACAGTCATGGCTGAGTGGAGAGAGAGCAGCCCCAGTCCCAACATGCGACTTATCAGCCACCTGTGCACTCCTTTCCTGTCACACTGAAGGGGAGAGTGCATCAGATAGACGACTTTTCAATAGACATTAGTCAAAGCACAATGATTGCTGTGCGCTGACCTCAGTATGAGAGCATTATCCAGCTATTAGTGATATTCATCTCTATTGCTTCACATTACAGAAGTTAACTAGGACTAATGATTTTTCTCTTCACCAGTGCTGCGGTAAAGCACCAGGTCTTGTTTCCCATTTACGTTCTGACTTGTGGCCTTGGTTAGATGCAGGTACAGTCCTAAGTTATGATGTGTTTTGTGCTAAATGTTTCACTAAAACATTCGTTTACAATACGTGTCAGGCCAAGAAAAGCATGAAGCAACACAAAATGAGCGATTGTTATTTTGTTGTTTTTTTATTTGTTTTCTTTTTTCTATATCCACCTATTCAGCGTACAGCAGTTTAGTTCTGCCTAGACCGTCTGAAGTACATACATCAGTCTTAAAGGAAGACACAGAAAAAAAACATTTTCAGGGATAAAAATCACAACAACATTACAATTGCATTTTGGTGTAGGATTCAAGGTGAGCAGGTAAAATACAATGAAGGACTCAATGTAGTCATGTTGTTCATTACCACAGGCAACAATTTCCCTGCACCGGGAAAATAATAAATCAATAAAGTAGGAAAATAAATAAACAAACAAATACATAAATAAAGTAACAAACAAACAAATATATATATATATGTGTGTGCATATATATATATTTGTTTGTTTGTTACTTTACTTATGTATTTATTTGTTTATTTAAACTAATAAACAAAAAGACAAATTAATAAATAAATGAAGGAAGGAAGGAAGGAAGGAAGGAAGGAAGGAAGGAAGGAAGGAAGGAAGGAAGGAAGGAAGGAAGGAAGGATGCAGCTCCACACTGGCTCATTGCCATTATCTCTTACACTAAAATACCTGTGTGTGGTACTCTGCCACACAGACAGGATTTAGTTTAAAAAGCAGTGGTTTTCTTTAAAACACACATCTTTTTCTGTCTAAAGCACAGGCTATTGCTCATATAAGTCTGTCTTCCTCCACGCAGCTCAATGGCCTTTGTGAAGTTTTGTACTAGTTTATGTTGTCAAGGCATTGAACATATATTGAAACGTTTATGTTCAGTGTGAAGACTGGAATTGATTTCGTGAGTTGGGGCAGGTACAGTGTGATTCCTCTTGTTTCAGCATTGTCAGCTCTCTCAGACGTCTTCATGAAACTTCACAAACCAGTTCCAACCCTGCAATTTTAACCCATTGTTTTTGAAAGCCCTGTCAGTTCTCTGCCCGGGGTTTATGGAGAGTTTAACGGCCACTTTCTGCCCCACGGCTCTGTCACTGCTCTCCTCATCTGTCAGCTCCAGGCCTCAGGCTGCTTTAGCCCTGTCTGCCCCAGCAGTGCTTCTCCTCAGCCCCCAGAGCCCTCAGCCCCCTCAGCCTCAGCCCCGGCCGGCCGTCTGCTAATTACAGCGCTACACACGTCTGCTCGTTAGACATGAGCTTAATGAGGTCCTTCAAAGCCCACACAATGGCCAGTCTCAGAGACCAGAGTGACCTCCATGTAGAAAAGGAGGCTGTGCATCTCTCATGCAGATTACAGTGTTCCTGACTGTCAGGTTCTAAAAATTCATACACCTGATGAAGACAACAGCTTCGTCCTAACAATTTTGAACTAAGCATTGTACATCAGCAATGCATGTCTGAATTAATTCTGGAAAAGCTAAAGAAGTAGTGAAAAATCAATTTCCCCTTTTGCCAAGTTCTACACTGAAGCTAAGAGACTAATGTAGCTAATGAGAAATGGAAGGTGAAGTACAGTATTAGGGAGGGTCTCTCTCTGCAGCAAGTGTGAGGTATGTGGGAGGAAGGGTAGATCAGAATTATAGATCAGTATTAGCTTGTGCGTGGTGACACAATTCCAAACTCATAAGACTCAACACTTTGATTAAAGTTTAAAAGAAAAATTGAAAATGAAATGAAACTATAATTTTATATGACATGACATATTGTAGATAACAGACATGATAAACATCTAAACTAGAGGTCAGCAACAGTATCTCAAACATCAGATGCTAATATTTCCTAGACTGTTAATCACAAAGGTCAATTCCACAGATATTCAGATGTACTTAACGAGTCTGATATGTTCGCTGTGTTAAGAACCAAGTGTATGAACAATTTAATGCTCTAAAACTACAACACAGGGTGTTAAATATTTTATTTATATTTTATTTTAGCTTTTTATATTTTGTGACTCTGTCCGTATGTCTGTTTTTATGTGCAGTTGTAGCATAAAGAATTTAATAAAGCTTTTCTGATTCTGATTCTAATAATATATTTGTTTAACCATCAACCAGTTTCCATTCATTACCACTATAAAGACAAACCATTTCACATCAGGACACACTGGAAAAAATTTAGCTCCTTTTCGAACATTGAATAAAGCTAAAAAGGCTGGAAATTTGGTTGCAATTTGCCTTCAAGTGCAACATTGTAAATGCAGTTATGAAAAAGGATCCACTTCTGGTAGGATTTTAACAACAGGAAAAGCTGGGTACCTATTAAAATGCAGACCTCCCCGATGCAGTCTCACAGCGTGCAGGGCATTGTGTTGAGGAATGGGCCATTGTTCCCCCACACGACTATCGTGTCTAATCAGTAAACAGGGCGAGTGCAGACTTGCCCCAGCCCGAGGTGCGGCCTTCATCTCAGGTTAGCGTGGGCCGCCTCAGTGTCATTAAAGAGTGGAGAGCCATGTGAACCTATCAGAGATATCACAAACCATGATCCAAGGGGTCAAGCTGGATGATGGCCAGAAAACTTCATGTGCTTAAGCATTGTTTATACAATCACATCAGCACAGTGTACTGCACTGGACAGTACTTATGGCACATAGCATGTTCTTTTGTATGCATGCCTTCCCAACACACCTCTACCTCCCAGGTGAGATCGGGAACTGGTTGGCAGTACACTGTTTGGTATCAAGACAACGCATCATTTAATCTGCTGCCAGAATTTATGTATATATACAGTATATACTGTATATGAGTCATATCAGTGTATATATATATATATACACTGCTCAAAAAAATAAAGGAAACACTTAAACAACAGAATGTAACTCCAAGTCAATCCCACTTCTGTAAAATCAAGAGGTTAAATATAAACAGTTCAATGTCCTGTTTCCATGCAGAGTTGGTAAGATCATACTTTACACCAAAAATATAAATGCAGAGACAATATGGCCATTAGCAAAGAAATTTCAATTTCAATTCACTAGAAATTGCTAGTGAATTGTCTTCCATAAAAGCAGATGTCCTCATATTCTGTGTCCATGACTCTGGAAACTGGGCTAATCTCTGGACACAGCATACTCAGTAAAAACAATGAAAATAAATGATGCCCACAAAATGCTATACCATATACCATACATATGCCAGGCATGGCAATGATAAATAATCACCTTCATCACCTTCACCCTGATAAAGGGGATCAGTGGGGTACAGCTGATGCTGCGAATGACCATAGACACTGAACCAATTGCAATTTCGTCAACCATTTCATTTCTTTCTTGAGAGTAGTTTATTTACAACATAAGTGCTTGTAAATTTCACTTATGAAATTTACCCAAATAGACTTCATTCTTCCATTGAACCAGATTTGACAGATTTGCCAGTAAAATTACATTAGTGGCCTAAATCTGGACTCTACAATTTACAGCCACCCCTTGTTCCTAAGAACTGCACAGACTGTGTAAACTCATCTGTAGTTATCATCAGTCACCCTCTTTAATAAATGTTTACATTTTTTATTCAACAAAAATAGCAGCAATGACATTAAGCTTTCTTATGAAACAGTCTGCTGCCTTACTGTAGCAGCCAGTCCTGGACAAATTGGCAGTTGTGTAAAATCAATGCCACTCATAGATGTTTTTCCTTATAGCAAAATTAATCATTTAAAATTAATTCTGAGATTCTTTTAAGGCCCTTGTCAGATTTCTGTGCATCCACAGTCTTTTTCTTTAGATCTTGGCATGGTGAGACCACGACACACTTCAGAAGCAATGAGAGCACCAGACTCTACATATCAGGCTGAAGTAAGAAGGTTCTAATTAATGACACATAATCTCAAACATCTGCTTCTGAATTTAAAGTACGAGGTTTGATAAATGTTAGTGTGAAATTCAGTTAGGTGTCATTTTTGGCGTATTATCAGTGTGAAGTGTTTGCTTGTTAAAATATCTCTAAAAAAATCATCTGTTTTTATTGGATGTGTAATTTTTTCTCATGACTCTATATAAATGACCTCTGCTCTAAATGACTGATGTGTATGATGGCTGAAACACTCCTTATCACTTTATTATAAATAAACTGGAGATGCAATAACTACATTTCATATAAGCAAATAAATCACAGAATTTCCAACAGCAGCTCAGTGTGATTCTGACGTTATTGTGCACTACACATTTAATGGAGTCAGATTTCTACATAGAGATGACAAGGCTGATTGGGTGCTCTATAGATTTTGACTGGATTTTTATGAGAGCTAAGCTGCACATCATGTGATTTTCCATGCTCATTGTTATGTTCACTGCACGTCCCGTACCATCATATTTGTTGACCATTCAGTAAAATCTGGTATCAGGTCGAAGGCTTGACGTTGGCATGAGTTCATGAAGGCAAGTTCAGACATGTCTGTTGCACCGTACCAGGGCCTGGGCCAACCGAGTGTTTCCTTTTAGCAGCTCTCAACCGATCATGACTGAGTACTTTCAATGGCCTGCCAGTGAAATTACAGCTCTGCTGATTTCTGTCAAGAGTCCCTCTCCAAACAGGGCAATCATGTTTTTGACTGCACATGGTGGCTCATCAGCATGGAACTGAATTTGACCTCCAGAGGCTTTTACATTCCAGGCAGCAGCCACCTGGGAAATCTTCAATAATTTTATCAAACAATTGCAGACATAACAACATTTTTCCTAAGTCATGCTATCCTGGGGTACGAACAGCAGTATGTATTCAAAATACAAAGAAGACGTATATCTATATTCAGCCCACAACACTTCTGAAAAGGCAGCGTTCAGAATACACTCAGCTTTATAATATGTTTGAATACTTAAGAATACATCCCCACATGTTGCTGGCATAACAAAATAATCTACAAAATGTTTCTTTAGCTATAAAAATCAGACCATGGTTTTGATATTTGTTGATATATTAGGATTAGTTTCGATCTGACTGAAGTAGTAATGGTGCAGTGAGGGCAGTGACCCTTGTCTTGGACATCTGCTGTTCATTTCACCTCCCACCCAAATCTAACACACTTCATTCAGCTAATAAAGGAGTTCAGAAATTACACAGATCACGTGGGTGGATTAAGGTTGTGTAAATCATGTAAATACTAATGTATGGTGATAAAGCACAGCTCTTTTCCAATAATACATCCCAAAAGAATTCAGTGTTTTATACATTTGTTGCACAGATTAATTTCTAAAATTCCCTTCTGAAGCCTGATCGACTGATCCATGTTCAAAACTGTAATATTAATTTGGAATTACCCCATGGTATTAATAGATTTGCACATGTATAATTATGAACATTGCTTAATTTATCCCTCTGTTGAACAGACAGACGTTTTGAGCTTTTTTTGAAAGGTACTGCATCAATGAGACACAAGTGTCCTGCGCATTGCTTTGAAAGTCCACCACAAGTCACATAAATTGTCACATAAAAGTAACAGGCGTGCCATCCGCCGCACTGCTGTATGGTAAATCAGGCATGCATTGTCTGAGCTTTAAGACGACGCTCTTTCCAGCCTGCCCAGACTCTTAACAACAGCTTTACAATGCAGCAGGAGCTGGGCCAGTGAAAGAACCCGCCGGTGGACCTCGCTCAGCCTTGGGAGGTAGCTCAGCAGGTCGTCTTTGTCATGCTAAGAGATGCTAAAGGAGGGCCGAGGAGCCAGGACACACATAAAACGAATTAAGGGCAGGGAAAAGGGCTGAGCGGCCCAGCACTACAAGACAAGAGACAAATAGCTACAAAGTCTTGTGCCATCACATTATAGTGTTTCACAATCAGGAAGGAATGGAGGAACCTGAGTGATGTCAGATTTGGAAGAGATTTCAATTGTACTTGACCTAGGCAGGGTTGTATGATTAAACACTGATTTCAGTCATGCATTTCACTATAATATGTAAAAATAGCAACATATACAGAATATAATGGGATTGAAATGTCTGGCCAGTGAAATTACTTAACTATCTTGTTCCCACAACTTACATAGTTGTTGTCACAACTTAACTACCTCAGTTTAATTGAATTAAATTCCCAAGCCTTACAAAGCCACAAGTCTGATCTATCTTATTCCAATGACTTAGTAAGTACTAATATGTGGACACAGCATCTTTATCCCAAACCTGACTAGGCTATGGGTACGCATTCTTTTCTTACTCCCACACCTCCCAAGTCATGCCCACATATTAGGATCCTGTTCCCACACCTTATTATTTATAAAGAAGGTATGTCACCAGCAGGGCTCTGTAGTTTCTGAAAGAAAATTCAGCCTGGAGAGTTCATGTGAGTTGCTGGTTAGTCTATGATGAATTTGTTCATTTATTGGATGTTATGTCTAAATCTAAAACATTATTTCAGAATTATTCAGAATCTCTGCTATATACAGTACAATATACAGAGATGAGACAATGAGGCTCCAGCTAAAAAACAGCACAATCAAACAAATATGGCACAGAGTAGCAGCACAAATCGAACAAATAGAACATGGAGTAGGGATATATATAAAAATAGTGGGGAGGTCAGAGATGTGCAGTGTAATAAATAAAATGTTGTGCAATTGACTGGCATTGAGTGTGTGTGTGTGTGTGTGTGTGTGTGTGTGTGTGCCAGATCAGCAATTGTTTTGGGATATATTCCTTGCTACAGTGTTATTTAATTATGCTGTTAAGTCATTAACCTGCAGTGGACAAGTGGTTTTGGTGAAGCAGCTAAATCCTAGAGAAAACCTGCACTACTTTGCTTGTTGCTCTGATCTTCTTAATATTTGTTCTGCAAAAATTTACCCTCTGTCTGCAAATGACCATCCTTCATTCTAATGATCTGCTGGAACATGAGCAGATACACAACTATTAACTACATAAACCTCTTAGCAAACAGAATTATGTAGCTGTTTAGTGTGCACAGTTTGCCTCTGTAACTTTATATAAAGCCAGTGTAGCTCACAATCAGGTAAAGTGTATAGCTACCAGGTCAGATGTCATGCCTAAATCCTGACAAGGGATGCTAAGTAATCTCAAACAGACTTACTCATGTGGTTTCTGATGCTGCACTTCTAGCAATTCATTATAATCCAGAAACATGACAACATGCATCATGAATATTGTGGAGAACAAGTGTTATATTAATGATGATATATGATATTTGATGCAAGTGCAATATTTGATCAATATAGTCCAACACGTCCATGCTTATACCCATGCATCACATTTCTTCCCACCACTCTAGTGTTAGCAGGTGATGCAACAGCATTGACAAAGGCCTCCATATTCTTCATGACAATTTTGTTCAGATTTTTTTAATGGATTGTAATCTGACAGTACCATTATCATCCTAACGTATGTATGAAAAACAAAGCTAAAAATGCACATTTCAGACATCAAAAAAAAAAGAATGTCTGATATTGGATTCATAGGCATTATATAGTAAATATGCTCACGTGCCAACAAAGGAGACGTTCAGTATAACAGTGCAGCACTGCCTGGCTTGTTTGGTGTGTGTGGCCTCCTTTTTGGTCAGATTAAAGAGCGCAGCCTGGCAAGGCCTGTCAAAAAATCCCAATGGGGCGGCCTTCCCAAACAACAGACAGAGTTAAAATTCCCAACACATCTATTGCACTGTCTACCACACAAAAACAATGATGTGAGTGCATGTAGACAAGAGACGAGGCATTCACTGCAGACACACGGGAGTCCACTCATCCATCAACTTCAGCAAACTCAATGAGCAATTACTCTTCTAATACAGGTCGAACTCCATAAAGGCTCAACGTCACATCACTTCAGGAGGGTTTTCTTTTCCTTTTTGGTCAACTTCTTTGACAAAAAAACGTTTTTTGTATATTTGCCAACCATCACAGATCACATTAACCTATGGCCAAACTAGGCCTTACGTATGTGATATATTTGGCATGTGAACTATACATTGTATCATTTGTTCTTTCGCAAAAGGCCCAGTGCTTTTGAGGCAGTGCATAATTGGCACTAAGAGGAGAGAGAGTAGCTGTAATCTGGCATGGAGTCAGCCCGGCTCATTACGAAGAACTGGACGCTCTCCTCAGCCAGGCCCAAACGGGCAATTATGCGAATTCAAATAGGAGTTACAAAAGTCTTGGAATGATCAGAGAGTGAAGCGGGACGGCTTTTTTCAAGCCCTTTTTTACACCAGCCATTTCAATGGAACAAACCTTCTTGACAGAGCAACAAAAGAGCGTCTCAGCCAATAGCTGCTCTGTGCATTTTGCTTTTTTTCTCAGTCAGACATTCAAAAACTTCCAAATGTCACAAACGTGTTTAATGCACCTTTTCAGCACCAAAGTGGGGAACAACCGCTGTGGTGCCGCTCTGAAGACAGCTATTTGGACAGCCTCTAATCAAAAACTCTTAAAGGCATTGTGATGCTGCCCACTGCACTCATTTTTCACTGGGCCTGTTTTGGAATGGGGTTATGGATTCGTGGCTTTTGAGTAGAGACCCTCAATATATCGACAGCCAATATTTCATTCATAAGGAAATGAGAAAATGTATTTGTTATTGTTATTGAATGGTTATTGATAACACTACAGGCGATAATTAAGACTGATAACTTTTCTTTCAATTTAAGGTCCTGTATGTAGTGAGTGCACAAAAAAAAACCATTTAAATATTTGATTTTTCTCAATTTTTATACTGCTATAATTTGCAATGCAATACACTAACAACCCTTTACATTATGCAAAAGTTTCATGATGAACGGATAAATAGAAATGTTCCAAATAAACTGTAATACAATCAATATAAATTTAATGCATTTGATAAATGCTCATACGCACTGATACAGTTTGTAAAACAAATGTAAAATACAAAAAAATACATAAACAGGCCTTAATATTGTCAAGTCATGAAGTTTCATGACAGATTATGTCCATTAATGCAATTAATGTCATTGCCATTACTAGTAGTTATCATGACAGATACAGTAATGTCACGCTTTAGATCACATGCTAGTTTAAGGTCATGACACTGAACAATATATAAACAGTACAGTATCTGTCAATATGATCCTTGGTAATGATAATGTTAAAGGACATAATCAGTCATAACAACTAATACAACAACACCTGCCATTACAATATTATGGCATGGGCAAGTCAATGTTATGTCACAGGGTTATATAGAAGAATCCCCCCCTAACACACACACACACACACACACACACACACACACACACACACACACACACACACACACACACACACACACAC
>JBBIGC010000104.1:27329417-27341327 GCA_037576955.1 Lepidarchus adonis | reverse complement strand
CTTACCGCCCCCCCATGCCATGAGCTGTTTCTGTGTGTGTGTGTGTGCGTGTGTGTGTGTGTGTGTGTATACTGCAACAGCAGTTGTAAAAACTAAGAGGACTTCCATGACAAATCTACACAAAGTCTTCAGCCACTGTTGTGTCTTTAAAAAAGCTGTGACCTGGAAACCTGCACGCACTGATATGTTCGTGACTTGTTACACACATAGCCACAGATGCTGGGGGAAGCATTAGGGTGGAAATCTGTGCTCTGTGCAAAACCATGTGGATTATGGACAGGAAGCATACACAGCTAGGGAAATATCGAGCATGTTCCACACTAGTGTAAACTCCAGAGAGACCTGCTTGTTCTTAGAAGCCACATCACTTATATGATCCTGATTCTGTATTTGAGGGACATTAACCTCACTCCCCAGGAAGGCAGAGGCATTGCGCATGTGCGCACCACTGACTCCCAACCTGCCAAGAGCAGGTGTGGTCCCCGTGGGCCCAATCAGTTTTAATGAAGCCCTGGTGGTGGTGTTTACCCCTCTTTCCCCCGCCTCTCTCTCAGGTATTGCTCGTCCTCCAATCCACAACCTCAATGATTCAGCCCTTCACAGAACGCTGGTGTTATTACACTCTAGAGTTCATCTATTGTGTCCTGCAAAGTCAAAGACAAGAACTGTGAAACTGAAAGAATAAAAGAGCTTCAAAGTTCTGCTGGTGTCCAGTTAAAATTCTTTAGATATAAAGTTGTCGGATAAAGACATATATGTGTGCAGTATCACATATATACTCTACCTACAACACGTGAGTCTCTTTTCTGGTAGTATTGTTCTGTTCTTGGCAGAACAAGCTTGTCAGACTCATGTTTCATGAGGGGTAAGAAAATTGGTTGCAGTCTAAACTGCTGTGCTATTCATTAACACTTTCTGTTTAATTCTTTTACCGCTGCTGATTTTTTGAGCTGAGTGAGATCTTTTTTTCAAGTTTCAGTGGGCCTCCTAATGTGAGCTGAAATTGCATGATTCGTCTCCCAAATCGACGCTTCCCAGAGCCCCCACAGAATTCTCTTCGAGTCCTGGGGCTTTGCCATGCTCACGAAAATGGGAGACCTCCAGAGAGCACTTCATGTTCCGCCGCTGCCGCTGAAAGGGACATCTTTCCATTCAGCAAAGCAAAAAACAAATCCCAGTCCCCAGAGAGGAATGGAATGAGGAATTCACAGACCTCCTCAAAGAACATGCACTGTACGCTGGCACAGAGCTGTCAAAACAAGTTGCCTTGCCGCAGAGACGCGAGCTGTTTGACTGCATGACAGCAGTGCCAGGGTTGGCCTTGAGATGGAAGGAATTGGATGGTACTCCTGGAATTATGAGTATTCAATTCTTGAGATTTTTAATGTGATATAAAACATTTTACAAAATTACAAAATTAGAGCACATGCATCTTTTTTGACATGGTTACTGATCTGCAGAAGCTAGCATCACTCTTTGCCTCGCTAAAAAGAACAACCCAGCTAAAGCAGATAACTACTTCAACAAGCTGCAATGGAGGCCATGACAGGAGAAGCCCCCCAGAGAATCCTTCTCTTCTAGATATAAGAAAAAGTGACACAGATCTATCCATCTAACTATCTATCTATAGATAAGGGTTTTATATTAGATAAGGTTTTATATTTCTCTTTAGAAGTTTTTTAATATTTTGCTCTATTTATTTTTTGTTAAGTGTTTTACATCTTTAAAATTGTCTTTAAAATAGCCTTTAAATTGTGTTTTATCTTTAAGGTCACGGGTAGTCATCAAAGCATTTCACTGCATATCGTACTGTGTATGACTGTGTATGTGACAAATAAAATTTGAATTTGAATTTGAAATTTGATTAGCTCCTGGATAAGTGTCAGCCATTATGGTTAGAGAAGTGGGTTTGTAACCAAAGGGTCACAGGTTTGATTCTCGGAACCGGACAGCAGACTGAAGTGCCCTTGAACAAGGCACCTAACCCTCAACCACTCACCATGTGCGTCGCTCTGGATAAGAGCGTCTGCCAAATACTGTAAATGTAAATCAAATAGACTTGACAACTATATACAGCACAAAGCCTAGTGGTACAGTAAGTAGGCCTATGCCACTACCTAAATTTCCGCATGGCAGCGAAAACAATCCACATCAGGTAAGACTAACTGGCTGAAAATAAAGCACCTTTTTTGTAAGTAAAGGTGTCACATTCAAGCTCATCCAAGCCTTGGAACACCTCATCCTTCCTGCAGCAGCCATCCACATAGTACACAGGTCAGTCATCAATAATGCAGGAGGCAGGCTCACATTTCCCCCCGAGTGGAGTCATGCTTATGCAATGCTGCTAATTCTCCTGCTGATTTAGCGTGAGGGCTAAAGCTAATGAGGTTTCTCTCACTCAGACAGTGTGGGCGAAGGCAACTGGAGCACGGGCAGACTGGACTGGGGGGATTGAGCACCATGCACTGGCTGATTAAAGAGAGAGCCAATGACGGAAGACAGAGCCCGACTTCAAGAGAGGTGTTGAATTGCCCTTCACAAAGCACTAAATGTGCAGCCACACGAAGCTAAAGCACGGCTAATCAAATAAGAGGGAAAGAAGAATGAGTGGTGTGTGGGGGGTGGAGGGCTAAAGGAGCTGTGGTGTGTATTCACGGCAGGATGAAGTGCTCTTACACATAAATACATAAATACAACTAACATTATGAATGTAAAAAAGTAGCTATAAAAGCTGGCAGCTGGTCGAAATGCTAAACGTACGTATATGCTACATGTTTCTCTGTGTTGTCGATCATATTTGACATCTGTGTGTCCACTTATGTCTGAGTCATTTCTGTTCATTTTAACAAATCATTTTTCAACCTTTCATCGCCTCTTAGTTTTAAGCGGGTTTTTTATTACTTGTCCTTTAAGATTTAAGTGTCTCTGCTTTAGATTGGCTGCCCTGTATTGCATCTTATTCAAAAGACAATCTAGACTGTATCACTTCCTATAACTTCAGTATAGACTTCAGTAAATCTTTGGGTGAAGTCATATTGGAATCAATATTTTTCCATTAAAAAATGATATAGTATTAAATACATACAACATTGCATTTTTAACTGCAGAAGTTTAACTTAAACAATAAAGAAAAAAAGAAATGGAGGTCTCGCTAAAATATTTGCCTTGCACATGCAAGTCACTCAAGCCATGGGCAACGATGCCCCCCACCCCATACCATGGCAGATGGTGGCTTTTGCACCTGTTGCTGATAACAGTCTGGATGGTACATTTTGTCTCTGGTGTGGAGAACATGACATCCATTTCCTGGACAGGGAGAAAGTCATTTTTCTTTTCATTCTAAAACCTCTAGTGATCTCTGAAAAAAGGGTAAAGACTTTTGCACAATATTTAAGTACATTTGTACATTTTCATAGACAACATTCTGTTTATTATCAACTTCACAGCATGTGTCAATTCATGCTTCACAGTGCAACTAATGAGGGAATAAGCTTACAAAGAAACAAGAAAACCTACAGCAACAATTTAGGAAACTGACTAACTACACTGACTCTCAAAAAATCATCGCACTGCACTTTGCTGTGAGTGTTGGTTTGGTGTTGAACTGATGAAAAGCAGCTAGTAGTAGGTGCTGTGAGTGGTTGGGTTGTAAAGAAGACAGAAAGGGACCTTTCTTCTTTTTTTCTTCCTCCCTCTTCTGCCTGGCATGGAAGACGGTGTGTGGCCGGCCTCCAGGACTGTGCCTCTTGTCCGTCGTCTCGACGCTCTGGCCTCTGGCTGCTCCCTGTCTTCTCCCAGCCACAGAGACCTGAGAGAGGCCGGAGGAATGCTGCTCTCCAGCCACCCTGCCAGCGAGCTCCGGGTCTGCCCCCTGCTTTATAGCAAAAAAAAGGAGAGAGATGAAAGAGGCAGGCAGGAGTGACATTTAGAAGAGCTCTGAACTAATCCTTGATTCCCATCACAGCTGAGTCTTGCTCTGAGTGTGTTGTGTTGGAAAGCTACTGTTTCTGATATATATGCACTGATATACATCTATTAGTTTGTCCACAACTGAAGCATGCACACTCCACAAATCTTTAGTTTCAGCATGTAATGTTGGTTTTCCAGACTGTGACCTTTAGTGTGCATGTTTCATATAAATCATGACATTTATGTTCTCTGGAGTGAACATGCTCCATCCAAAAGTGGGAATAAAGTTTAAAAACTAAAAATCTAACAATCTCATTAATATTCTTGCAGAAGCTGTAACTGCAACTACTCTCTGTTAAACCCTTGATTTAAAAACAATCTTTGCATGAGCAGATTGTCTACAAATTTTTATCATATATATCATATCATAACATATCATAACGTGCCTTTAATTGCATTAACGCATTTTATTTTATTCATGTCACATCAAGTCATCACATTTGTTTAAACTATAGGGTAAAACAGGTTAGACCAACCAATAACAGTTACAGCGGGTAAAATAATAAATAATAATAAATTTAAATTAATTATATTTATAAAGGTGTTATTGACATGAAATTCTCATGAGATCTTGGTAACAACACATCAAATCCACACATGCAAAGAAATTAAACCACAGATATCACATTACACATTATACAATACATTATTTTATGTGTAATAAAATGGAATGGCACAGAGAAAAAGTATTGATGGTCTTACTGAAATGTATTTAATACTTCATACTAAATCTTTGATGGTGATTAAGCTTCAAGACGCCTCCAGTTTGGAGAAACTAGTCACATATTTTGCACAGGTGTGATTTCGGCCTTTTCTTCCACACAAACAGTCTTCAGCTCCTGAAGGTTCTGTGGGCTCGTTCTATGAACTCTGATCTTAAGTTATTTCCATAGGTTTTCTATAGAATTCAGATCAGGTGATTGGCTGGGCCATTCCAGCAGCTTTACTCTAAGATAATTCACGTTACTGAATTTACCGACCTAAAGTAAAAGCACTTAGCATCACCCATGGAGACCTGTGCAGCTCTATACTGATAGTGATATTATACTGTAGTTGAGCATGAACAGTTAAATTGAAAACATTTTGAACATACCGATGTCATGCCCCAATGCAAGAACTACATGTTACAGGTGTTGTGCTGAAATTCTATCCCACTACCAATTCCTACCCCCTTTCACTGGGAACAAGCGTCTCTGAGCTTTAACTTTGTACCTCTGTGTTTTAACCAATTTTAACCAAAGTTAAATTAGTGTAACGCGAGCATTTCTGCCACAATATTTGAGCAAAGAGGCTTCGTTACATATTGCTGTGTTCAGTGCTAAATCTACACAAATGCAAAATTAAAAGAGAAAAACAACATTTTATGTTTATGAATTTTATTTTAGAAATACCTGTGCAGTATAACATGTGAGTTGTACATGAAGACAGGTTTATGCAATATACTGTACAGGAAATCAGGTTTGTAAAACTTATACTAAAGTAAATGTATAAGTCATGGTTTATTATTGGGGAAAACAGTATTTTCTTTCTCTGAAACCAGTTGAGAGTTTCCTTTACTGTGTGTTTGGGATCATTGTCTTGCAGTTTTTGATCAAGAATGTCTTGTACACTCATTCATCCTTTCTTAAATTATATGAAATGTGCCAGTGTCATATGTTGGAACAGCCCCACACCATGATGTTCACACCTCTAAACTTCATTGTTGGTGTTTTTTGGGTGATATGCCCAAGTCTCTTAACCTCCTAACACTGTGTGTATTATGGCAACCAATTAGTTCAATTATGGTCTCATCTGACCAGACTATATTCTCCCAGTATTTCACAGGCTTGTGTAAGTGTTGGTCAGCAAACTTTAAACACACTTCACTATGCTTCTTCTTCAGCATTGAGTCTTGTGTGGCGAATATACATACAGGCCATAGCGGTTGAGTGCATTACTTATTGTTTTGTTGGAAACAATTGTACCTGCTAATTCCTGGTCTTTCTGAAGCACTGCACAAGTGGTTCTACTACTGGAACCTTCAGTAGTTTAGAAATTATCCTGTAACCAATGCCATCAGTATGTTTTGAAACAATAAGGTTGCAAAGTTCTTGAGAGAGCTCTTTGGTCTATTTGCCCAACATGAGATGTTTCTTTTGACACCTTGGTATTGAGACACCTTTTTATAGCCATCAGTTGGGACTGAACCAGCTGATATTAATTTGCACTAAGAGGCGAGATTGCTTTCTTATTACTGATTTCAGCTGGTGTCTTGACTTTCCATGTCTTTTGCACCTTCCTTTCTTCATGGGTTCAATACTTTTTTCCTGTGTCACTCTGTTTTATTACACTTAATGTATGAACTTAATGTATGGACACCTATGGTTTGATTTCTTTGTATGTGAGGATTGGATGGGTTGTTACTGACGTCTAGTGAGAAATGTCAATCACACCTTTAGAAATGCAAAAATTATTGGCATGTTCAATACTTGTTTTACTCTCTGTAATTTCAATAAAAGGAAAGGACAATCATTATGAATAGGACTTAAATTAAACAATGAGAACCACAAAAAGGGAAAGAGATACAGCCAGCCACCAAGGAAGCAAAGAGCACACTGCACTGCAATTGATTTAATATAATATGAAAGTGATTTGTCATTGTGAATATGCCTTATCACACAATGTGCACCACAATGAAATGTGATCACGTCTACAAACCTGCTGTCACCTGATGTCAACCAGAGGAGGGTGGGTTGCCCCTGATTCCTCCCAAGGTTTCTTCCTTTTGCTGAGAGAGTTTTTCCTAGCCTCCGTTGCCATGGCTTGCTCATTAGCGTGGACTCAGATTTCTTGTGACAACGTTAGTTGTAAAATTTGCTATATAAAAAAAAACTGTATTGAATTAAGCTTGTGTAGCTATTCCAGACTGATATTATCTCCACTTGAGGGGAATCAACTCAGAAATAACTGCTATATAGAAAATCCACAGTTAATAAAAGAGAAAAATGAAATGTAGGACACTTGCAAGAAGTCTCTAATCATGTCCACAGTATTTTTTAAAGAAAGCACTGCCTACATCAAACATATTTTAGACCCCCTTTAACTGAGGGAAGCTGCCATGTGGTGTCTGTTCGTGAGGAAGCATTTCAATGGAGCTCTTCACCCTCTAATTGCATGTCCATTCTCTGACACCTATGAAAGGACTTTGTTCCAGGGGGCGTAAACAACACTGTGCTGTCCAGTTTATGGGTTTGTATACTTACTTGCGCAGTTTCAGCACAATCAATATAATTAGCACATCAAAAAAATGCACACAAAGCACAACCTCTGAATTTTAACAGGGGTGTAAGTGACAAAAAAGAGGAGGTTTTGGGAAAGACAAAGTGCAAATGTGTGTGCAAGCTGATTAGAGCTGTATAGTGAAAGTGACAGTCATTGAGGAAAAACACATGGTCAGAAGTAAAGGGATTCTACTAGCAGGTAAGTGTGTTTTTTGTAATGATTGCAATCCTAATTCAGTCCTCTGACCTGGATTACAACCTGATTAAATAAAATAAATCATATTATATAAATAATAATATTAAATAATATTAATATTACCATTAAAACAAAACTCATTAGTTTTATTTCACTCACTACAGATTTTAATGTTACATCCATTTCTATTAAATAACGGACCATATAGCATAGATTAGGTAGTATTAATTTAAAAAGTCATTAAATAAAATGTTTTGATGCACTTGAAATGTCTTGCCATAGCCCATCAATGGAATATTATTTCAACAAAAATATGAAACCAATGAGTATTTTATTATATTTCCATATTGGGACTAGAGCTTCATTTCACCTACAGAGAAGCATTCGTGTAACAGCCAGAGCCGGAGTGCCGGTATGGTGGCCCAGTGGTTTGCCTTCGTTGCGCTTATCTGTCTGTTTGTCTGTCTGTCTGCCTATTGACATAAACTGATGAACAGGGCCATTTCCCTCAAAATCACTGTGGTTTTACAATTACATTCAGTTGTGAAAAAGAGATCTGAAAGCGAGATCATCTGTAATTTGCCGCCATTCTGAGAAGCAGCTGTTAAAGGGACATAAACAACACTATCTCATATATCTCAAATCTCATCATCCCCAGCACAGCAATCTAAAAAAAGAGTTTTCTAAATTACCTTTGGCCTTTAACCTAGTCCTGTAGGTGTCCTATGGTCAATCCGGCCTGGAATGAAAGGGCTTGTGTGGTTTAGTCAAGGTTTAGTCCAAATGAGATAAGAATGAAGCTTCAGAACCAAAAGCCTTTAAAAACAGTTTCTCTGAAGTCTAACTAACAACCTTACAGGATCTACATTTCAATTCCTTTGACACTTGAAGGCCTACACTGTGAAATGCATGAAGTACACAGAAAAATGTAACCTCTCTTTGTTAAGAAAAAAATTTGTCCTTGGATGCCAAAAGTGTATGTCACTTCTGTCATCTTCTTCTGACTTCAGGCGTTCAAAAGAAAGAGAAAACAAAAGCATGAGCTTTTGTGAAGATCTCATTTCATGCTTTTTTTTCTTTTGACCAGTTTTGCGTATCTAAGTGTACGGTATTTCCCCAACAAAAAACCTGGTATTGGGTGCAGCTTAAATGGGAAATATCTAAAAACATGAAAACACATTCGCTAAAAGTATAATTCAGTGCGCAAAAAGATGACATCCCCAAATTCCCAGTTGAATTTAAATGTACTGTTTATTGCAGCAATGAACAATTCGAAAAGCAACGCAAAGCAAAGACAGATCAGTGACGGGTCAGTATAAAACATGGAAAGCGCCATTGCTTACCTCTACTTTCCACTGGAAACCAGAAACAAACAAGTTGCTTGCCGAAACTAGCACCAGTTAGCAGTTAGCTTAGCCGTCATGGTAGTCCTTGATGCACCAAAATATGCAGACTCTCTGTACATTGTAAAATAAAAGTTGTTGTAGAGTTTATCTTGTCTAAATGCAGCATATGATTAGCTTTAATAAAGATAACCTCACAATCTGGTTATTATATTCTGGTGAATACGAGGAATGAATTAGAAGATAAATAAGAGAGAAGAAGAAGAAAACACTTTCTCTCTTTGATGCTGGAAAACAGCTCTGCACTGCTCCATGTTAAGGAGCTAATAACATGGTGCGGCTTATCTTAGAGTTTTAAATGAACATATTCTGTGGCTTATAGAATAGTGCAGCCTATAATATGGGGCAGCCTATCGTTGGGGAAATACAGTAATAGTTTGGGTAAATCAAATGTACACAATTTTACACTTGTCAGTCAAGCTCTACTTTACATCACAAGTATACAAAGTTTCATAGGTATTTGAAAGAGGTGTAAAGAAGGATATGACTGTAGATGAATGACATATCAATGTAGAACTGCCATGTAAGAATTAGCATCCTTAGGTACATGTTCAAACACGTCACCTGTCTACCACTGTAATTTACTGGTGTTTAGAGTGCTGTTTTTGTGTGCTTGTTTTGAGTGACCATTGTCATGAAATTAACATCAGTACTGATATTAACTTAATAGCTGTTTATGCTGGATCAACATGGCCGATTTTCTAACATGGAATCAATGGCCAATACAATGAGGAAGATCAATACCAAATTATTTTCAGAGATCTATGTTGATTCAATGTTTTTTTCAGCATTTAATCAATATAGACCTGTTTCACATCGTTTGGTTCAATGCAGGAGTCAACATAATCAAACAATATAGCAGTAATGGTGCAGAATGTACAATATTTTTTTCATTCTTTTGACCAGTTTTGCGTATCTAAGTGTACGGTATTTCCCCAACAAAAAACCTGGTATTGGGTGCAGCTTAAATGGGAAATATCTAAAAACATGAAAACACATTCGCTAAAAGTATAATTCAGTGCGCAAAAAGATGACATCCCCAAATTCCCAGTTGAATTTAAATGTACTGTTTATTGCAGCAATGAACAATTCGAAAAGCAACGCAAAGCAAAGACAGATCAGTGACGGGTCAGTATAAAACATGGAAAGCGCCATTGCTTACCTCTACTTTCCACTGGAAACCAGAAACAAACAAGTTGCTTGCCGAAACTAGCACCAGTTAGCAGTTAGCTTAGCCGTCATGGTAGTCCTTGATGCACCAAAATATGCAGACTCTCTGTACATTGTAAAATAAAAGTTGTTGTAGAGTTTATCTTGTCTAAATGCAGCATATGATTAGCTTTAATAAAGATAACCTCACAATCTGGTTATTATATTCTGGTGAATACGAGGAATGAATTAGAAGATAAATAAGAGAGAAGAAGAAGAAAACACTTTCTCTCTTTGATGCTGGAAAACAGCTCTGCACTGCTCCATGTTAAGGAGCTAATAACATGGTGCGGCTTATCTTAGAGTTTTAAATGAACATATTCTGTGGCTTATAGAATAGTGCAGCCTATAATATGGGGCAGCCTATCGTTGGGGAAATACAGTAATAGTTTGGGTAAATCAAATGTACACAATTTTACACTTGTCAGTCAAGCTCTACTTTACATCACAAGTATACAAAGTTTCATAGGTATTTGAAAGAGGTGTAAAGAAGGATATGACTGTAGATGAATGACATATCAATGTAGAACTGCCATGTAAGAATTAGCATCCTTAGGTACATGTTCAAACACGTCACCTGTCTACCACTGTAATTTACTGGTGTTTAGAGTGCTGTTTTTGTGTGCTTGTTTTGAGTGACCATTGTCATGAAATTAACATCAGTACTGATATTAACTTAATAGCTGTTTATGCTGGATCAACATGGCCGATTTTCTAACATGGAATCAATGGCCAATACAATGAGGAAGATCAATACCAAATTATTTTCAGAGATCTATGTTGATTCAATGTTTTTTTCAGCATTTAATCAATATAGACCTGTTTCACATCGTTTGGTTCAATGCAGGAGTCAACATAATCAAACAATATAGCAGTAATGGTGCAGAATGTACAATATTTTTTTCATTCCTATTAAACGTATTATCTTATTTTCCCAAGACCAAAGTACAGAACTGGCCCATACTCACCTACCTGTCTCCACAGTGATGTAGTTGGCTTAGTGTTAAATCTTTCAGTATTTTATAGGTGTCAGATAAAAATAGATTACAATTTAGTCTTATCATTATATATTGGTTCATGCAGTCCTACAGTTTATCTAAATACACACGTGAGCTGGTCTTACTCATAACATTACAAGTGCATCTCAATCTATGTGTGTACTAAGCTATACTATGTAAATGATGTGTAACAGTAACTACATCAACAGTAGTTACATTGTTATTGAGACACAATCTACAGTGGGACCATTGTATTTATTATAAGGTACTTCTACTTCTACATCTACTACTACTACTATTACTACTGTTATTACTACTACTTCTGCTACTACTACTACAACTATTACTATTACTTCTTCTACTACTACAACTACTACTACTACTACTACTATTATTACAACTACTTCTGCTACTACTACTACTACTACAACTATTACTTCTTCTTCTACTACTATGACTACTACTACTATTATTACAACTACTTCTGCTACTACTACTACTACTACAACTATTACTTCTTCTACTACTACTATGACTACTACTACTATTAGTACAACTACTTCTGCTACTACTACAACTACTACTATTTCTTCTTCTACTACTACGACTACTACTACTGCTACTACTACTACCATTATTACTACTACTGTACTTCTGCTACTACTACTACAACTACTAGTATTACTTCTACTACTACTACTACTACTACTACTACTATTATTATTACAAATACTTCTGCTACTACTACTACAACTACTACTATTACTTCTACTACTATGACTACTACTACTACTATTATTACTAATACTTCTGCTACTACTACTACTATTATTACAACTACTTCTGCTACTACTACTACTACTACTACAACAACA
>JBBIGC010000104.1:27300105-27314558 GCA_037576955.1 Lepidarchus adonis | reverse complement strand
CACACACACACACACACACACACACACACACACACACACACACACACACACACACACACACACAGACACACACATAGACACACACACAGACACACACACACACACATCAGAGAAGCTATTGTCAGACTTCAGGGGTCAGACAAACAAATTGTGCCATTTTCTCTCTTCTCAAAATGAATGTAACTAGTTAGTAATGCAAAATGCACTCCCAAATCATTCCACAGCTTTTCTAGATCATTTTACACCTGCTTCAAACTGTGTTGTCAAGTAATTTCAAATACAGAGAAAACCTTGAATTGAAAGCCACGTGCAAGACAAGCAAAAATTTAAAGCTCATTTTGATAATTGAACGACGTGTTACAATGCGAGTGATACGTATACGTCCCATGTGTGTGAAGCAATTTTTAATTTTGTGTCCAAGTGTAGTAAAGGCAAAAGCCTTGTACACCAACCTCATAAGTCAACTTCCAGGTACGTTGATTTAGATTTTGTATGAATTATTCTATAAGAATATTTTGGATTGTGGAACAAATAATCTGAGTTTCCATTATTTCTTTGCTTTGATATATGAGTGCTTTGAATTACAAGCATGTTTCCAGAACAAGTTATCTTTGTAAACCAAGGCACCACTGTAGATTAAATTGGGAAGTTTGAGGAAGGTGCTGAGCTAAATGTGGGAGGATTGCACAAAATAAGAGCATGGTGATTTTACAGAGGTGGATGATTATATATTCCACTTAATTTATTGCTGAAATTCTGTTTAAGCAAACATTACATTCATGTGAATTGTAAGTGCCTGCACTCATATGCACAACTGGCCCTGAATGACATATTGATATCTGAAACATGGATAAAAGTATGACACATCACTAAAAACAGAGCAGCCATCTTAAAGTCTGTACTTTAGTCATGCAAAGTTATAGATCACTGTATGTGTATCATACAGTGTCAGAAAAAGTTTGATTTTTGCCTGGGCCATCACCTTAAAAGTCTTATTATTAACACACATTCCCACTGTGACTCAGAATAACAGCCTTAGGCGATGGACTGGAACTACCCACTTCCACTATGTAGACTCACCTGTGTTGGGAGATCCAGGTTCAGAAGCCTCCTCATCTACTGTTGCCTGTGAAGGTGGGGTAGGGCAAAACAGCTTTAGAACACAAAGCAGCTCTGACAATAATGCGTATTGTTAACAATGTGTTTACTGGATTAACAAGGATAAACAGAGTCCTTAATCTCTTAAGTACAATTCAAAGAATAAACTGGGAAACAAAATATCCAGTATTAAACACATTTAAATGTAACTATTTCTAAAGAGCATTCTTACAACAGTATAGCCTGGTACAGCCTCTCAGACTACAGCACTATACACATACAGTGGCAAGAAAAAGTATGTGAACCTTTTGGATTTTCATGGTTTTTTGCATTAATTTGTCAAAAAGTGTGATCTGATCTTCATCTACATCAAGTGAAGGGTATTGACAAATATAATGTGCCTAAAATAATAACACACACAAAATTTGATCTTTTTTATATCATTACTGAGAATGTTTCATACAAGCATATTCTTCTTGGGTGGAGCAAACACAAAAAAGTTTAGTGGTTTGCATCAGTCAAAGTAGCTCTGGTCCACACCTTCAAACTCAGATCAGATCAGATTTTTTGTGTTATTATTTAAGGCACATTATGTTTGTCAATACCCTTGACTTAAATTTTTAGAACAAATGAATGCAGAAAACCACGACAAAAGATTCACATACCTTTTTTTTGCCACTGTATAAGAGACAAATGAAACAATACAGGTGATTAAAACAATTCAGTAAAGAATGCATTCATTTTTAGCTATTATCAAAATGTGGTCTACTTTTTAAATATTTTCTAAAATGCTTAATGCAATTTTATTTATACTGTGTAAATAGTTTCTCCAGTCTTTTGTGTATTTAATGTGTTAAAAATAATTCTCAATTATACCAAAAAACAAGCTCAATGGATTCAGGAGGGATGCTGAGATTTCATCACAAAGTCAGTGTTAACTAAAGTTTCCTAATAAAATAAAAAAGACTCATGAGTTCAAAGATTTACAGCCCCTAATGTGAGAAAAGTATGATTGTGTATATGGGCAGGACAGTGCAGCTGGACCTCGGTAGGAGCTGGACTGTAGGGCAGCACAGAGCATGGTTGGGCGTCAGAAAGCTCGGAGAGCCTCTCCTCATCCTCTTCCTCTTGGATAGGAGATGATGGAGAGCGTGCAGACCTGTAGAACAACCCACACACAGCAATGATTCACAGCATGGGATGACCACGATCAAGTAAAAGAAAGCAAAAAAATATTCTACAGTAAAACATATTGTGAGGTTCAGGGATCTGGTCAAAATCTCAATATATTTTAATAATCATTCAAGAACAGTTATCAATAATCAAACTCTCAGAGATGCTTTTCATAGAGAAATATAAATGTATATGTATTTAAATTTAACATTTGAAAAGGTTTATGAATAAATATATGAATACAACATACGGTTTACCAACATTTACATTCCTCACATATAAAGGATGCACATTGTCCAGACCTAACTTATTGTAGTATTTCAGGTTTTTTAAGTGCCCTTACCCATTTGGTGACTTGCTGCCTTTGCCTTTCAGTGCTGCTGGGTCTGTGCTGTGTTCCAATATGCTCTGCTGTTGTCTGCTCAGACTCAGTGGGTCGCCTACCTCACCTGAAAACTGAATCTCTTCATAGAGAGGGGCTGAAGGGATGGCAGGAGGCACAGCCTGCACCCCATTCAGTGCCTCCAGCAGGGACACCGGTTCATACCCTGGAGGGATGTTCTCAGAGTTCTAGTGATATATGAGATTAAAACACAAGAGCAGGAAAACTGATCAGGTCACTTTACGTCTGAGTTCGGTTCCAAACACAATTCCACAAAAGACAATCAATGCAACGTTTTCAGCACAGGAGAGAGAAGAGGTTATGAAAATGTCAATGTGGCACAGATGGAGCTTATTTAAAAAGCATGAATGTTTATTTTTGGTAAAGGTGTAAACTGATTCTTTAGGAAATTATTCAATTCAACTTCAGTCTTGAGTTTTTTATTTTAGCCAAAAGAAATGGGAGTAAAATGTCATGAATATAATAAAAACTAATTAAAATATTCCAAAACATTCCAAATTCACTGCCACCTTTACTGCATTTCTACACTCCTCGTGTGTGTGAATTTGTGCATGTGTTATATACCGTATTCTCTGTGTGGTCTGAGCTCTGAGAGAGCACTGGACTGAAGGAGACAGACGAGATCATTCCAGCTGGTTTCTTTCTCACTGCACGAATCTGGAGCAGCGCACGAAAGGCTGGTGACAAAGAAAAGACCATGTAAGGACAAGATTGATCATTAGCACACTACAAACAAAACAAACACAGGTGCCCCATCTTCATAAGATATTTTTTAAGGAGTAAAGGTTTCGTACAGCTGTTCTTATTACTAAAGGGAAGACTAGGCTTAGGCCACACTGACGATTGCTTCACTGTTTGCATTACAATTGAATTCACAGTTTTCTTTACTACGTAGGTACAGTCAAGTGTTTTGTGAAGAACACATTTTAAACACACAATAATCGAGTAAACCCATTATATTAAGCACAGTTAGTGTCTTTATAGTAAATTTTAGTTCTAATACTGTCAATTCTAACCTTCTGCCATTTTAGAGCATTAATATGGAAACAGCCACAGGCTCCACATTTGGTAATGTCACTGTCAAAACAAAACCTTATATCTCAAAAAAGAGAAGTGCAAAAGCCTTCTTCATTTCCTATGAAAGTAAGCACAATAAGATATTATTTTACTACATATCAAAACCATTTACAGCGGCCTATTAATGAAATTTAGACATGCATGAGTGAGGTTTTAGTATAAAATAATCTGTAGCCATATTGTATTGAATAAATAAACAACAAAAAATAGAGAGTTTGGCTCCAAGAGCAATGATGTATTCTGCTGGAAATATTCTCACAGAAATGCACTGGCCTATGGGTTCACCCTTTTCACAATTTAGTCTCCTCTTCGGACTATGAGCCACAGATCAGTTTGTATTACAGTTTAGCTTGAAATATATAAATAACTTCTTAAATTAAAATGTAAGACGTACAAAAATATTAATAATTATTAATGCAAGACACAGTGAGCAAATGTAAAGTGTCTTCTGCTTAAAATATCCTACCACAGTATTTAACCTCAACTAGAACATGGTGGCTCATGCACTTTTAACCTCCACTGCACAAGCACATGAGACAGTAAACATAATCCTGTGGCACAAGCACGATTAACCTTGACTGGAATCTACTATTTGAAACAGGGCCATAGCTGCAAAGCCTGTGGGGCCATGGAGCAGTGTGTTCTCTCAATGAGCCCAAAAAAAGCTGCAGTTCGCAGCATATGGACTGAGAGATTAGCCATTACCTTCCAAACTAGATTTTTGCTTCTGGTTATGAACTTGAAAAAAAAATCCTTACAGTTCTTGTCAAATTAAATTATTTCTTGATTTTCTAAGTCAAAACCCATACAAAGAACATTTAAATAACTCAACATTGCCCTTCTAGGTTTAACACACTAATAAAACAATGTTTATATATATATATTTTATCAATTTATAAATGTTTTCCCTGTTGAATTCAGCATATAATCAGTAACTGTGAATCAATTGCATACAGCTGCACGAAGAACCATGGATCAGTGTAAATTGAGCTGCTAAGAAAAAAATCAGCTTTCATTTTTGAAACCGCTGTGCTTAATCTCTAACGAAGGCTTAGATTAGACTAGTGGCATTTTAAAAACAGGCTGAAACATTTAAAACACTTCATATCATCCAAAATAATTTGAAAAAGAAAGTGATTTGGGGAATTAAACTCTTTACTTCGACCCATTTGCTATAAAATTGCACCAAATATTACTCTACTCTGTCTACAGGTGTCACTGTTTTTCCAAGGTCAGTTACACAAAAAGTGCTGCGTGTGTGGACTGCAGCTAAAACAGAAATCTCATCCAGTTAATGCATAAATAAATAAATAAATAAATGAAAAAGCAACACAGACAAAGCAGTGAGAGAAAAATGATCACTAATCCTTTCAGCACTCTGCAAAGGCTCCGTCTGCTGCGTGTTATTATAAACATTGAAAAGCCAATTTCAATAATAATGGGCCAATACAGGGACAATTTATGCATTGATTAATGAGACACTCACGCAGTCTGCAGATAGGGCAATTGTTGGCCTGGTAACGCAGTGTGTCCGCACACGCATTGCAGAGACACAGGTGCCTGCAGGGGAGAATGAGTGTATCGCGCAGATCTGACAGGCAAACCACACACTCACTGCTGTTGTCGCTGTTCTCATCCTCTGGAGACTGACGGCAGAAAGAAAACAAAAGCACACATCCAAAAGACAGAGGAGTCAGGCTGTGTGACTTTCACGTCGATATCTATAGTGAGTACAGGAATCACAATACTGAAGGAGTAGTAGCACAAAACACTCCAACCCTTGTGATTGGTTAGTGGATTGAATCATCTCATTTTATCTGTTTAGTTTAAATCTCTTCAAATGCCAAAATTAAAAACAATTTCATATATAAATCATTGTCATAAAATATCTAAAGTACTGAACATCATGTACAAGTCACATATGTCAGTAGGTACAGTAAGTAGTACTGAATAACAGTGACCGCTTACTCCTTCTACGGTGGCCTACATGCTGATTTGATTTGTTGTTTAATTACAGTGCATTTACCTTTGTCTCCTGATTATTCTTATTCTCAATGCCATAAATCTCCTGAAGAAGGTAGCTTACTCGATCAACCTGCATGACGGCATCAGTACACGATGAGCTTTTTTACATTTAAACAGCTCGCAGATGTCATTAGAAACAAACCTTAAAAAATGAACAGTGAATAAATTATGCAATTTTATTTTTCACCATTACTATGAGGTGAGCTTATGCACATTTGCACCAGAAGTTGGCAGTAGTGAGCTACAGTTCGCTTCTGTTCACTCTGAAGCGCTTCAGCTGACGACATATTTCATACGCAACACATGCAGATCACAGTCACTTACATAATGTCAGTTCCTTCTATTTATACCTCCTTATACTTTCACATTTTGTAATCCTCCATTTTTTACATACTCTAATTCACTAACCTCTGCTGATTTTCAGTATAGTTGCTTTCTAATGTGCCTCTACCTCTAACTGGCCCTCTCAATTACATTAATCAATAATGGTCACTTGTCTTAACTGTTATACTCTCACAGAACAGGAAGAGTGATGAGTGGTGCATCTATATATGTCCCAAGATTAGAGCCATGCCAAAAAAAGGCTTGAAACTGAATTTATATACGTATGAAAGAAGCTGTGGTGATGTTCCTAGACTTACTATTTGCTTCTGCTTCAAAGGCTTCACTGAAAAACTGCCATCAACATGCTGTCAAAAGTGGAAAACAGTTCAATGATAAAATGACTCCAACAGAACAGGAGAATTAAAAATGAACATGTCTTCACTCTGATATATAAGATATAATTTATTTTATTATACTGTATGGACGAGTGTCCATTTATGCACATGTATAGATTCAAACATATACTTATATTTATAATTACATATTGTATATTATTGCTATATGTACTATACTTACAAACACTTATATAACTAAATTGTTAACACTTCTTATATTTATAAATATAAATCCATATCACATACACATATTGTAGATAGTAGATTGTATACTATTGTATATTATATATTTTTTCAGTATTCTTTTCATTGTATATTTACATTGTTGTTGTTTTCCTTTATACTGCTGTGCTTGAGAGACACCATCTACTTACTTGGCCAATAAACACAATTCTGATTCTGATTCTGATATCGATATCGATGTGAAACACAAAAGAGCTCATTCTCACTAATGCTTTGTTAAAGGTTAATGCTAAAATTTAACTCTAACTTTAAGCCAATACCTAAACTGGATCCAACATTTTACTAACACAGACCCAGACTGCTAATACTCCAATGAGATTTACCACATTGTTTATTAACACACTGAACATCTACAGATCATCTATAAGGGAGAATTAATTAACAGGTGACCACATTCACAAACAATATAAAAGATAAGAGTTTAACACCCCGCATCTTTTCAAAAGCTCCCAACAGCACATGAGCATGTCCTATAACATCTGCAACAGCATAGAATAACATTTAGATGAATGAGTGATCCCAGGCCTAGCATTTGTCAGAAAGAATTTTTCTGTTTAGGTTAACCTGAGGCCTACCATCTCCATCGTCAACAACTGCCTGAATCACCAAAGGGAACACACCTCTGTCCAGGTCAAAGTTCAGCTGGACATGGAGACAAATATGTAATTCAGGAGTTCTCAAACTGAAAGAAATGCTTTATGATAAGAGGTAGAGATAAAATTCAGTTTCATCATGGTATCAGCCCAAAGTAATAAACATAGGAATGTAAATGTTAACAGTGTCTCTTTCTTTTTGAAATGTTTTGAACTGGGTTTTTTTAAATGTTCTGATGCATCTGGACAATTACATACTTTCCTGTTGTATATTTGTATAAATACTGTATATTTACCAGTACTATAACACTATGTTGTGTATAACTACACTTAACAATCTATTGGAGATCATGGCAAACCTTTATTTCAGCCAACTCCCTTAGAACTGCAGTGGATTGTTGATAATACCCCTATTATTACTCAAGTCTAATAAACTTTTAACCGTTTCACATCACTATGCAGTGTTTACTATTTGAAGTGTAAATACAATCAGGTTGTTACATGAATCTGTTCACAGTTAGTAGAAATCCACATTTATGACGCCTATTTGGACTGAATGCAGCAGCAGGAATGCAGAGCTATTAGGGAAGTTGGCATGGTGCAATATTCGTGATTCTTACCTCCTCTGGTTTCCATTTAGTGAAATCAATCTTGAAGGATGGCAGGGTAAACTGCTGATTTATCCCTCTTTTGTAATGGACCGTTTCAGACACCAGAGCTGGAGACTTAGGAGTATACCTTTAAAAATCAACATCAGAATCAGAATTGTGTTTATTGGCCAAGTAAGTGAGTGAACACATACAAGGAATTTGATTCCGGTAAATGGTGTCTCTCAAGCACAGCAGTATAATGGAAAACAACAACAATGTAAATATACAATGAAAAGAATACTGAAAAAATATATAATATACAATAGTATACAATCTACTGTCTACAAAATGAGTATGTGATATGGATATATATTTATCAATATAAGATGTGTTAACAATATATATATATATATATATGTAAGTGTATGTAAGTATAGTACATATAACAATAATGCATATACAATATGTCATTATAAATATAAGTATATGTATGAGTCTATACATGTGCATAAATGGACACTCGTACATACAATATAATAAAATAAATACAGATATGAACTAAACTAAACTAAACTCTAAATATACAGAGATTGCAACATTATCATGATCGTCATTAAAACTTTTCCAAAGCTGCACTTCTTTAATATTAATGAACTGTGCATCGGCCGACAGGCCACCAGCCGTCACTGGATGACAAACATAATCTCTAAAGCTAAAGAGTGCTCCCATTACTAGAAGTGTTAACTAAACACCTGGGACTATTTGTGCTGATGTTTCCATGGTATCTACGAAGCTGCTAAGGGATCTGTTGTCGAGCTACAGTAGTGTTGTATTTCCTTCAGCTCGGATAACAGAAGCAGGACTTCAGGACTATTTAGCTCATCAACCACGTGATCTACATGCTTCCTCTGACCTGTAACAATCTCAAGTATCTGACAAAAACCATTGTGGAACTTGCAGCCTATTTCACCCTGTAACTAGGACTGTAACTTATGCATTCAATTTTATATAAAGTTATCTGAACTACAAAAAAAGTAATAAACCTATTTGACAATCTGTATATCATTTCCACATAAGACATGTTATATAAAAATAAAACACAAGTAACGTAAGGACAAATTTGCGCAGATGTAATAGATTTAATTCATGTGGAAATTCAATGCATTACTTTTGTTAGAGACGTTTTCTACAAAGAACTTACACCGCCATTCCATTAGAGAACTCCTCAAAGGCCTGACAGTATACGGTTATGGCAACTCTGGCATCAGTGTCAAAGCAGAACTCCACACCATACAATATTCTGGGATTTCCCATTTCCTCTGTTGTGCCCTCAGCATCATCTTTGTACCTGACAAGAGGCAGAAGAGAGTTTTTGGATGGCTGTTATAACTAGGAATGTTATAACTCATGCATTATGCAGTAATTACACAAAAGAACAAGACAAAGCGATTAAGTTATGAATAAATTATAGGAAAGGGCGAGTCTGTCTGTGCACACCGAGGGTTTTAGGCATGAAAGATCTGGTCTCATCGCAGCAAAGCATGACTACCTGACAAGCCGTAAAGAGTCTTTCCTGATGTTCACCAGACTCTTCAGGGTCTTCACAGGCTCTTGAGGCCCCGGGGTCACATAGGGAAACTAGGGTATAAGAAAAAGTGAGAGAAGTGCAGGTTTTCAGGAAGGAAGTGTGTTGAGTCAGACTAATTCAGTTCTGATTACCTGAACAGGCCTGTTGCCTAGAAAATTCAAATCCATGTTCTCTCCAAACAAGTATCCCTCAGGGTGCGGAGTGTCAAATTTCTCCCCTCCCATGAAAAAATGACTGGTGAAGTAATTCCCTGAAATGTGGAGGTTAATGTTAGTTCCTAACTTCAGACAAAGAGACACCTGTGGATTATGGAAGTTCTGGGACTAATTGAACTGCTGGTGTGACACCCAGTTTGCCATCAGAAACAAAAACAAACCTTCAGGAAAGAGTAGTGGTGTCTATATATCAGCAAAGCTAGAATAGCTCTGGTTATTACGGTTAGAAAGCCACAGTAAGCACTAAAACATTCTCCTTAGCAAGTGTGCTAGTTTTTCTGCGATGTGACCATTCTGCCTTACCTGATTTGGGGGGATATCTGTAAGCTGAGTTGGCTTGAATATCGATATCTTCAACTCCAGCAATTCTTCGACTGAGTATCGAACCCATCTTTACCTGTCAATTCACTCCTACGAATGTGAAAATATGATGAAGAAAGATTGTTATTTTTTTGTTTGTTTGCTTTATCCGTTATAGATGCATTCGGATTCCCATCTTCTCTGCAAAAAAATGTTACGTTCAACGGTAATTCTGGGTCGTCAGGCTCCTCCGACGCATGAAAACAATTAATTATACAGTGCAATACATACATTCATGCCAACAGACGTTAGAGAAACGACAAGTCTTTAAAACAAAGACGAAAAGACCAAAAACTGTATTTCCACACTATTCCAGGGGCTCCTCTCTGTGGAAACAACACCAGCTACACCGCGAGAAGCGTGATTTCATGAAGCTAGGAATTATGGGATATGTAGTACGTTAAGGGGAAAGAGGCCTCGTGACAAGCTTTCTTAAAATGTTAACAAATCTTTTTTAGGAAATGAAATTTAAATACACTGTTCTCCTATTTATTTGTTGAATTTAACATATCAGTAAAATCATATTAATTAATGAATTTCATAACATATTAAATGTGCCACAACAGCATTTGTACACTTATATTTTATGGTACATTTATTGTCGACTTGTTAAATTGCTGTTTGCTGTTAATTTCAGTAAATAAACAGCGATGGTGTGTTAAAATGTGCAAAACGAGTTATTTCATTTCAGACATTAACCTTTTAAGTGTGAAAATATTTGCGCTTTATTGTGGGAATGCAGACACTAGTGTGAAATCTACCGAAAGGATTTGTGCGATATATATGAATAACAAAATTCAACTAGTACACTTAAGTAGTGCTTATAAATATCGCATTATTGTACAAAACATACAAACCCAACAAATCTCACGTTCCATCCTAACGTTATTATGCATGAACAGGGGTGGGAGAACAGAAACACTGCCGACACTGCGCGCACGCGCCGCAAACGAGACAACGCCGAAATACATGTAGCGGTGCCTTTTGGACTTTTCTGTTGCTCCGCGCATTTCAATTGGTGTTGGAAGATTTGTTTACCATATTTGGCGAGATAGCGGAATGACTCGGCCGGGAATTGGACGGGAGCGTCCGTCATTCATAAAACTCGGCCTTCCAGGACTTTACAAACAAAGCGCGGGCCGATGGGAAATGTAGTTCGTAAGGGTCCTGACGTGGGGCTGAAACGGTCGATTAACATGCCTATTGGAATGGGAATGTGGCGATCCTGGGTAATTCTCTAACCGATTTGCGCAGACACACTGAAGCATTCATTAGGGCAGAGTGAACTTTTTTAGAGTATATCCGTTCCCTCAGCAGCATAACAAAAGCGGATTGTGCCGCATACATTTCCCATCACCTCTACTGAGCTGCTATTGGCCGCTCAGTCGTGTCAATCAGAGGGCGCTCCTGACACAAGGCTCCCCTACAGTAAATATTTGTGTTTGCTCAGCCGGCTGTAATGGTGGACGTCTGAAAGAGAGAAGAGGAGAAATACAATCTCTCAAAATAAAAAATTGCACCCCGGAAGAACGCGGCTCGGACATAAACTCCGGCAAACATGGATGAACTTAAACATCAAGTAATGATAAACCAGTTCGTCCTGACAGCTGGATGTGCGGCGGATCAGGCGAAGCAGCTTTTGCAGGCGGCACATTGGCAGTTTGAGGTGAGAGAGAGGAAGAATGCTGCTCGTAATGTTTATGTTCTGCTTGGCGCTAGTGGTCGTCGCTCGCTCGCCATTAAAACATTCGTAGTTTTAAGCAAAAGCTGTAAACCTATCTATTAGCATGTCTGCTCGCTCTATTTACGCTCCATTACGGTAAAATGCGTTTAGCTACAGTAAACCAGAAAGAGGATAACATGCCCTGGCTGCAGTCCAGTTTGAGTTTACTCTAGATTAAATACTATAATCCTTCATGGTGACACACTGTTCTAGCTCGCTGGGCTATTATGCAATGAAAACGGTCTCTGTGGTGGTCTCTTTCTCACCAACTTAGACCGCATATACAGCCGACAGCTTTTAGTCTGCCACCATTTCAGACGCGGTGTGTTTCTATTTTATGTTTCCCAGCATGCAATTCGCCAAACAGTAATAAGAATAATACATAAAAAAAAACAAATGGCAATTTAACTTGCTGTTGGTGATGTTAATAAGGGGTGAATTGAACAAATGTTTTAATATTGGTGCTTTCTCCTCACAGACAGCGCTCAGTGCCTTTTTCCAGGAGACGAATATTCCTTACGGTCACCATCATCAAATGGTGAGTAAGGAGCTCAGTTACGGTCTCGTTCCGCTTTCAGAGGATCTTCTGCGTCTGTTCTGTTTATGTTTTGGGGGTATTGGTCAAAAACTACGCAATGGAGGCTTTTCGCTCTTCCTCGCGGCGTGACTGAAGGAGAAAGAGTCCTATGGAAGTAACAACAACAACAACATTGTGTGTGTGTGTGTGTGTGTGCGCGTGTGTCGGCCATGTTGCGGAGCTTCCAGAAATAAACACAGTGCTCCCTGTTCGCACTGCTGTTACTCTAGTGGACGGCAGTGGCGTCAGAGAAAGCTGTGCTGTCCAAACGCGGGGGACTGTCGTTTAGGGTCGTGCAGCTGTCAGAGGCACATCGTTGTTTCTGTTTGTCGGGGTGAATGTCAGCGTCCATGTTGTTATCGGTTCCTCAGTGTGTGTTGAGGGGGCAGCGCACACAGGCTTTGTTTAGAGTCGTTCATCTGTCGTCTCCAACCTTTTCCCCTCTGGACGTTTGAAGACTACCCATTCCATTCAGTGGGTTACAGTCTAGTACCAGTAAAGGTTCTCTGACTTATAACAATAGCAGAATCATTTAGTTACTGTATAGAAGCATTAAATGCCTTAAAGCACCCAGTGTTTCCCACCCCTGGTGCTGGCACTTCCTCCATCAGTGTTCCAATGAAGGAGAACAAAACTGGATACAGGGTCATGGGCACACAAGATTCATTGATGCCTGTGGAGAGTAAAGGCTAGTCTATCTGGTCCAGTCCCACAGAAGAGCTACTGTAGCACAAAATGTGAACACTTGCTCTGACAGAAAGGGGGCAGAATGCAGTGCAGCATGAGGGGGATCTATACAATGTTAAGCAGGTGGTGTTAATGATTAGCATGCAACTGTTGCCTTTACTAAAAAGAGGTGTATCTAGGGCTACCTGCATCGTTTCAATTGATATACACAAAGCACCACCACATATTTTCCCCAACTCAACACATTTAGAGGAGAATGTGTTGGGGGAAGTGGGAGGACAATCCCACATACCCTGAGAGAGAGACTAATTATTCCAGTAGGCGTCTGACAGCACGTTCAAACTGTTATTTAATGTCATATTTGTTGTACTGTGCATTTGTGAATCTGTGAATGTAAATATGAATCCTAATCCAGTTTCTGTTTTCAGATGTGCATGTGAAAAATATTCGATTTCATTCTTGGCCCAGAATACCCATTTATACAAGTATATACCCTTTCATAGCAATTTTTAAATGCAGTTTTATTAAAGCATTTACATTCCTTACATTTTTGCATGCAGTAAAGGGGTGGTGGTAAATCAGTGACATGCATTCACTTTAATGCCACAATTAGAAAATTGTTTCCTTAAGTGTTACTACAGCGATCTGCTGTACCCAGCATGTGGGCTGCTCCAGGTCTTAGGTTTTGTTGAAAGAGGCTTTTATTTAGCCATGAGCATCCAGTTTCTAAGGGAATCCATAGACTGTCATTCAGAGCTGAATGAAGAACAGCTTGTCCAGCATTGCACAATTTGGCTCTATTCAGTTGATGGTACATGAAGCACAGGCCTTCGGTGGCTGCATGACAGCCAACCCCCTCCAGCTTATCAGCGTTGCCTAGCTATACAGTCCTAATCCACTTTGCTCCAGAATTTCTGCAGCTCTGACACACTTATTCTGACTGACAGAACTGAGGCTGCAAGTGGTCCCTGAAGTTACATTGGCCTTAAGTGTGTGAAAGAGAATTTGCAGAATTGTAGCCATAATGTCTGTGTTCTTTGAGACTGTTTTGTACTGTATTTGTGCTGCTGTGTGCTCACAAAACTGCACATGACATGTGGATACAAAAATAGATTTCATTCAGAAGAACCTTGTAACGTGTGAACACTGGGATATTGTAGCTTTGAAGATTTTTTGTTTCTGATTTTTAAGCACAATACGATGGGGAGCATTTTCTACCCTTCTCCTGTTAACTCTTCCAGAATGTAGCTTCTTTCCTCGCTGCTCGTTCTCTTTGTCGTCAGCTTGATTCAGAATCCTGAATTAAGTTACATACTAGGAATATTAAACACCACAGAAGTGAAGTTGTCAACTACTAGTCATGTCAGCTTACATCTCGCCAC
>JBBIGC010000104.1:27285328-27300005 GCA_037576955.1 Lepidarchus adonis | reverse complement strand
ACACACACACACACACACACACACACACACACACACACACACACACACACACACACACACACACACACACAGATAGATGATGGATTTATTAACGTTTATCTCTGCTTGTTGCCAAACCCAGTTTTCATTAACACTTTTTTTTTTAAACCCAAAGCTGTATGGGGTAAATGAACAGCAACTAATCAAAGCAGTAACACCGCTCTTTAAAAGCCACACTTGGTTGTAAATTTTTATATGAAACATTTAAATTGTTTTTGCCTTAATATACAGTAAAGAAAATAATTATTTGACCCCTTGTTGATTTTGTAAGTTTGCCCACTGACAAAGAAATTAGCAGTCTATAATTTTAATGGTAGTTTTATTTTAACAGTGAGAGAGAGAATATTAAAAAAGCATTAAAAATATATAAATTGATTTGCATTTCTTTGAGTGAAATAACTATTTAATTCCTTATTAACCATTAAGGTTTCTGGCTCCCAATGAACAGTTAGATACTGGGTTAATGTTGTCACCCACATTAAAGACACCTGTCTCAACTAGTCACCTGTATAAAGGACACCTGTCCACAGACTCAATCAATCAGACTTCACCATGGGCAAGACCAAAAAGCTGTCTAAGGATGTAGAACAGGGGTGTCAAACTCCGGTCCTGGAGGGCCAGTGTCCTACACAGTTTGATGATTTCCCTATTCAGACACACCTGGTTCAAATCACCTGTTAATTGCCAGGCTGCGTGAGTGTGTTTGAAGAGGGGAAACTACCAAAATGTCCAGGACCTGAGTTTGACACCCCTGATGTAGAAAGTTCTGTGGTCAGATGCACCATCCAAAAGCTCCACCCATTTCTCCTAATAGCACTGTGCTGTTCCTGTCTCCCTGCAGCTTGTTCCTGTCAGCCCATCACTCTGCTCTGCACTCGCTGACAAACTGTTCCCTCACATGGAGCTCGAGCTCAGTGGCTTAAATGGTCAGTGTAGCAGAAATCCAGGCTTTGATCCAGATCCAGACAGAGTTTGAGGTCTGCTGTGTTAAATTCATCATGGTTTTGATTAAAGGGTGATGATCAGGCAGAAATAACACAATGATAAACACAAAACATGCATCCCCAAGTGTTGTTTTTCTGAGCTCTGAGAAGAAGACCAGACAATAAAGAAGCAGTGATGCTGCATGTAGTCCAGTTAAAAGACATTGATTGTGTCCTCAAGAGCCACAGTAATGCTTTCATTATTGGGTTGTGATTGCATATTTCAGCCCCAAAAATGTCCAATTCTTTTTTCATCATCTGGCCAAGCGATAATGGATAATGGTTCCTGGGAAACAGAAGATACTGAAAATAATTGAAACCAGGAGTTGTCACTACTTTATGTTGATAAGAAGAGACTTTAGTGTCTGTAATCGAGGTGACATATACTTTCTTAAAGGGACAGTAACGAAACAGCCTGTTTAAAACTAAGGCATAGAGAGATGTGGGGGGAAAGGCTGTATTTGATGTCTAAAACCATAGAAACCTTGAGTGGACAATAAAATAGAAGAAAAATGAAGAATATTGGCCCTGTCAGCATTTTGTCGTTTGGTGAAACACTATAGTACATTTGTAAATTGTTCCATTACAAACCTAATCATTATACCAGCTACAAGGCCTGTGGTTTTTCCTATCCATCATCAGCCTGACCCTGGGGCAGAGGAGTGTGTGTTTGTGATGGAGGCAGATGGGGGCGGGGTGTAACTTGTGAGAAGGAATGAACATAAAACAGTGATTCAGCTGATCCTTCTCTTTCATGATTGTACGTGATCCTCTGTGAATTGCATCCTCTGAGCAGTAGGGACTCTGACGGCCATCTTCTGTTCTTTGTTGTAAATTACAGTTAACAGCCGTAAGCAGGGACATGTTCAGAAAAACTTGTGTGAACGCCGTAAATCTTTGGCTTGCAGTGTGATTTTCACTGATGGAACTGTTACAGGAGAATGAGGCTCAGTTTTCTGTTTCTCTTCTATCTGCAAGTGTGGACATGACCGGTTGTAGAAGAATGAAGGCGTCCTGGTCGGTTACTGGCAGCAACTTTACTATATGATGCGTATCACAAAACAAGACAAAACGTAGAACAGTTGTTTTTTCTGAATCAAACCTGAAGGTACAGTCACATGAGAACATACGAGAGCAACAGAGGAGGCACCTGCTTCTCATTTTCCATGAGAGTATGTGATTTACAGTGACAAGTGACCATTATATCAGCAACCTGGGGGTGAATATAAGCTAGGGCTTTATTTTATGCAAATACTGAGTGACTTTACACAGTTAGTGCCAACAGGAGTGAAGGTACAGTGACACATTGTTACTGAAACAAGTGTTCTGATCAAATGTGGAGGAAAAGCTCATTGTTGCAGCGTCCAGTTCCCCCTACTGTACAATAGGGATGGTAATCACTGGGTGATGCATGGCCCACAATAACGATAATATCACGATACAGTGATAATAATCAGTATATTGCAAGACAATTGTATAGCGATATCACAGAAACATGGGAGGGCGCAATAATAATTTGCATAACTATTTTCAAAAACTACAGTATGTTAATTAATGAATTCCTTAATGTTAACGGTAACTAATTACCAACACAGAGGCAGCGTATTAACTTCAGCCAAAATATATATTTCATGTCAGTATATAAATTACAGAGAACAGAAAGTAACCAGGCATTCTAGTCAACATAACCAACCAAGTAATATATTAATAATACAATAGTTAAATAAATACAGTAACATCTTTCTCCATTTGAAACTTTATTAGAAGTTTTTGGCACTAAGCAAAGTAGACAGACAGACCAGCAGGAAAGGGCTAAAGCCAATCACATTGGTGATGTGTGATTAAGAGATTAAGGGAAAGAGAAGCACAGAGATGGGCACTGGTACAAAAAACTCCACAGTTTATTCTGTCAGTGTTAAAAACCAAAGTGACCCCAGACTTTGGATTTGAATGTGGCGAGGGGCATCTCTCAGCCTAGCTTTCTCTGCCATCCTCCTGTTGGTAACTTCCTCTTCAATGTTTACCCAAGTTTCCTGCGGTTATTTGAGCAGCACCTCCCAGAGGAGACCTGAAGAAACTCACTGTGGTGAGTCAAATTGGTGGGAATATTGATTTTGCTGTTGGTGTGTTGATTATCAAATTCAGTGGGCAAGGACGATAATAGATCACCAAATGTAATATTTTTTGGTGCTTAAGAACCCCTAACAAAACCACCTTTCCTTCTGTACACCTCTGCTTATTAATTACATGAATATTGATGCAAACAGACACACGTCCTCTGACGTTACTGGAGTGGGGAATGGAAATGTCTTCGTGTTCACTGTGATGCAGTTTAAATTTTGGCCAAATTCTGTATTATCTTCATGATTTTTAGAGAGAAGCGCACAGTATAAGAAAGAGCACAGGGCATCCATTAGTGTCTTTAAAAAAAAAAAAAATTATTATTTATTTTAGAAAAATGGGTCATGCAAACAAAAACAACCCCTGAGCATAATAGTAGCAATGTTATTCTTTGAACCATTATGTCTAAAATGCATGATTATTCACCATTAACCATTTCTGCTGCCGTCTATTTTTACTTGCACATCCCCTTATTTGATCCAAAATCATGGGCACTGTTATTGCTATATATCTCACTATCATAATCCCTCTTTGAAGTATGTCATTTTAAATAAATGGATTTAGGCCCAAAATTCTTTGATTTACTTTTATTTTTTCTGCTCCATCATAATTTTGGCAAATATACAAGGTTGTAAAGTTCAATAGGATATTTTTTCTTTATTCAAAATTACATTTGAATTAAAACAATAAAATTGCCCTTTTTTTAAATGAAAAAAATATGTTATGTGTCTTGTAATGTTTTTTTAACGTGGCATTGAGAGAGAGAAATGCATCAGCTTGAGCTTGAGTGAGACAGCTGCTCTGGGAGTGTTTCACTGATTTGTACAGAGTTCTGCATCATTTCGTCACCGAGTTCTTAGCAGAGCCATTAAGCGTGATGTGATGGTGCATTGTAGAGAAACACAGGCAAATTTTTTTTTGTTTGTTTGTGGTGTTAGCGGTGGGATTCGGGGGTTGTGATGTTTGTAATACAAATATAGCCACTAAGACCAGCAGCGAAGCCAACGGTGTGTTTTAAGTTATTATATGTAATGTTGTTGATGGTAAAATAGAGCTTTTCCTTGGAGAGTATTTGACCTTATCTTACATTTTACCATTTGCTAAATGCTGTCAGCTCAGACATTTATCATTGAGCCCAATAATGAATACAAAGGAACACAAATCTGGCTGTGTAGGTTTTTTAATGTGAGTGCTGATTTTGGTTGAGTTTTTTTTCAACAATGACGAACACCTGCAACAATGCAGTATATTTAAACACACCAATACACAATGAATATTATTCCCTCTGTTTTTACTTCCTAGTGCAATGACATTCAGGGTTACTTTCAGAAGCTGTTCTGTTGCATACAGAGGCGAATCTGATTTTCTTTAGCATTTATTATGATGGCTCGTTTTAAGACTTGGCATGCAAAATCAAAAGACAACACTATTCAGGGAGGGTCACATTGGCCTAAAATGGCTGGAGGAGCTTTACAAGCAATGGACCCCATAGCCAGGAGACTGTAGAACAAGCAAAATACAGAAAGTATTTTAAAACCCATTTTTAGCCAAAACCATCTCTTTACAACAACGCCTCTATTGTATGACTTCAGTAATAACTTCCTCTAAGGAAACTTATAGAGGTGTTACACTCTTCAGAGGTCTGGTTCCTATTGCTACCACTGTGAATAATTTCTTAAAAACAGTTTCTCTTGATTTTTTTTGTCTATTAGAGTGTAGGCTTCTCAAATGCTGGATGTTATAAATAACACTGTCAGATCTGAATGCTGCAGCTGTTTCTTTTCTACTGAAAGACCCGGTGTTAAAATAATGTTCAGACACATCCGTGTCCACCAGTTTGTGTATGGCTAAGCATCTATTAGCTCAATTTTGGCATATAGATATTTTGGACATACACTCACATCCCATGCCAGCTGCTTTAGTCGGTCCAAAATGTTCTGCTGTGACTTTAGTTTGGATGGAGGCACAACTCGCTCTGACCTCCAGCCTCAATATGATGCAATGAGATGGCATTTGTTTACTAATGCAGCTGCAAAAAACCCTCAATGGCAGAAAGCTCGAGTTGCACAGGAAATGCATCTGATTTGTCTGCAATACTGAAGCCATTCAGGAGGCCGTTCGGGACGCGGCACGGTTTACCACAGTGAGAGGCAGAGCCGGAGGCGGAGAGAGAAGTAAAGCCGTTATGTTTAGAGTGTGTGCTGAAAGTGGGATGGATGTTTCTGAATATGACTTAATAAGCAGTATGGAGAACACGGTGGGCCTTGTCTTAAATCCGACCGCGTTTCTCATCAGGGGATTTATCCTCTGTCCTCACCAGACCAAAATATTTCCATAGCAACCCAGCTGTGGGCTGCTGCATGTTCATTATGTACACCACACTTCAAAAGAGCAGTCTGCCGTTCCATATGAATCGTGGCGGCTTCCCAAACATGCTTCTGCTCTTGGGATGAAAGCTTTGACGAGCCACTAACCTTTGCTTGCAGCTCTGCCGTGCTACAGTGGCCGATGCAGTGTACTCCCAATGTGAGCGCTCCTCACAACTGGAGCTGTGTAGCCATAGGGGGTATTTGAAGGTTTGCTTTTGATGATTTTTACAAATTCAGAAGTCAGCATCATCAAGGTCCACTCACGTCTTCTGAACGAAGGGTAAACGGGCAACTGGTCTGTTTTATGATATTCAGAAGACTTCCTGCATCTCCAGGCCAATCAGCATGTAGCGTTGGGCTCAGGATCATGGAGTGTGGTTTATTCGAGACTTTTGACCGCCGATAAAGGGGCGATTGTGGTTGTTTTGTGCCGATACTCTTTCAGACTGGTCGATAAGTGAGGGAGTGGAGGCAGTGGAGTTTGCTGACAGGATGAGGCACTGGGTGCCAGCCATGACTGAGCTACGCAGATGTGGCCTCAGCAGTAAGATAATATGGAGACGTTTCACATAGCTATGCAGGGCCAGCGGAAGGGGACACCAGGAAGTGTATGAGGAACGCACGCTCTTTGCAGAGAAGACCTGCTTCGTTGGGCGATCTCAGAGAAAGAATGCAAAAGTGCTGCATCAAACCATGCGTCTCTATTTTTATTTGAACTGTTTACGTCTGGAACAATGATTGGAACGGACCTGGAGGAAAGCAGAGCCATGGTTTATGTGCATTGGCATTCGTTCTCATTGACCTGCGAGATGACAGTTGTTTTGCTGCTGCTGCTGTTGCTGCTAATGATGATGTCCTGCAGGCTCAAGGCATTGTGGGATTGTGGAGGGTGCTCCCCTGAGGACTATTGTGTACCTCTGTAGGTGAAGGATTTGCAGCGATGGGAGAGCCAGTACAAAGAGGACAATGGAGGGGTCACATGAGGTCATGGTGGAGCAGAAAATGCATGAGGGGAAAGGCAGAGTGCACCATGCCAGGGCACAGATCAGAAACAGGAAGTAGTACCGTTAGCAGAGCATCAGGCCAAACAAACAGAGGGGAACATAGTAGGAAGGGAGGGAATGTCGGCACGATCTGTAGGGATAGCTGAGCGGTGTCTGACTGTGCCCCCGTAGTACCATATACCACATTCTGATTTAAATTCATTTTCTCTTTTTCCAGACTTCTTCCATCATAAATATATTGGGTCCACATTTTGGCCTAAAAGTTTCAGTGGGCACACATGTGGTCACGTAGTGAAACAGCAATGTAATATATACAATACTGTACATTGTTAGCCATGTTGGTTTCAAACCAAGCCCATAGCCTTTTTGGACTATTATCATCCAGTACTAGTATTGTTTTAACAAATTGAACATCCCAGTACCACCACCCTCCAGTCTATATAATTCTGCAAGAAGCAAGCTAAGGTTCTACAGATGCAGTGAAGAGACAGTCTGTCCAGAAAGTGCCCTGTTGAAAACTGGCTACCATTCACAATATGTCAACTTGATTATTAAACAACTCAATTTACGTAATCGTCATCCAAACTTGAGCAATCCCCCCAAGCTTCAGATAACTCATAAATGTGTAGAAATAAATGAACGAGAATTCTGACACCTCAGCCCTACTGGGCAGCTCAGCAGGGGCAGCCTCATTACAAAAAATGTGTTGTGTTAATGGCACTTGGCATCATTGTGTCTAACTGTATGTCTCTTCACCCCTGCAGATGTGTACCCCAGCAAACACGCCAGCGACTCCTCCTAACTTCCCTGACGCTCTCACCATGTTCTCCCGCCTCAAGGCCTCCGAAAGCTTCAACAGCAGCAGCCCCAACGTGGCCTCCATGGCCACCTCGCCTCCCCCACCTCCAGTCGGCTGGGGGATGACCCCACCCATGGCCAGCCAGCAGGGACTATGGACTCAGGGGCCTCCGGCCACACAGGCCCACCCTCCCCCAGGCTGGCCGTCGGCCGTCAACCAGCAAGCAGCCGCCGAACAGAAGGCCAGCGTGGCCATGGAGGCCGAGAGATGAGGAGCTGGACTGCGTGGCCCCCGGGGTAGACCAGGGTGAGGGGATTGGAAAGGGGAGGGGTGAGATGAGGATCGTACCAGGGAACGAGGGGCAGGGGGCACTAGCTGTACTCTTTCGCCTTCAAGAGGAGGCTGGAGGAACAGAGCAACTCAACCAAGAATAAACCAAGCAACATGGACAATTGAGAAGTGGTGAGGTAGAGAAAAGCCAATGCAAAGGTAATAAGAAAGCAGAGAAACGCACATTGTATTACTGAGAAAGAAAGCAACTGAATTTTCCTAGGTTTTTTGTTTCGTTTAGTTTTTCTTCAATAGGTAAATATAAATGGGACTATGATCGTCATGTCCAAGGATTATTTCTGCTATTTCAAAGATGGACATATGTACCCTAAAGGCAGCATCAACTTTTCTTTTCTTTTTAAGCTTTTCATCTGGTGTCCTTCCTGTATTCTAATCATGACATGAGTTGATGTTGCATGAGGATTGGAGAAATGTTGTTGCAGTTACTGAATAGTATTCATCACTAATGAATTCATGTGTACAGTGTGTACACACACACACACACACACACACACACACAAATGCTAACAGCAAGTCAGTCTTTTTCCTTTCTACATTGGATACTGGGACTCTGGACTCTTTGTACCTCACTGGTCACATGACTTTCCTCAGCCAATCAGGGAATCTCAGTAGTTGACACGGAACATTTTTTAATAGGCGGATTTTACATTGGGCATCAGCCCCACAACTCTTCTACTCATGATGCAGTAACACAAAGAATGATGTTCTCGAAGCTCGATTGAGCTAGCTTGATACATCTGGACTTTTTTGTTCTTATTCTTGTTCCCTACGATGACCAACAGACCATTTTGAAACCGCAGTTGACTCTTTTATTGGATGGGTGTGTTTTGGGGGGTGGTTGGCATAGAGACCTTTTAATTAGACTGTTGTTTCTTAGCTGGAAAGGGGGAAACTCCAACAGCTAAAAACTACATCCAACCAGACTACTATATGATGTTTGTAAGCAGACTTGCCACTTTGCATGATGTATTCATATATAAATATATATCATATTTTGTAGTTTCTTGCTTTTTGGGGGGAGGGGGGGGGTTCTACATGTCTCCTTGTTTTGCAAACTTCCCGAAGACTCCTTCCCTCCTCGTGGTGCATCAGAGGAGGGAGCGAGTAAGCGAGAGAGAACGAGAATGAGGATGACAATTGGTCACAATTCAGAGTCAGGGTAGGTCTCATCCACTTTTCTGTTTATTTAAAAAAGATAAAATATAAAAGGTTAATTTGATTTCTCTTAGGATGAAAGCAACTAAATAATTTTCATGAACTGGTTATCCAATAACCTGCTTAAATTTCAGTCTTTTTTTTATTGTTTTCTAATCAAAAATTGTCTTTTGGGATCACGTGCTCCTAAACGGATATTCATGTATGTTTTCCCCTGTATGACTGTATTGATACCATTCCCACAATATTTGTGGACTACCTGATAATTAACTTATCATTGTTTGTGTTCCTAAATAAATATTATATGTCCTATGCTACTGTTCGTTTTGGTTGTCCTCGTGTGGTACAGTATTGCTTGTTGTCTGCAACTAATCTGCATCTTTCTATAAGATCTATTCACAAATCCTCATTATACTTACCTACAAAACGACCTTAATCTGACTGCTTTCAGCTCAGGAACCAATAGCTCAGTATATCCCTCATACAGTCAGTTATATGGTTATAAATACAGCTTGAATTCATAATACCTCAGTTCTGACATGTTTGTAACTTTGCCATTTTTAAAGAAATCCACAGCTCTGATGTGTTTGATATGTTAACCAGACTCCTGCTCAACTGCTTCAAATCAATCTTTTCAAAAGTATTAAACCTGATTGCAGATAAATGTATAAAAAATGATTGTAGTGTGCGAGGTCACATGTTAAATCTTTAATAAGTTTGTCCCGAATGGTGAATGGGACCAGACAAAATTCTTAAAAGACTGAGCTTGTATAGGGGGGGTGCACAACTCTAGCACTGGAGGGCTGTTTGGTGGTTCCCCGACTCAAACACACCCACTAAACCTGCCAATTAACAGATGAGCTGAACCAGGTGTGTCTGAGAATGGAAAATCACCAAACTGTTGGACACCAGCCCTCCAAGGAGACATCATCCATGCTTCATAGTGTCAAGAATAAAGTTACAAGATAATTCATATACAGAAATGTTTATATTTTAAAAGGGAAATCTTTAAAATGCAGTTACATCATTGAAGTATATTGTCATTTTATTCCATTCCTGTTCACAGAATTAAATAAAATATCTTAAAATATTTTAGCAATTATTTGGCAGTGGTATCATTTATTACTGCAAATAAACAGTAACATTAATAATAATATTATTATATTATTAGTTCAACATTAATTATAATAATAAGAATAAACCACAAGTATAACTAAACTTGACTGAATATTGTGTGCAATTTAAAAATAAAAATTAAAAGATAAAAATAGGAAATGGAGTTACAAGGTTTTTCTATGACAGCAGTGGCTGTGTGCAGGCTGATAAGAAGGTCTTTTATAAGCCAACGGGCATTAAAAGTCTGCGGCTCTGTTTCCTCTAGAATATGTGTAAACATAAAGTGCAGATGTTTCGATAGAGAGCAACACACAGCCGCTTCACAACGTGCGACCTGAGGAGGGCGAGTCGGGGGTCAGCGGGTTTCTCACCCTGGGTGTCCTTGCCTCGCTTCACCAAAACACACACACACACACACAAACACACACACAGAGAAATTGAGAGACAGCCTTTGATTTGAGCTGCTGCCAGTGCCCCCACCTCACCCCACCCCCGAACACCTCTCTGCGTTCTGTGTGTTCTGAGCTCACTGTGTGTGTCTGTTTTTCAGGGCGTGACTTGGAAACCGTGACGTTGCCAAGTTGGCAAGCGCACCTCCGCCAGGCTGAGCTGTGGAGCTGCTCTGAGCCAGGTGAACCTTGGCTTGGGCAACTCACCCTCTCTGCTGTGCTTCTCCTACACACTCACAGTATTTTTAAAATGATAATAGTTTTGCTCACAAAAGTGAGTACACCTTTCACATTTTTATAATTTTTTAATTATAACTTTTCATAGAACAACAGTAAAGATATGACACTTTGATACAATGTAAAGTAGTCAGTGTGCAGCCTGTATAACTGTAAATTTGCTGTCCCCAGACAGCCTTAATGTCTAAACTGAAATTGTGTCAAAAGTGTCAATGTTTTGTGTGGCCACCATTTTTTTCCAGCACTGCATTAATTCTCTTGGGCATGGAGTTCACTAGAGTTTCACAAATTGCCACTGGAATCCTCTTCCACTCCTCCATGACGACATAGGACATGCTTCCAGTAATCCATATTCTCAGTCTGCTTGTCTTCAGCAAACTGTGATCTTTCTTATGCATCATCTTTAGAAGAAGCTTGTTTCTGAGATGACAGCCACGCAGACCAATATGATGCAATTGGCGGCGTATAGTCTGAGCACTAACAGGCTGACCCCCCACCCCCCAACCTCTGCAGGTGTAATAACACACCTGAGACATTAATGGCTGTGTTGAGTTATTTTTAGGGGACAGCAATTTTACACTGTTACCATGTTTCGCCAACAATAGGCCACGGCTTATACATTGATTTTGCATTGATATTGGGTGTAGTTTGCTTAAATGAAAACACATTCACTAAAAGTATAATATAATTTCAACTAAAAAGGGAAATAAAAAAACTAAATTTGTTGAATTTAAATGTACTGTTTACTGCAGCAATGAACAGTTTGAAAAGCAACGCAAAGCAAAGATGTATCAGTGGCGGGTCAATATAAAACGCGTAACATGTAAAGTGCCATTGTAACACCTTTCCTGTGTTCGTCCCGCGGCTGTGTTTGGACACCCGCTACTTCAGCTTCAGGGCTGAGTGGCAGCCTCACGCAGGGTAACTCCCCAACTTCAAATGCACTGAACCAGTCAGCGCAGAGTTCTGTTTTGGGACCTGTGATTTACTTATTTCTGTTTTCTCTCAGCACAGAGCACAATTTCTGTTCCCCGTTCCCATTTCCAAGCTGCTCCAATATGCGCTGCTATTGCCCGTTCTCTGCTCCACACACTACACAGTCCATAATGCATTGCTCCCCATTAAAACCGGCACATCCCACAACACTCCATTGAAAACCAGAAACGAGTTCGCAGAACAATGCATGGGTTAGCAGTTAGCCTAGTCCTCATGGTAGTTCATGATGCACCAAAGTACACAGACTCTGTGTTATTGTAAAATAAAAGTGGTTGTAGAGTTTAAATGCAGCATATGATTAACTTCACTAAGTATAATCTCACAATCCGGGTGTCATATTCTGGCGAGAAGAAGAAAAAAACTTTCTTTGCAGCTGGAAAATGGCTCTGAACTGCTGATGTCAATTATTAGCCAAATGGAAATTCTTAAGTATAAAAATTAGCAACGCTGAAATGCAAAAATTATTAGGCGTCCCGTTCTTTAAATCGGATCTGTAAACTTTTGCGACCTGTGCTGCTTTGCTTTGGCTAATGTTGGAAGCATTCATCTCAGATATTACAGATGTTGCATGGAGCTTAAATTCAGCAGCGTAGTTATTGCATTATGACATGATATCAGAAAGTTCCAAATGTTATCAATTTAGCTGTTTATGCTCAAATACAGTATAATGTCACTGGTATAGAGCTGCAAAGGCTCCAGGGGTCAAGTTAGTTACTTTTACTTCAGATCAGTAAATTCAGTAACATTGCAGCTAATAACATGTGGCGAGTTAGATAAGTTTAAAACATAAATGAACATTTTCTGCAGCTTATAAAATGGGGCAGCTCATAATGTGGGGAAGGTCTATCATTGGGGAAATATGGCAATAAAAGCACAGCGCTCGTGCTCACAAGAGCATTCTGCTTTTGCAGCTTTATTCATTGTGTTGTAGCATTTATGGATGGAATGGGCTCTATATGGGTTCTATTTCAAATGGAACAATTTTAAAAAGATCTTACTGCCCGTGTGGTATCATGTGACTGGAGTAGCCTAGCTAGTGGATGGCACTGCAAATGCCAAATATAAACATCAAAAATGGGAAAAATGGGGAGAAAGCAAAATAAAAATGCCTTTGATGTTTATTTTATAATAAAGCAATTTACACAGGATGATGATGATGATGATTATTATTATTATTATTATTAATTAGAATAATTTGCATTATTTTACAATGTTATATATTATGATATTTTTATCCTTCTTCTTCTTGTTATTATTGTTTTAAGTAACAATAATAATGTGTTATAATAATATTATTATTGTTATTATTGTTATCTATTATTCTAACATTATACCAATGATGATAATATTGATAACAACAATAACATTATTATTGTTGTTGTTGTTGTTATTAATATTACAAACTATATGTATGTATTGTTATATAATAAAATAATATAAATGTTCCTATTTATTTGGAACGCCTCAATACCTACAGATATGTGTGATTTAATTAACTGTTAATTGTTGTTACTCACTCATTCACTCACTCACTCACTCACCCTTTATACAGCTCTGCATTCTTGCCTGCAGTAACTGAACAGCATGCTAACCTAAGCACGCACGCACGCACGCACGCACGCACGCACACACACACACTGTGTTCCAGTTGGCTGAAGCAGGGTGCGGTGTGGTTATGTAAGCAGACAGACGTTCGCCCTTCCGCTTCCTCTTTGGCCACAGCATGGAGCTGTTCTACAGGCACAATACACTCCACACTGCCCCCGAGAGGCCGAGCAGAAAACTAGCTGTTACTGCATCCGTGTGGAGTGTGTGTGTGTGTGTGTGTTGGGGGTGGGGTGGGGGTGGTTGACATTGGACATTGTGCTGGGAGTGAGGGGAGGGAGGAGTAGTGCATTGCTGGGATGGGTACACACACTCACACACATGCACACACACACTCTAACTGAGCAGCTGTGTGTCTGCCTGTATTGGGGTGTGTGCATGTGTGTGTTTCCGCAAGTTGGTCAGACATAATGAATGACAATGAGTCAGCAGGAAGTGGGTTAGAGGAGGACAGAAGACACGCTGTGGTCACTGCAGCCCATCGTGTGTGTGAGGGAGAACGAGCTTTGTAAAGGAGCTGACTTACTGACTTAACTCATGTACTGAGTTACCACAAGAACATTATGTGTCGAGTCAAGTCAGGTCAAAGTCACAAAGCAGCTTTACACAATCCAGGACTGGGCCCCTAAAGAGCCAAGAGTGACCGGGGCACAGAAGACCGGGGCACCCAAAGCTGGAGCAAGGAACCAAAGCTCAGAAGGAAAACCTCCTCCTCTGCTGGACACCAGACAGCAACAGTAACCAAAAGAAAAGGAAACGGGGGCAGTTTCTACAGGGGGCAGCTAGTAGCCTAGAGCTTGGAGTAACAGATCCAGCATATGAGGAGATGGTCCATAGTAGTTAACCTCGGCCCAGTGATGGATGATCCAGTCATGGGGCACAAGAGGGGCAGCAGTTTCTAGGGAACTGGTGGAGCAGTGGCTGTTAAAGTAGTAAGTGAACCTAAGGGCTGTGTACTGTATATGGGGTCTGTTCCACAGGAGTGAGTGGGTTCCAGCAGTTCTGGGATGTTCTGGACAGCTGGCTGTTAGAAAAGCACTGGCATCTCTGGGGTAGTATGTGGCGTGAGAGAGAGAGAGAGAGAGAGAGAGAGAGAGAGAGAGAGAGATGCTATATGCCTTATTTATACCTTTGTTATTTACTTCTATTTATTTATGTATTTATTTAAATATTTTTCCTTCCTTTCATCACCTTTTCTCCTTATCCGTTCCATAAATGTTTTAATACATAATTAAAAAAAAGGAATCGCAAATTAATTTTTCAATATTCTAAATGTTCTGAATATGGTCATGCCAATAAAGCTTATTAAAACTGACAATTGAAATTGAGAGAGAGAGAGAGAGAGAAAGAGAGAGAGAGAGAGAGAGAGAGAGAGAGAGAGAGAGAAACTGACAATTGCAATTGACAGAGAAAGAAAGAGAAACTAACACTCGCAATTGAGAGAGAGAGAGAG
>JBBIGC010000104.1:27253557-27276943 GCA_037576955.1 Lepidarchus adonis | reverse complement strand
CATAACTCTAACCCTAAACCCAACTCTAAACATAACTCTAACCCTAAACCCAACTCTAAACATAACTCTAACCCTAATCCTAACCCTAACCTTAACAATGGAGTATAAATGCTCAGAACTGCAGTGTGAATCATATATTTACCGCATCATGTTAAAACACTGGGTTTTATCTGCCTTTCATTAATGACACTGCTCAGGATAAGCAACTCTGAAAATGGACTGATGGATGGATATTTTTCAGAAAAAAATACAACATTTCTGTGAAAATCAAGCTATTTGGAAGTACTGCCAGAAGGAAACCCCTGCTGGTTGCGGAGGAGAAGAAGCTGAAGGATTCTGCCAAATGCTGTTGGCTCTCAGACTGAGAACAGGTGCTGTAGTTCAGACCAAAACTGAACCTTTTACTTACGAAACATTTACTTGTGAAGATGCCATGGATATCACGGAGAAATTCATACTGGCATCAGCCAGGAGACGGGCACTGGGCTTCAATAGGACAATTATCCAAAATGTGACAGATAAGAAGGTCAACATTTTCAGCCAAGGGGGTTACCTCACGAGCTGTACTGTTTACAGGTTAGTTAGTGTGTGTGTTGGGGTACTGGAGGCTCCCTGACATAAAGCAATGGAATAAAATCTTCTTTATTGTTGTTGTTGTTGTTGCTTTTCATACATGTTTCATACAGTAGGTCACTCATATGGATCACATATTCATTCCTTTACAGTTTATCTACAAATTGTTCATGAATGTCTACAACTAATTTTACCCAGCAGGCCGAAAACTGAGTGGAGCTGCACTGACACTCGACGCCCTGTAGAGGGCAGCAGAGCACCACGGCGAGCGCTGCTGGTGTGCGGTTTAACTAGGCCACATTAAGACGTTCAGTTTAACCCACTCAGCTGTTTATAGATTTGCAGGAGGGGGATAATGACTAAATCTTTCATGAGATTTAAATACAGACACTAATTATGTAGTCGGCGGATAATTATGTAGCTTTCATAAGTGCATAAACACTGTATATGCTGTAGACACCTACTGTAGACCAGAGCACACAGCACCGAAGCTTCCACTCTTTCTCTCTCTCGCTAAGCACTTAACTAAGCAAAACAAGAGAAGTCAAAATGCATGTTTACATGATAAATACACTAGATATATAGATGGAGCGGTTGTGGGTAGTGATACTGCAAAGACTGAAGAGCTTTTGTTAAAAGAGTCTTTTGTTAGTGACTTTGGTCAAGCAGGAAAAAATGCCCAGAAGGGCTTGGGGTTAGTTGTGTGTGTTGGACACTGTTAAAGATGAACATTAGCCACAGCTGCTGACAGTTCACTTCACTGGGAAGAGCACAAGTGTGGACATCCCCTACACAACATGAACAACACATTTGTGCCCATGGTCTGCCATTTTCTGAGGTAGCGGGAGGTGGGCGGGGCTATGTACATTTCAGAGGCATGACTATTAATGCACTAGACGATTACATAACTCACTTGGTTTGTTGGGATCTGCCCGTTTCAGACGGAGGCTTTGAATATGCATCTGAAGGAGGGAAGCTCACAGAGTGTCTTTTCCATGTGCTGAACTGCTCTTTTCATCTGTGTCTGGGTGATGTCAGTATTCCATTTCCAATTTTCCACGTTTTCTCCACAAATGTAAATCTATCTCCACACTGTGCGTCGGGTAACCAATCATATCTCCACACACTCTGAATCCCATCATTTTCTTTTTGGCCACAGACATATTTTTGGTGATTTGGTCTGTATTCTCTCTAGACTTGGCCTAAGACTCTAATCTTTCCTGACTTGGCCTAAGACTCTAATCTCTCTGGACTTGGCCTAAGACTCTGATCTCTCTGGACTTGGTCTAAGACTCTGATCTCTCTGGACTTGGCCTAAGACTCTAATCTTTCCTGACTTGGCCTAAGACTCTAATCTTTCCTGACTTGGCCTAAGACTCTAATCTCTCTGGACTTGGCCTAAGACTCTGATCTCTCTGGACTTGGCCTAAAACTAATCTCTCTGGACTTGGCCTAAGACTCTAATCTCTCTGGATTTGGCCTAAGACTATGATTTCTCTGGACTTGGCCTAAGACTAATCTCTCTGGACTTGTCCTAAGACTCTGATCTCTCTGGATTCGGCCTAAGACTATGATCTCTCTGGACTAGGCCTAGGACTCTAAAAAAGAGACAACGCAGGGCAGCCAGTCAGGAGCTCAATGTAAACTGGAACTCAGTCTTAAAGTCACAAACTGCCTATTAAATGGGATGAAAAGAGGTTGGGAAGGTTTTTACATAAACCCACACAAATGCTCCAAGAAAACCTTCAATAGATGAAAAAGATATGAATCCTTTAAATAAGACAAGTGAAGATGAATTGATTACGTTACAGAGAGTGAGAAAGTGAGGGAGAGATTAGAAAATTAGTCCGGTTAGGCACAGTAACCTAAAATGTAGTCCTCCGTAGTCAGTTCTTGACTTCCATTAGACATTTATTCAGCTTATTTCTTCAGCGTCTGCTGAAATATGAATGAAATGGAAAAAAGCACCTGCAGTAGGTTTCTCTGGCAACCACTCACTCACCCCTCACTCGCTGCCTCACTCACCCACAGTAATAAGCACTGTGCTCAGCCTGTTCGCAGTCAAAGCACTCGAAAGCCCTGAATAATATAATGGGGCATCAGTTGTCAACTCTATTTATTGAACCTACATTAAGGGTGGCCAGAACACTAAAATAACGAGACCTACTTCTCTCTTGTTTTCCTCCTCCTTTTTCTGTTTCTTGCACGCTGGGCATGACGATCTGTGAGCACCTTTAAGAAAAGAAGCCCTACTTGGCGAAAGGAAGAAGAAAAGCAGAGGGAAACCCCGCACTCGGCCAAAAATGCAGTGCTTTCAGATGAGCCATGAAAAAGTCTCTTGGGCTGTCAGATCCATTTTAGCAAAACCGCAGTGACACGGCGCTGGTGACAAAAAAGAGAAAATATGAGAGGGAAGGGAAGACAAAGTGTGAGCGATAGGGAAGGGAAAGAGAGAGAAAGAGAAAAAAGAGACAGGGGAGTGAGAGGAAAAGGGAAAGAAAATAAAGGGTGGTTAGAGAGCAAGAATAAAAAGGAGAAAAAAGGGAGCAAGAAAAAGAAGGGGAGCAAAAATGAAGGGATTGAAAGTAAGAATGTAGGGAGGAAAGAGAGAAGAAAAGATAAAGAGAAAAAGGCTACACAGAAAGACAGAGGGAGATATAGAAATAGATGGAGAGAGAGAGAGAGAGCGACTTTTACACCACTATTGATCATTAAGGACCTGAGGAAACAGAAGGTGCTGATGATAAACTCCAGGTCTGCCCTGAACAACTGTTATTGCCAGCTAAAGTCCAGGTGTCCATCACCAGACACTGAAAACAGATCAGTACTCATGCACAGAGAGAGAGAGAGAGAGAGAGAGAGAGAGAGATTTTGAGTATTAAAAACTTATTTATTCACTGAATAATAATAATAATTTAAATATCTCACAGTGTAAGAATTTACCAATCTTTTAAAAAACTTGGACATGAACTTAAAATAAAAAACCCAAACCAAAGCGCATAGTTCAAAATCTCTGTTTCAGAATGAAAATCTACTAAAATCCTTGCTTTCACCAGCCTGGCGAGGGTTCGTGTCACCTCCCAGTCTGTGCCACCTTATTCCACAAGCAGCCTTTTAGCCTGACCGACATCAAATTCACTAGCGCCTGGAATGCTCACGCAGCCATTTCCTGTTCAGCACTTTCACACAGACTCTGTGTAGTTTACCAGAGACTGACCTCAAGTCTATCCCAGCTTCCCCTCTGCGCTCCAACAGAGGGCTTTCACAGTCCTGCAGGACAGGGGTAATGATCAGCTCTGAGGAGGGGTCCCCATCCATGAGCTGAGCCACAACTCCAGACCTAATCCCAGCCGCGTCACCCCAGAGGACACCAGGGCTCCGACCAGGGCCCATGTCCAATCTGTTGCCGTAGACCAGAGGTTCCTACAGCAACCAGTGTGTGGTTGCAGCCCCCTTATTTTATGGCTAACAAAAAAACTCTAGATCCTAAGAAGTCCAGCAATGTCCAGTGCACAAGATCTCACCGTCTTCCCACTGTGCCCAGGGGAGGAGAGAGAGAGAGAGAGAGAGAGAGAGAGAGAGAGAGAGAGAGATGGTCACTCATAGGTCAGAAGTTCATCACTGGAGCCTCGAGCTAAAACCCAGAGTCACTCACAAGTGGGAAACGAGGTGGAAAAGACATAAGAAAGGCATTTAACCTCCATGGGCTTTAGGGCTGCTGTGGTGTAGCTGACTTCACCCTTAGTCTGAATATGGAAATCAGCGTCTGTTCAGGACTATTTACACACCTGTGCCCTAACTGCAGTTGACCTGCCATCGTAGATTTGGTTTGACAAGGCTAATGTAGCAACAATGAAAGCTTCTAGCTGCCAGGTTGGTGATCACCATGGATTAAAGCAAAACACAGGAATAATACTACTTATAATATTCTACTGCAATAAATAAATAAATAAATAAATAAGAAAACACTATTTAATGAGAGTATAACATTAGAATAATTAAACTTCTTGGAAAACGACCTGGTCACTCAAGTAGCAGAGGGGGTTCTTAATCAGTTTCAGCTGCTTGGTGTTACTAAAATGAACTACAGTTGCACTAGAGGGACAACAGTGAGACAACCCCCAAAACAGGAAAGGCAGTTACTCTATGAGAACTGGACAGTGCTGTAGAACATCCCTAACCCATCAGCAGAACCTTGATCTGCTTCTTCATGCAAGAAGGAACATGGTGAGCACCAACAGAGTTCTACAAAATGACCTCCAGCCACTGGTGTGAATGTCTCTTACCCCAGAAACAGACTTCATGAGGGCAGCCTGAGGGGCCAACATCCTCTACTGGGCCCTGTGCTCACTGCCCGGCACCGTGTAGCATGACTGGAATTTGCCATAGAATATTAAAATCGGCTGGTCCTCCACTGGCCGGTGCTTTTCACAGATAAGAGCAGGTTCACCCTGAGCATGTGACCAATGTGAAAGAGTCTGGAGAAGCCGAGGAGAAACTACTGTATGCTTCATCATGACTGGCTTGGTGGTGGGTCAGTGAAGGTCTGGGGGGCGTATCCATGGGTGGATGCACATACCTCTACAGGTTTGTTACTGGAGGGCAATCATAGTTAACAATGGTCATGTGTGTATCAGAGCTGTGACTAATGTTCTGAGTCCTTCTTACATTTGGGCATAGCTGCACTAGAGGGTGCAGACAACATCAGACAACCGAACAGGGAGACGCAACAATACAGACGGGCCATGACATAAGTGAGGATACATTCAAAACTGAAGAACGCTTTAAGCAAGAGAAAATAGAAGCGTTTTCAGTTTGCGTTGGAATGTGGAGAGAGTATGATAGTGTTGGACGTTTAGGGGAAGAGATTAGAAGTAGCTTGAAGCTTGGATGCTGTCTGTTTTTGTTGGGTTTTATAGATGACAATGTGTCATACAGTGTCAGAAACCACTTACACATATCTGTTTGATATTACTGTGTGGGGATTTTGGGAGGTGCTTACATTTCTTGGTAACTACATTAGCCGTATACCTCCATGTGCAGACTACCTCTCACATTTTATGTATGTTACTGGATATATACAGTGGAGGAAATAATTACTTGACCCCTCATTTTGTAAGTCTATAACAGTGGGAGATAGAATATCAAAAAGAAAATCCAGAAAATCACATTATATAAAATATATAAACTGACTTGCATTCCATTGAGTGAAGTATTTGATCCTCTACCAGACATTTAGAGTTCTGGCTCCCACAGACTGGATGGATACTCCTAATTTCAACTCATCCCTCTTATCAAGACACCTGTCTCAACTAGTCATCTGTATAAAAGACACTTGTCCACAGACTCAATCAATCAATTAGACTGCAAACGCTGCACCATGGGCAAGACCAAAGAGCTGTCTAAGGATGTCAGGGACAAGATTGTAGCTTGGAGGAGTCATACTGTACAGAGTTTGCATACTCCAAGGCACCTGTGGCCAACCCAGGGATTGTACCCATGACCTTCTTGCCGTGAGGTGACAACTAATCACTGCACCACCATGCTGGTATTGTACAGGGGTTTTCATTGTGAAAGTAAAAACTTGTCTAGACCAACAAATTGCCAAATCGCTTCTTTAAAAAATGACTACACACCTACTAGTGGTCATTCTGCCAGGACAAAAACACTGACTGGTCAAATTTTTATTATCAGATCATAAATCTTAATTACAATAAATGGGAAACTCAGCTTTCACAATTCAGCTCAGGTATAAAATGGGAGATAAATATCCTATGTAATGAACAGTCTTTGGCTGGACTGAGGGACAGTTTTATGACTACTGTGAAAATGGGATGAATAATCGTTCATTTATTTTTCTCTTGGCTTTGTTGCCTTTGCCTCAGTGAGATTCTATAACCTCATTACAGAATTAAAGGCCATTTATGTACTATATACAATTATATACTGTTGCTTTCTGTGCTAGTTGTAACCATTAAAGCATTAACTGTTGTTTCACTCTTGCTACATAGTCAGATGGAGCTCCAGTGGAACAGGTGGCACTTCAGACACCGTCAGCACTACAGTGGGATGTGAACCACCCAGTGAAATGATCACAAACATTGCAAACATGACATCAAGTTTGTAGAGTGTCAGAGAATGCCTGCAGCAAGCCTGATGGGGAAAACTCAAACCCTCTTTTGGGGGAGCAGTAATGAAATTTGAATGAGAGATCTGGAAGCTGTCAGCAAATGCGAGCTTAATATGCAGGAGCCTGGGACCTGCCTGTAGTCTACAGTACTCTGCATGTTCCAGCGTACGACACAAACCGATTGCCAGTTACATAATGCAAAAAATCCTCACTCACAACCCAAACGTTTTGATTTGATTTATTTATTAACTTATTTTATAATCACGGATGCAGTTTCAACCACAAACCCTTGCAAACAGCCTAGCAGCTGATAAATCTACGATGAAGTGCTTTTTGAAAGACTTTTCTGTAATTCGTCTTCACACGAACGTTAGCATTAAGACTGCAAATCTAATTGAGAGAAGTGATGAAAGTCAAAGCTGTCCAGATTATCCTCGTTAGCGGTGTAATAGCTCACAGAAACCATGGAATCATCATCAAGTAAACAGCAGTATGAGAATCAGACACAGTGGGAATGGGTCTTGCTATTTGGTGGCCTAACAGTCAGGGTGGCTTAACAAAAGACAGCAGACCTTTTTTCAACAGGATTCTCATCTTGTAACATGATATTGTAGAAAATCATCCAGTGAATCATCTCAGTGACTCAGTGCATGTCAGCACCTCTTCATCTGCCCCATGTTCTTCACATCTCCGTGAATGTCTCCTCCACTTTGCACACTGCCCTCTGAAAATGACGTTGTAATCGTGCAGCCTCACCATCACGGCATGACATTAGTGGTACTGAGATCCCCCAACAGTCACAGAGTGTAATATATTTTACACCACTGTTGTAAATACCCCACTCAGAAGTACACATACATTTGTGGACATGCTGAACTGGCAAAGACAACATCAGAACCAATGCCCCAATTATGACACATTTCACACAAATATGAGTCGTAAGCCACAAAAGGTCATTGCTAAAGAAGCTGGATGTTCACAGAGAGCTGTATCCAAGCATATTCATAGAAATTTCAGTGTACAAAAAAAGCGTGGTAAGAAAAAATGCACCAGCAACAGGGACAACAGCAGCACTGAGAGGATTGACAAGCAAAATCCATTCAAGAATATGGAGACTTCACAAGGAGTGCACTGAGGCTGGAGTCAGAGCCTCCTGAGCCAGAGACATCGTCAGAAGCATCTAACCTGGGATAAGGAGAAAAATAACAGGACTATTGCTTCCAGAGGTTCCAGAGTCTGGAGAAAGGGTGGAGAAGCACAGAATCCAGGTTGCTTGAAGTCCAGTGTGAATTAGGGGCCATGTCATCTGCTGGTGTTGGTCCACTTTTTCAAAGTCCACAATCAATGCAGCATCATCCAGGAAATATTAGAGCACTTCATGCTTCCTTCTGCTGAAGCTTTATGGAGATGCTGATTTCATCTTCCAGCAGGACTTGGCACCTGCCCAGACTTGTACCAAAAGCTGGTTCAATGTCCAGGATGCTATTGCTTAATTGGCCAGCAAACTTGCCTGACCTAAACCTCACAGAGAATCTATGGGTTATTGTCAAGAGGACGATGAGAGACACCAAGAACTACAATGCAGATGACCTGAAAGCTGAGATCAAAGCAACATGGGCTTCCATTATACCTCAGCAGTACGTTACATTGATGCAGTAATTTATGCAAAAGGAGCCCAACCAAGTACTGAGTGCTTTTCAGACATTTCTGTTTAAAATATAATTTTTTATTGATCTTATATGATATTCTAATTGTTTGAGACAGTGAATTTAGGGTTTTCTGTAAGCCATAATCTTTGAAATTCTAAGAAATAAAGGCTGGACATATTTCACTCTATGTGTAATGAATCTATATAATATATGAATTTCACTTTCTGTATTGTTGCTTTAAATAGTTGCAGTCATTACATGCAGCTTAGGCCAAAATTCACTTGTTATCCCCATATCTTTAGTAAAAAAAGAAGTAATAAGACACAAATGTTCATGAGATAAAACTAAAAGGTAAGCTGCGTCACACGTTTGCACATAAGCATGGAAGACAAAGATGCTTTTGGTTCAGAGGCAGGTGGCTGTAATGAGTGGTTTGGGAGAAGGCTCTGATTTTCTGAGTGTGGGAGTTCATTCTGCTGTGTGAGGAATGGCAACCTGCTAAATGTCAGACGTCCTTCTGTTCCAAAGCAAAAACTTCATCTGCATGCCAAGCTCCTTCGTCCAGGAGCAAGGCTACCGGGAAGGTCACACAAATTCACCTTCACAAAGTGGACAATTATGGTCAGACATGGGTCAGACATTTAAGCACTGTTACTTAGGATTTAATTTATCTGAAGATGCACTGTCCGATGCATGTCCGCTTTTTGAACACCTGCAGAGTGATTGATCGTTTGTAACCTGTATCAATCCATTATTGTAATGTAATTCATGTCAGACATTGCATGTAATTGTGCCTTTTGCAGTATTGCAGAAAAATAGTGAAAAATGTTCAATACTCAATTTACTGTCTCAAAAAGAACGGCATGAAGTTCCTTTTGAAGGTGGCAAAGAAAATGCCAGCAGGTGGAACTCAACCACTACACATTGATTTAAAAATGCAGTAAAATGAATAGTAAAATATACAGCGTCCCATTTCTTCATTTACATTTTGGCGACTATTGGCATTCTTTAGAAATGTTTGCCCCGTAGCTCCAATTCTAAACTAATTTGGACACTATCCATGTCTTGGCTGATTGATTACATATGAGGTAGATGTGTAAATTAGATTTTTTTTTCCACTGAACTATTCCCTTGAGGGACCATTACCGTTTCTTGTAATGATATTCTATATATGATATCCTATTCTATAATGATATCCTATTACTGCAGGCAGTAGTCATTAGGGGGCAAATGGCAATGTGCCTTGTTGCTACTGTTACTGTGACATCTGTAGTGTAAGGGCTATGACGCATCAGAAGTGCCACATAGCAGTGTCGTGCATCACAGCCATTCCACATAGGTGCCGTGAGACCACCGACTGACCTCTGACCACTAAGTTGGCGAGCCCACTGACTATGACAAGGGTCTAAATCATTATAGCCAGATGACAGGATTGCAGCAGGTTTGAAACAGCCAACCTTGCAGGATCAGCAGTGGTGAAGCATGCTGACAGTAGACCATAGAACCACAGATCTGCCACAGCCCAAGGTGCATCGATTTGTCAGGGCAGAGAAGGTGATCACATCTGGTCTAAACCAACAGAAAGGCTACTGTGGCACAATTCAGTGAAAATGTTAATCCTGCTTGTGGGAATGCACATTGCATCACATACTTTGTAAAGTAACCTCAAGGTGGCCAGAGCGTCCATGCTGACTCCTGTCCACTGATGAAATTTTCAACGCGGACATTGTAACAGAATATTTGAGCAAAGGAAAAAGTCGTCTGGGTTATGACTGGCGAGAAGTGATGCTACCAGGACGTACTATGGGAAGGACACGAGCCGAAGGAAGGAGTGCGATGCTCTGAGCAGTGTTATGCTGGGAAACATTGTGTGCGGATGCCATTTTGATGTGCCATATTCTTCAGCATTGCTGCAGATCTGTAATGAGATCCCCTTACATCAGTGGCCTCTTTTAACATGGCCACACTGCACGCTGTTCAGGAACGTCAGAGAGCTCAGTGACTAAATGAGAGATTTAGGATACCATCAGTGATCTTGTACAGCACATGTCCCAGTGGGTCTTTAGAGTGACCTGAATCCACAATCTAATAGAACTTGGAGGAATACAACTATACTTTAAATGGTTTTGGTTTGTTAATGTATTTTGTTTTGTTAATGTATACATAAAAAGTAATAGACATGTGCTTTGAAGTGAGTGCTGTTATTAGCTTAATGCATCCATAATCAACATAAACTTGGAGTCACATGGATCATCTGTCCTGTTTCCTCAGTTACTGCTTGTTCTTTCTGTTCCTCTTGCTCCTCTCCTCTTCTTGATTCCTACATGTTCTTCTGGGATGGGACAGGAGCGGTAGGAAAGGAGGGAGAAGAAAAGTTGTAGAGAAAAGTCTACTTCTAGCCACCATCTGCTAACCTACTTTAGTGAAAACTTTTTCAGTTGATGATTGGCCGGCTGTTATCCATTAGTGTTAGGTAAACAGGGACATTATGTTAAATACAGATTGTCATTAAACTCTACAGGAAAGTAGGTTGTTGACCACCGGTCTATGCTGTAAAAATTAGCCAATAAATTCCCTTACAAGCAGAAAACCATAAAGTAAAACCAACCCAGCTCTAATAATGCTGAGTCATCAGCTGAACTGTGATACAGCTCATGCAGCAACATTGAAATTCAATCATTAAAACTAAAGAAAATATTCTGCAGACTACTGTTTTTTATTCTAATGTAGGCACTTTGATAAACTGTACTTCAACCTAATCTCCATCAGCCACATTGCTTTTGAAGAGCTGATTACCACAGGCAATCATTGGACATGTTTACCTGTACTAAGAAAAGAACAATCAAACATGCCGACTTGACAATCAGTTCTAATACAAGCCACTGGGCAGCTGCTGAATTCGATCAAGAGAAGTTTAGTTGCATTTCATAAATGTACCATGGAGAACCTGTAAAAAAAAAAAGACCCCATCACCAAGGACAGTATGTCACTGGCTAACCAGCCAAAGCCAAAAACATATAAAAAATGTCATTGTCATCAGTTTTCTATAAATTTATAAACCTTTATTTCATTTCCATACATGTGTAGTGGGCTTCACAGGCTCCTGATGGTGTATTGGTATCAGAAAATTATGATCAATACCTTATTACCCTTTGAAAGTTGGATAATATAATAAAAGATCATCTCATCTGAAGATGGGTAATGATATACTGAAAACTATTTATAATTTCACATACATTTATGTTTTTGTCTGTTGACCATAAATGTCCAATCATGGAATTCAGCAACTGCCCATTACCTGCAGTTAGTGTGTTTTGAGTCATTGGGTGTCATGCATCAGAATGATTATCCATTGGTAATTATCAGTATGCTACATGTGTATCAGATATGGATCAGGTTAAGAAGTCCTAGAGTATTCTTTTAAGGAGAAAAGCACATTCAGCCTTTAGTTCTCATTTCCTCAGGTATTTCCTCAGGTATTTGACACAGAAGTGTTTTGAGCATGAAAAAGGTAGAGTTAAATAACTATGGGGACTATGTCTGGGTGTAGACTTCAGCTTCTTTTAAAAAGATAAAAATAAATCTTTCTAGCATCAAGTCACCAAAATGGATCTCTGACCCCAATAAACAAAGCCATGAGTGTGAGGTTTAGGTCAGCAATAACATTTTTGATGATCCACAGACCGAAAGAGTCCAAGTCCTAGTCATAACGGCAATGTCTTTCAAAGGTTTCCATGGAGATCGCCTCTTCTCACCTCTTGGAGTTTGGAGAGTGTAATGGGCACGGAAGCAGGGAATGAAATCACCAAAGCACCAGTTCGAAGGCTCCATGCTGTTAAACGAGGCTTTTTCCTTCCCACTTGCTTATTAGTATGGTAAGGTGATGGACTTAAAGGGGTAACAGGTTTCGGGGGTGAATTTGTGCAATTGAACCATCAAGACTCTTGAGTAAGCTATCAGAGATCAAGAGAGATCCTGCTGTAATTTTTATGGTACCCCAAGACCTCTGATTTCTGACAGGAACAAAGAATGAATATTAAAATTTCACTTATACTTAACTACAACGTAAGAGGCGGGAATGCATAATGGGAACAACACTCTATTATTATATGTGGTGCTCTTTAAGAGCCTTGGCAGCCAGAGGTATCTGCACTGTAGGGAGGCTTATTATTCAGCTGCCTTGAACATGGACACAAAATGGCTACTTTTGTTCAGGTGAACTGTTGCCAATGCTTTTTCTGTTGATCTAGAACAGTGGTCCACGTTATATTTATATTATGGTTCTTTCAAATTCAACCTTTATTCATCTTTATTTGGCAGGTAGTATAATTTAAATCACCAATTAGTGATTATAGCAAATAACCTATTACTTTAGGAAACATTTCATTTTTATAGTTTGTAATCTGCTATGAATGTTTAGCAGAAATTCTGGAACATAGACTTTATGAGCTTACAACCCAAACCATAGCTACGTTACTCTACAAATCCCTGTCCTGACCTTTTTGCTGTAATATTTTCAGTTATCAGTTCATGAAAACTAACTTAGGCTTATTTATTGATGGCTATGCTAACACTTACACTGAAGTTTTAGCACTGAGGAGATTATGGATATTTACTGTAAAGGTTTATTTATTAATGCTAAATCGTATTAATTTTCACATTTTTAAAATAAAACTATAAACTTTTCACCAGATTCTACTGGCATGAGGAACATTATGATCCAATGACTCAGAACCCAGTTTTCTCTACCCCCAACTGACCAAAATCATTGCTAACATTATATTCAAGCCAGGAGTTTCTTAAGATCTTCATCAATGCCTTTCTCGCTTAGCTGGTCCAGACTGTGATAGCGATGGATGATCTCATCAGCGGTCACCACCACCACTCTGACTCCATGTGTGTCCTCACCAAGTTGGCAGCCAATAGCTGAGGTCACCACCATGTCCAGGCCATCGTGACACCCCCCTGCATTGCGGTGATAATGACCAGAGAACACAGCTTTCACACCTGAAAAAAAAACAAACAGGCAATCAATTTGGCTCAGGCAATTTGATTAGTATTAATCACTGTGATAGTGCTGACCAGGAATGTCATTTCTACAGTACTGTGCAAAAGTGATCGGCACCTGAGTTATATATATTAATGAGTTTCAGATCACTAATTTCAGATTCAACACAAAAAAATTAATACAGTGAACAGTAGACGCCCATGTAATGGCTGGAGGCACTGAGGGAGAATCACAAAACCTGCGTCGTTCTAACAGCTCCCAAAACATATGAATTACGTTTTACACACACATTTTATTTTCTTCTTTTTTTCTGCTTTTTTGTTTGTTTGTATTTATTCTAATGATAACTCTTGTTTTTGCTGGCAGAAAGACACACGCTGCTGAGATAAATGAGTACAAACAGTCTGCACAGTACTGTATGTTCTGACCATGATCAGCATTACAGCTTGATTGAATATTAATGTTTAATGCAGCAATAAAAGCCTTCAACAAGTCAGATTTAGATACAGACTTTTATTGGAGGGTTTGTAAAAAGGACAATTTCCAAGTAAGTTCTTGTGGTGTAAGACTTTTCAGAGATGGTGCAAGTACAGTTGTGTCATTTTTCAGAGAATATGAATAACACAACACAAACTACCCAAACTACCCTGTTAACCACAGTTCTTAATACAGCGTATTGCCCCCTTTAACAGAAATGACAGCTTGAAGTCTTTTGTGGAAGTTGTGGATGAGGCTCTTTATCTTCTCAGATTTCACCTCATGCATCCCAAACAGATTTTCTTTGCATCCCAAACAGTTTTCCTGGCAGTTGTAACTGAAATTTTATTTGGTCTACCTGACTGTGGTTTGGGTTCAACATAACCACTAATTCTAACACCCACTAATTTCAAGCAAACAGATCACAGGTGAAGATGGTTTCCTTTAATCGCCATTCAAACCCGTTTTTGAGTCGTGTGCATGTTATCAGGCCAAATTACCAGAGTATATAAACTTTTGATCAGGATTATTTGGATAGTTTCTGTTGTCATTATGATATAAAAAGAGTAAAAACAATTGTTGAATAAATGGCTTCAGCCAACCACTAATCATGAGTGAAAGAAATGTTTTTGTGTTCATTCATATTCTCTGACAAATGGACAAGAAATCATAGAACATAAAACACTGAAAATATCCATGAAAACATGTAATTTATTAACAAAAGTTCATGTTGTAAGTAAGAGGTATTAGTGACAAGAAAAAGTATGTGAACCTTTTGGAATTTCATGGTTTTCTAATTCATCTCAAAATTCTTCAAGGGTGACAAACAATGTGCCTAAAATAAGAACACACTTATTTTTTTTTAAATAAGAACACACTTATTTTCTTTTCCAATTATGTCTTTATAGAGAAATGGCAGCAATAAGCTCAATCAGACAATGTAGATGTGAATCAGACCTGCACATCGCTCAGGAGGAATCTTAGCCCAGTCTTCCTGGCAGAGCTGCTTTAGCATTGCAATATTATTTGGTAATATTCTATTAACACCAGTTGAAATGAAATGAAATGAAATTAAAAATTCAACTTTATTGTCATTGCACATGTCACAGGTACAAGGCAACGAAATGCAGTTTGCATCCATCCAGAATTGCTTTAGCCATAATATAGATATATTACAGATATATGTTGTCAATAATATAAATATGTAGTATATTACAAAACGGTCTACTATAGATATGGTTATAATACAATGTACACAGTGTGAAGGTATGCTGAGAATATGCTATAGCTATTGGTATGTACAGGCTTTAATGAGAGTGCAAGCTATACACAGGCTATACAGTATATATAAGAGAATATAAATAAGTAAATACAAAGCTGTACAGAATATGAAATATAAAACTATACAGAGATACAGTATGGAATATGAACAATTTAAGTTATGACAGTTGTAAGCAGTTATATATCATTATAATTATCGTTTTGTACAGAATGATTGTTAATACAGTATTTACAATGGTGCAGTTAGATCAGCGGAATGTGTGGGTAATTCCTACAGGGCTGTAATGTGCAAGTGGTTGTGAGTGGTGGTTCAGTCCATGTTATTATTGTGTGTTTGAGGGTGCAGTTGTCCATTTGTTGTTTTGTCCATTATGTGTGTGTTCGGTTATAGGTGGTTATAGTGCTACAAATAGTCTTGAACTATTTAGATTTCAGTTCACAAAACCTTTCACCAGTACCGCTGTCAAAACAACTGCATGTCTTTTGCATATTCCAGGCATGCAGCAAAGTTCTTTTCAGTAAGAAGCAGCTTCCTTCATGGTGTCCTGCCATAGACACATGAACACAGAGGTTAGCCAGGTCCAATGATGCCTTCAAATCTTTGATCTTTGGGGTTGTTTCTTTACTTCTTCATTAATTTGTATTCGTTGTGCTCTTGGTAGTTCTGGTCAACACCTCCAACCTCTTTTTCTTAACAAGCCTCCAGGTGTCCCAACACCTAACTCCAATTAGCTTTAAAGAGTTCTTTAACTGAAGGATTTCACATACTTTCATCTGGATTTAACAATTGCATAGAAAGTCCAAATTTTAAATTCATAATAAAATATTTTTTCTTTGTCAGAATTTTGTTGATAGCAGTCCTTTTTTCATATAGTGTGTTGATACTTTGTTGGGTCTCCTAATGTTAATTTAGACTTGACCAAGCCCATTTGACACAGTGAGCAGTTCACTTTAAAGGATCTTAAGTATTGTTGCCTTTTTTAATATAAAAGAAAAAAATATAATAATTAATTAATAACTACCAGTGATTTTCACCCAACCCTACAATAGCAATACTTGACTTCACTTGTCATAATATTTATTGCATGTAATATGGTGGAAGTTATTGATTTGACAATGAGAAAAAAACCCTTTTTGCTGCTGGTCAATATGGGAGTAAGAAATGGAAACCTGGTCATGTTGGAGAAATCTAGTTTCAGTGTTGATCTACATAATCATGCTGAAGGTTTTCATCTTGCCTCTCCCCTGCAGCAGCAGACACACTTCTGCTATTGAGGAATGCAAAATAGTGGACTGATTGCACAATCACCACAGTTGGTCAGGCAAGTCTGCACAGAATGGAAGGCACAAATGAGTTCTTCTCTATTTTGAGGGAACAGAGGCTGGCAGGGCAATTTATAGTGAAATCATTCAAGGCTTTGCTTATAAAAACAAAAATATATTCTACCAATAGAGCCCACATACTGTGGTGATGGACGTATTAAGGTATACAGTCCATACTTCAGCAGAGATAACAGAAACAATAAGATTTCAGAAACACGTTCTTGTTGTGGAACCAGTTGCTGAAATGAATTTTCTTCACAGTGATTGTGTCACACAAAAAGACTAAAGTAACAAAAACAATTTAGAGCTGTGCTTAAAATATCAATACCACAGCACATCACTGGTGCATACATCAACATATTGATATCTTATTCCAACTTAAATGACATTTACATTAAATAATCTTACATAAATCACAGTTTAGAACTTCTTGCTGGCTAATCGACCTCTGATTGGTCGAGCAATGCTGCTGCTTTGACTATGGTGCAGAATTAATTCTAGTTAAAACTATCATATATCTTATGTCATGTAATAGAACAGCTGCTAAAAATGCTGTAAAGTTATCGGAAACATTTAGGCATTCTTTAAAAACCGCTAAAAACAGCTGTACTCATTCAAAGACCATTGAGCAAAGCTGGAGAAGCATCTAAAGCATCTACAGAGAAAGCCTAAACTAAAGAATGCAGATCACTAAGTGTTACACAACTGCAGACACCTTCACCCTTAAAACATTGCATAACGGTGTTGTGATAACACCAAAATAGCTCCAAAAATGATACCAGGGGAAGTTTTTATCAAATCAAGGATGAAACAAAATAACATTCAATATTTTTTTTCCAAAGGCAAGCAATTTGATTATGCGCATTTCAAACACGCCTTCTGAATCATAACCTCTCATCCACCCCTTCCAAACAGAAACATGACATAAGCAGATAAAAAAGAGCATCCAATTATCTAGAGAAGTCAGATGTGAAACAGCGGATAGTGGTGGAGAGAGAGAAAAAAATCAAAGCGCTTCTTAAACAAGCTTTTACTCAGAGGAGCAGCACTGTACCGAGGCACCAGATTGAATAATTATACATGAAGTAATGTGCTAATGACTGCACACTTCGAAAAAGAGTAAACTGTAACATCATAACATCTCATTGATGGACAAAATCTGACCATCCGTCAAATTCTTCAAATAATATAAAGCTTTTTTCTTTCCAGACCCACAGATTTTGAAGAAATTGTGGAGCATTTCTATTGTTCCATTCTTTATGAAATTTTCATACAATATAGAGGGCAGTTGATTTAATCTTACTTCATGAACTGTCTACTCTGTTGTTTACCTTCTACTAACAATTGCTTCATTTTCTACTATCACTTTGTCAAAAAACAAAGTGCTGCACTTCTCTCCCTGTCTGAAGGTATGAACAGTACTCGTGTTGGACACAAGAGAACAGGGCGGGAGCATCAGTTGGGACATGTTCTTGGCTATTTGAGCTGTTATTTAACTATTTTTAAGATATTTTAGTAATCTTTCACAAATATGACACAGGGAAGGATGCCTTTACATTTACCAACCAGTCATATAAGGTATACTGACATTGATGAATTACTGTAAGATTAAACTAATGACACATTTTTCCAGAACAGCTGCAGCACAGCTGAATGACCTCCCAAGTTTGGCGAAGCAGAAGCGTCCTACTGTGCGAACCGAACCTCTCCTGTATCTGCTGGGACCACTCAGACATGGTGTACAGGCTCTTCAGACCTTCCTTTTAAATTTTACATATTTCTCTACTGTCTTCACTAAAACCCACCCAGCCAACTGCTGAAGATACTGCTCTGCTTCCAAACTTTTCAGCCTTTACAGCTGACTATTTAGCCTATCTGCTGCTTGCTTATGATTCCACATAGCAAGTAACAACACATGATATTTCTGTACGATTGTGGATAGTACACTACCAGTTAAAAGTTTGGAAAATGTTCGATTGGTAATGCATGTAGTTATTCATTGTGTTCTCAACCATCACCACACCACCTCCCACCCATCGCTCTCAGATGTCAGCTTGGTTGCACAGCCCATTGGAAGCCAATGACACATTTATAAAACTGTTTTTGGGAATATTCTGTTGACCCATGGAGAGAGGAAGGGCCAGAAGAAGTTTATATGGATTAATATGGAGGTGTATGGGTTAACAAGGGGATGCTTAGTTAAAATGGGAGTTGCATTTTCATTATATCATCTTTTCGTCTTCTATCATTTACTACATGTACTGAAATATGTATTATATATTTAAAGGGGGAAACACTATTGTGTAAGATTCAAACAGTTTCTCATTATTGATCACAAATAAAATGAATAAATAAATAAAATACAAACCTTTTGCCTGGTAGGGAAAACTGACAACATCTTCCTTCCAGACAGAATGTAAGACTGTGAAATACACTCAAATTACACTCCGGACTCATTACAGTGCAGTCATAAATAGCCCAGAATTTGAGAATATTTTATGAGTAAAAACATCCAATAAAGTATTAATAATTGCAAGTAAACATAAATACAGCAAACTTCAAAATGTTGTGTAAAAACAATAATTAAAATGATGGTTAGAAGAAAAAAGAACAATAAAAAAAGCCACTGACTAACAAACTGACAGCCATAAAATCACATTGTACAATAATATACAGGTACCTTTATTTCTTGGAATTGTGATGATTATGGCTTTCAGATAATAAAACCCAAAATTCATTGTCTAAATTAGTATATTGTGAAAATGTTAAATCTTGGAAAGACATGGTGTCCCACCCTCATCAACAAATTCTCTCAAAACTTTCCCAAGCCTTTAAATGGTCTGTCTGGGTCAGAAGGCTCCACAAGGAGGGTAAGCCACAAAGGATCATTGCTAAAGAAGCTGGTTGTTCACGGAGTGCTGAACCCAAGCATATTCATAGAAAGTTGAGTGGAAGGGAAAAAAAGTGTGGTAGGAAAAGGTGCACCAGCAACAGGGACAACAGCATCAAAATCAATTCAAGAACTTGGGGGAGCTTCACAAGGAGTGGACTGAGGCTGGAGTCAGTGCATCAGAGCCACTACACTCAGACGAATCCGAGACATGGGCGTCAAATGTTATATTCCTCATGTCAAGTCACTCCTGAACCAGAGAAAATGTCAGAAGCGTCTCACCTGGGTTAAGGAGAAAACACACTGGACTGATGCTCAGTGTCCAAAGTTCTCTTTTCAGATGAATGTATAAATGTTGCATAATCATTTGGAAATCAAGGTCTCAGAGTCTGGAGGAAGAGTGGAGAGCCACAGAGTCCATGTTGCTTGAAGTCCAGTGTGACGTTTCCACAGTCAGTGATGATTTGGGGGCCATGTCATCTGCTTGTGTTGGTCACAGTGTTTTCTGAAGTCCACAGTCAACGCAGCATCAACCAGGAAATCTTACAGCACTTCATGCTTCCTTCTGCTGACCAGCTTTATGAAGAGTCTGATTTCATCTTCCAGCAGGACGCCTGCCCACACTGTCAAAGGTACCAAAAGCTGGTGTTACTGCACTTGATTGGCCAGCAAACTCTCCTGACCTGAACCCCATAGAGAATCTATGGGGTATTGTCAAGAGATGAGAGACAACAGACCCAACAATGCAGACGACCTGAAGGCTGCTATCAAAGCAACCTGGGCTTCCATTACACCTCAGCAGATCCACAGGCTGATCGCCTCTACTCCATGCCACATTGATGTAGGAATGCATATGAATTAACATACTTTTCAGAAGCCTGACATTTCTGCTTTAAATATTGTTTTTATTTACTTATATGATATTCTAATTTTCTGAGACAGTGAATTTCAGGTGTTATTATCTATAAGCCATATTCATCAAAATTCCAAGAAATAAAGGCTTGACATATTTCACTCTATGTGTAATTTATATAATAAATGAATTTCACTTTCTGAACATTTTTCATGTTATTATAATTTTTTTTAGATGTAACTGTATGTATATATTTAAATGCTTAGTGCCCAGTTATATAGCTTTCCATATCCTTTTCTCAGGTGGCCTAAGGCTTTTGCAATCTCCTGAATATTTCCCGGGCATACATTTTTCCAGCCTCGCTTACGATTTGCAAACCTTGCAGATGCCTTTCACAGAATCGCATTGATTTGTCAGTTTTTTAATGGACTTGTTACAACAGAAATACTACCACCAAGGGACCACCATGCATTTTAGCTGAGTGAGGCTAAAGCCTGCCAAAGGCCCGAGAAAATAGTAAGTAACAGATTCTGAAAATAAACTGTCACACCAAATGAAACTGAGCTCTAATGAATAAGGAAGTGCGACGTAGGTCTGGTTTCAGTTCTCATGAGACGTGCTTAATGCGGTGCCGATGCCTCTATTCATAGCCAGACAGCTTACAGGGCTGGCTGCCAGATTCGGATGATATGTAAATCCTCACTCTATCCGTCTTCTATCCAAACAAGTCAGGCAGAATTTATTTCTTAGTTTGGGAGAGTGGGTGTGCGCATGTGTGTGTGTGTATGTGTTTGCCTCTGTGTGCCTTCTTATTAGACCACTGGGAGAAATTAATCACTAAACTGTGCCAGTGTATACTTTGCATGACAGAAGGAAAGACAAAATGATGTGTGATGAGTGCACACTGCTTCTGCTGGTCATATATCACACTCATTTATCACCCCACCATCTCTTTATGGAGCATCCGTGAGGGATGGTAGTGTGTGAACTAGGCAATTATGTTACCATCCAAATGTACATGGATGAAGAGCAGTGCATTGGGCAGCTCCAAATGCTCTTGCGCTGAATCTTGCAGACAAATGCGGTTTTACACAAAAATTAGGATGTTTTTCCCCCCGGTTCTCGATGTGGAACTAATACCACAGATGGTCGCCATTCACTGTTAAGGCTTTGACAGAGCATAAGAAAGATGCAAATTAATCAAATCCCACCAAACAAAATCAATATGGTTATCAACAGTGGCACAAATAACCTGCAGTCTGCTAGTGTTGTCACATTTCTGATTACTTTCAAAAACAAGTGTATCTAAAAGCCCAGTAAATGTTCTGACATCTCATTTAAAGCACAAGGTGTGAACAGCAACATGGAACTAATCTGCTTCTGAATTTTTACCAATTTTCCCCCCAATCTTGTCATCTTGAGATGGCAGCCATGATGGCATTTAAAGTCAAGCTTTAATATTATTCATTGTAATTGCATGTGCATGGCCAAGCTGGAATGATAAAGGCTAGCAAGATCTTGAAGACAAATGAAGTACCAGTGCATCTTTTGAGACGGCTGTTAATACATCACTGGACAGCTCGATGCTTGGAAGAGGGCACTAACAGGACCCCACATTGGCTAGAGTGATTAGGTGGAAGAGGAGGGTCATCTGACCCATTCAGAGAGAGTAAGGCTAATTATCCTTCCTTCAACTGTCAATCAAAGATGGCTTGTGCATCACCTAGCACTGAAGTTCTAGTCTACACTAAGCTCCCAACTTTTCACATCTTGCAGCCCAAACCCCAACAGTTCCTCAGCGCACATTATTTCACCGGATTTATTAGAACAAAAACAAATATGATACAAATATAATACAAAACAATCAAACATATTAGCCATTTATTCATACTGGATGAATACTTCATGAAACAAAATCTTGCACAAAAATATATATATGTGGGGTCCTTGACTTACGTCATACTCAAGCTAAAAATGTTTTTGCAGTTGCACATCTACTAAATGTCTTACGGTAATATACGAGCACCATAAGATGAGAGCATGCAGTGTGTGAGATCCTGCTGCTTGGAGGAACAGGAAAAAAGGAGGGAGGTCTGCGCTGTTTTTCGACATTATTACTGTATTGTTTATGTTTTATTCACTGTTAGTGTTGAATAAGAGTTAATGTGGATTGGTGGATGAGATCATCAGGCATCGTCAGTGTGGTCTTGCCACAAGTCACCATCCAGTGCGTTTACTGCTGTGGTGTATGTTGAAGCATTAAAAAGAGCATTTCTATCTGGAGCAACGTTTCCTAAATGCTTTACTGTAATGACACTGTTCCTGCATGTTGCTGCTGTTAATAAAGCACAGTTCTGTTCAATAAAGTCACTGTCCCTACAGCAAACACCTGATTTCACTTAATGGGCAAAAAATGACTAAAATTCATAACACTAGTTGGGGTTCCCTTTCTTTCAATGAGGCACACAAATAAGATTCAAAAGAAGCACACAAAAGAAGTCCCAGTAGCCCCACCCCATGAAAGGTAATCACTAATCTTTATGGATTCATTTATAATTAAATAATCAAAATAGTCTGACATCCGCGGCGTATTTTTATTTGAAGGTCCTACTTTATCATATTGCAGGTTTATTTGCAAGAATTAAGCCATGGCTAACAACACTGCTTGATGAACTTGCTGTACTTACAGTGTAACAGAGGTGCCGATTACCATCTACACCAGCTACAAAGCAGAGCCATACAGACTAATGGATAGCTAGTGTTACCCCTGAGGTGGTTAAGTAACTATAGTAAGTCATCTTACAACAAGGCAAAACTCTGTTATCTCCAACACAACCCCAAGCTCAAAATGGTCCTTGCAGGCTGAAACATTATTGTTCCCAGCTTATCTGCAATTCCACACTGATGACAAATGCTCCCATAGTTTATACAGACTCATACTTAATTTACATCGGAGAGCATTGACTAAGTGCCTTGGGGCAGCAAAGATCGTAGAGGAAACACTTGGCTTATCTTGGCTAATTAGCTCAGTACAAGTAATGTGCCTATGGCGACGTGGGAAACTCTGAATGGTTCTCTAAACATAAATAGCAACATATACTATGACACTATTCTATTATATACTATATTTATATACAGGTCCTTCTCAAAAAATTAGCATATTGTGATAAAGTTCATTATTTTCTGCAATGTACTGATAAAC